>JAKWJD010001763.1:28950785-29550785 GCA_027705065.1 Solanum peruvianum
AAATAAGGTTTCAAGCTCATTGGTCAAACCAAAGGACATGACCTAAAACTCATAATGCACATATCTGGTTTTAGAAGTAGTCTTTGGAATATCACATTCCCTAACTTCCAACTGATGGTAGCCTTATCTCAGATCAATTTTCGAGAAGCATGAAACACCCTGAAGTTGGTCAAAAAGATCATCCATCCTTGGAAGAGTATACTCATTCTTAATGATAACCTTATTCAATTGATGGTAGTCTATACACATCCTAAGGGAATCATATTTCTTTCTTACAAACAAAACCTGAGTGCCCCAAGGTGAGACACTTTGTTGAATAAAACCCTTATCTAACAGATCTTTCAATTGCACTTTCAACTCTTTTAACTCTGCTAGTGTCATTCTATATGGCAGAATGGAGATAGGATGAGTAACTGGAATGATGTCTATTTTGAAGTCCATTTCCCCTTAGGAAGGACTCCAGGTATATCATCACGAAAAACTTCCGAAAATCTTTTACTATATGAACTAATTGAAGGAAAGGCACCTCAACACTTGAATCATTAAATCGTACTAAGTGATAGATACAACCCTTTGAAACTAACTTTCTCGCCTAATGGTACGAAATGAAGTGACCCTTAGGTACTGTTGAACTACTACTCAACTCTATGACTACTCATTAGGAATCTAGAACTTGACAACTCGAGTTCTACAATCCATTGATGCATAACAAGCATGAAGTCATTCCATACCTAGAATGACATCAAAATATACCATGTCTAACTTCACTATATCAGCCTTGATTGATAGAAATAAGACAATAAAGATACACTCTTTTTGCTAGAATAGACTCTCCAACAGTGTTAGAAACATATAAAGGTTCTCAAAGTATCTCAGGAAGAATCTCAAACTGATTTTCAACATAAAAAGTTACAAAAGTATGTTTGTTGGTCTAACAAAGCATAAACATCAAATGTAAAGACTTTTATCATAATTGTGACAACATATGGAGAGTTCTCTTGCTTTTGGCGTCTTGTGATTGCATAGAGGAGGTTTTCCCCTCCACCAGTACCAGAAATATGTCCTTTAGGTGCAGACCTTTCTGGTAAATCAATTGATGAAGATTGAGCTCTATTGCGCAGATTTCCACCATTCTTCTTTTTCTTAGGACACTCTTTCATGAAGTGACTCTCTTGACCGCACTTGAAACAACCTGAATGGCCATTACGACACTTATCAGCATGGCCACACCTACCACATGAAGAAGCCGAACTACCTCATTCTGCTACACTACCTTGGGACTAGGCTAGTCTAGTCTTGAAGTTCTGCAAAATCTGACCATTATACTCGTCTCTGTTTCTGGGCACAGGTGCACTAGTAGATGATGGTGCATGCGCCTTTTGTTTGTGAAATTGTGGCCTATTCGAACCACCTTTCTGCTGCCCAAAATCATTCTCAGTCTTCGATTTCTTGTCTTGTACTCTTCTCTATCACTCAACTTCTCCTATTCAACTTGCTGCAGATAAACCATCAATCGGAAAATGTCCATGTAACCTATAAGCATTGTAGGTCTACCTTATTTTCTTGATGCACGACCCAAGCCAGCAATAAATAAGCTCATTCTGCTCCTCATAACCATTTTAGGAGCATAAAAAGACAATTGGGTGAACTTTAACCCATACTCATGCACACTTAAAAAGTCATGTTTCAGAGTAAGAAACTCTCATACCTTTGCCTCTTTCAATTGTCGGGGAAAGAAACACCCAACAAATCCTCTTCGAAACAATCACAATATCAATGTTCCACTGGTCGAACAAAGTCTTAGACAGATTCTTTAGTTGGTATGAAGATAAGTCGGCCGACATGTATCACATCGAAAACCTTCTTCAACACTTCTATAAAGTTTAGCAGATCCTCAGTAATGCTCGAACCAGAAAAACTTGGGGGATTCATCTTCATGAATTACCGAATCCTCAAAGTGTCAGCCCCTTCTTGTCAAGCTCCTCTTTTTTGACCTACCTGGTTAGTCACAGCCTAACTCAGCATCCTAGTAGCCTCACGGAACTCAGCATTGAGGTTGCACTTCAGGTGCATTGAGTAACTCTTGTTCCTGAGGTTCAATAATTCTCCTAGTTGGGAGACCTCTTGCTAATCTTCGTGGAGGCATGGTGATCCAAAACACGCGCAACCACGAATTAGAGGGAAACTTTTTAGAGATAAAATTTAGCACACGAAAAGGAATATGAAAGAAGTGAAGAAATTCCTAAATGTTACAGCCTATTAATTATAGATGTGACTCGCTTCACACCAAGACTAGAACTCTATAGACACGGTTTCATAGACTCCCAAGGACTCTTGTACGGTGTGCTCTGATACTAAGTTTGTCATGTTCCGAACCTACATCCTTGATGTGGCTATCACCCAATGGTCATTGCTGGCCTTGAGCTTACCCTTGGCTAGCTTACTCACCATAATAAAAAGCCTTAAATTGCCAACATATTTTATCAACAACTTAAGTTGGTTAGTATTCTACTAACAAATTACAAACATATTTCTAACATAATTATATTTTAAATCTTGACAACGAAATTCTAACAAATTACCAACCAAATCACTAACTAAGTATATTAGTTGGTAACTATGGCGCGAAAAAATGACACCAAATTTAGCAACATTTTATCAATGGATTGCCTACTAAAATATTACTAACACACACCTTTTGTTGGTACATTACCAACAAAGTGTGTGTCGGCTGATAAATGTGATAAAAAAAATTTTTTATATAATTTATTAACATATAACCAATGAATTGCTAACCAAACATTTACCAACAACAAGATTGTGTTGCTAAATTTACCAACCAAATATAAAAGTGTTGGTAAATTAGTACGAAATATAATTTGTTGGTAAAATTTTCAACGAATATCCAATTACTTGAAAATTTTGTGGAAGAATAAAGATTGTAGTTAGTAAATTTTTGACATCATTAAAATAGTTGGTAATATACCAACCGATCATTAATTCATTGGTGTAGTTTACCAACATATTAATTATTAGTTGTTAATATTACATATGAATGTTTAGTTGAGTAGAAACTATTAAAAACTTTGATAAAATTTATTGGTAAGTTATTAATTACTAACTTATATTTGAATAGTTGATAAATTTATCAATTGAAGTTAAATTTTTTGGTAAATATGTGTCTAGTATTGAGGATTTCATATTCATTTTGTGTCTTTAATCGTTTTAACTTTTAAACTTCAGTTAAAACTTGACTTTGGTTAATATTTTTAGTAAACGTGCTCAGATTAATTGGTCATTTTTTTGTAAATGTGCTCAGATTAGACTTTGGTTAAGTTTTGAGGCTTCTGTTTTTTGTTTGTGTCTTTAGATGTTTTAACTTATGCTTTGGCCAAAATTTGACTTCGGTCAATATTTTGTGCACGTGCTCAGATGAGAATTCTGTCAGCGTAATTAACTGCAAATGTAATTTTTTTATCGTATAGGATGGTTGGTTCAATTTTTTAGGCTCTCATTTTTAGTGTGTGTCGTTAGGTGTTTTAACTTATAAATTTTGGTCAAAAATTAATTCTGGTCAATACATTTGATAAATGTGCTCAGATAAAGAAATTAAATTTGTCAGTGCAATTAGATTCGAAAGGCCATTTTTTATGTAATAAGATAGAGGGTTCAGATTTTGAGGCTTCCCCCTTTTCAATTTGTGGTGTTAGGCATTTTAACTTTTAAGTTTTAGCCAAAATTTCATTTTAGTTAATATTTTGGTAATCGTGCTCGAATTGAAATTTTGTCACTACGGTTAGCAATATAAGTTCAATTTTTGTCTCATAACATCGTTGGTTTAGATTTTGAGGCTTTTATTTTCATTTTGTATTGTTAAGCATTTTAACTTTTAACTTTTGGCTAAAATCTGAATTAGGTCAATTTTTTTTAGAAACATGTTCAAATTTCGATTTCGTCGGTGCGGTTAGCTTTGAAAGGTCATATTTCGTCTTAAAGGATGGTTGGTTTGGATTTTGAGGTTTTGATATTCAGTTTGTACCTTAGGCGTTTTAACTTTTAACTTTTGGCCGAAATTGAACTTTTCTTAATATTTTTTGTGAGCATGCTATAATCAAAATTTTGTGTGGGCGATAAGATTCGGAAGGTCATTTTAATATCTAATAGGATGGTAGGTTAGGGTTTGCGGATTTCATTTTCAGTGTGTTGTTAGGCGTTTTAACTTTTATGTTTTGACCAAAAATTATATTTGGTCAATATTTTTTATAAACATGCTCAAATAAAATTTTTGATATAATGATATGTGTCAAATTGAGATTAATTTAAATTGGTATCATAGATTTTGCATCGTTTCATTCAAATATGATTTCTCAAATTGATGTTGGTAGATTTGAATTTATATTCGTGCTCTTATAGTTTTAAATGCAATAAATTAATAAATATTTCACTATTGAATAATCATTTCGTTAATAATATTTTGAACATATTGTCAATCAATTACCAACCTAACAATGAACTTAAATGATATTATCAACAAACTAATAATCAATTAGAAAATTTACTTGAAAAACAAATAATCATACTAATGTATTTAAAATTTATTACCAACAAGGGTTGTAGTGAAGTGGTAAGTAATTTCATCCTTGGGTACGGAGTTGCGTTTGTTAGGGAGCGGTTTTCTTTACCCTTTACTTTACCCCCCCCCCCCCGCCGCCGCCCTAATGTGGGATAACAACATTAATTTTTTGTACTAAAATTATCAGCCACCGGAATCGATTAATGAAGAAAAAATTTACTAACTTCTTTTTAATTTGTTAGTAAAGGTACTAACGATATACTAACTAAAAACTAGTCCGTGAATTTACCAATAGAAATTTCAGGGTCGTGTTTTAAATTTTTGTAACAAATTTTTTTGTGTTTTCCAATTGATTATAAAAATCGGTTGGTAATATTTACAAACAAGTTTTTTAGCAACAAATTAATATAAGTTGGCATTTGGTTGGTAACTCAATTCGCCAATTTATTTGATCAATTTACCAACAAATTTTTTTGTTAGTAATTGGGGTTCCTTTTGTAGTGAGTTAACTCAGTGGAAGACTTACGAAAAGCGAGAAACATTCTCATATATAACTTAAATAAACGTCTTAACAAAAATGACACCTAATTCTCAAAAATAGAATATCTGAAAATATATAGAGACTCAAACTGAACTATCTCACTGACTACCTGTCTATGAAGCCTCTACAATACTAAGATGAATGTTGGGACGAAACCCACAACATTCTATAAATGAAAAGATTGAAAGCAATAAAAGAGTCCTCCGGAATCCAAAGAGGCTCACCACTGACACTGAATGCTCAAGCTGGATCAACGAAGCATTGGATATTGATCCTGGTTACCTGCGTTCGCATCATAAGACGATGCAGGTCAACTGGCATCAGTAAATTGAATTACAAGTATGCGGGCTGGAATGCTAAACAATAACTTAAGCTTGATAAGAATAAGAAGAGAATTACCTTTGGCTCTGCTCAACTCATGAAATACTAAACTTAATATAAAGCAATAAAGACAAATGGAATATATATAGAAAGAGAGAGAGAGAAAGAGAGAGAGCTTTGTAAAATAGCAAAATAACTTAGTTCTGTATATAAAGAAGATGCAATAAAAAACTCAACTTTACTTATATATGAAAGTAATATAGTTTTTGTGGGATATTATCTAACCGACAACCACTACTATGAGCTTACATGATGGTACAACGTTTTACCCCACATTGCAAGAGGTTTGTCCTATACCTTACCGTTAGTATAGAACCTGAAATACTAAGTGGATCCACTATTATATGCTAAAAAGCACTAAGGAATAATCTAAAAAGTATGACGCTTCCTTTTGTCCATGTTGGCTACATGGTTTATGGGGGCTTGAGTTAATATGAACTCGCGTCCCCATATTGTGCTCAATGCTAGCCCTAAAATACTTAGCTCATATGTGTTAAAAACAACTTCTTCTCTGATTTTAGGTAATTGCTCAAACTTAGCCTTAACCTCTCCTGGGAATCATAGTTAGCTTTTTACTAAAACTATCCAAAGGCTCTATGGAAAGTCTAGCTTCCTTTTGTTTCTCAAAATTGTGAAAATATTTTGTAGTCTTTGGAAATACTTAGTTCCCTTATAAATTTTGAGAAATGAACTCAATTGTGTACTCTTTGCTTAACATGAAACTGTTGACTTTATCTTAACTCTTAGGGAATACTTAGTTCTCTTATATTTCTTGAAGGAAAGACTTCAACTTTTACTCTTTACTCTACTTGAAACGTAAGCCTTAAAACGAAGTTAAAAACGTTTAATAACAACTCTTGAAAATATTTAATACTTTACTTTGACATACTTCTCAACTTTAGACTTGACTCTGAACTTCTTTGACTTTGATCTTAACTTTCCTTTGAATTGGATTATGCATTTCATGTTATGATTTGTGTTATTTAGTTATTTAGGTTTTTAGAAATCATTTGATGTAATTAGAATTATTGGAAGGGCTTAATGTATCTTAGGACTTAAAAATAATAATCTACAAAAACTGGGCGACGCCACCCTTAGTTGATTGAGACTTTATTCTGGCGTACTGATGTCGTGCCGCGCCGGTCTCAGTTGACTGCAGGCACAACGTGTAAGGCCTTGCCCAGGTGCGGCTGACGAACTTTTCAATTCATTTTTCGATCTTAAATTGCCAAAGCCTTCATGATTTCATCTCCTAACCCCTAGGATCAGCAATCCTTCAATATCCACCAGATCAAACTTAACACAACATCATAAACTACTAGCCAACATCAATGGGTATTCAATCAACTCAACCAAATAGGGATTCGACAAGATTTTTCAAGAATTCACTTCTAATCATGTAATCAATTCAAAAACTTCTAAACTGAAACAAGATTGATGTGTGGATGAATTAGCCCATTACAAAAGAGCTCACATATCTTGACGGGGATTACCCCCGATGAATTTCACTCGAAATCCCTTGGCGTTCTTGGCGGAACCTTGATCTTTCTCCCTTCTCCTACTTCTCTTCTCTTTTCTTCAAAGCCCTAAGCGTGAATTGATTTTTCAAAACTAATTTGAGGCATATTTTTACCCCTAATAAACCCTAAATGAATTAGGAAATAGATAGGTGAAAAGACTAGTTTTCCCTTACTTAAATTTGGAATTGAACTTTCCTTTTCTTTAATAGCCACCTTCGGAAAGGCATATCTCCCTCATACGATATTGAAATCGTTTAAACTCGGCGCCTTTGGAAAGATTTTTTCAAGGGATTTCTAACCATATAAATAAATGACTCTAACTCATCCTAGGCTAGAAGTTATGAACATTTGAAAATGACCAAAAACTGACTTTCTTAACTTTGGTAAATTTTGTTCAGATTTTCCCTTTCTTTCCAAAAGTGATTACTTTAGTTTTGTTTCTTATTATTAGATATTCCAAGTTAGGACATGTTACATGCAAGTACTGTTTCTGTTTCCTTCATTTTTTTATTGTCTTGAAAATCATCACATTATTATATTTGTTGCAGGATGTGATTATTGATAAATTTAATAAATAATTGATGTGTAATGATTGTTGTACTATGTGTGATTAGCAATTATGAATTCGAATTGGAGATATGTGTGGTTAACAATTATGAATTAGAATTGGAGGTACAGTGAGGATGTATGTATTCTTCGATTCGGAGGTGGTGTTATTTTCATGGATGATTAGTAATTTGACTTAATTTCTTATTATTATCACATTATGAGATAAGTTTTGACATGTTGAGATAGGTAGTTAAATATTATATCTATCGTGTCATATAAATATGATTAGATTTATGGTATTAGAGAATAAAAGTTTAATCCTAGACTGAAAACTTGTAAATATAGAGGTTGACATGATAATTGACATCAAAATTTAAGAACTTTATTCTAAGTTTGTATAAGTTTTTGGGTCTAGGCTAGACATATAGTAATATGGTTGTTGTTACTTTTGAAAACTTATTGTGATTAATTACTTGAATAGGTTGCATTGATTTGGAAGCCTAACAAAAGAAGAAGCCTCAAGTTCTGGAGTGATTATTCGACGATTTGAGGCAAGTGAATTTCTGAACTCTTGTTAAGTGTATGAAATTCGAGTATTTCCTTATGCTATTGTGCTTGGGGGTAGAAATTTTATTACTATAGAATGCAAATTGTAATTTCAGAATGTCAAAGCATATGGGTATCAGCTGACATATTATTGACTTGATTTATCATGTGTAATTGTGTTCTTTATTGAAACCACGTATACGTATGATAGCCGAGGTGATTACATATCATATTGATATTTTATTGAGATGTATCAACCCCTTCATTAGAATCATATTGTGCCCATGTATTAACATGAGATTGAGTATAAGTTAGGCACGTGGAGATCGTTCGTACTGGGATGGTGAGATGTTAAGATTATAATTTAGGCAAGTGGAAAATGTTTGTGCTTAATTTGTTTGATTTATGATAGTGCGTTCAGATCGTCCATACAAACATGTAGAGATTTTCTGTGTTAGTATACGGACCTCGCAAGTCTCCACGGGTTATGAACTCTTGATGTATTTTTAAGGAGTATCATGAATATACGATTGAGAATGCACTTGGTATTCTGAGGCATATCATTTCATGGTGTTATATTGTATTGCATCCCATGACATCCTTCATTTTTGATGATTTTGTTTTTTATTGGTGATTAGGAAGTACTTGATATTTGATAACCTCTATTTGATGAACTTGATATTGTGTGTTGTTGAAATTGTGAGTGTTTTGTTTGTGAAAGTTGTGATTGAAATTGTGAGGCATATCATTTCATGGTGTTAAAGTGATTGTTGTTAAGATGGGTGCCATGTAAACTGTGAACTGTTAGGTTGGGTTGGTTTTATGCAGATTGTAGTCGTGGAGGTTCGGTTGGTGTGTAAGGAGAGTACCCATATTTCATTCCCTTATCTTGTTTTTAGAGTTTACTTGCTGATTACCATGTGGTTTGGTACTCACCCCTTGCTTCTATAATTTTTGTAGGTTACGAGCCTGGATTTTGTGGTACTTGTCATTCTCTTCTTTTCTGAGGCTTCTTGGAGATTTGTGAGGTAATTGTTTGTCATCTCAGCAGACCTCCTTTCTCCTTATTTATGATTTTGTTCTATTCTAGAAACAAGGTCAGTGGAGACTTGTATATTTTCTTTCAATTTTGTTATAACACATTAGATATTTTTTGTACACGTGATGATCAGGTTTTGGGGGGTTAATTAAGTTGACTTTATTTTCCGCACTTATCATACTGATTGAATTTTAGGCTGACTTGTCTTGGTGGGATAACACGAGTGACATCACATCCAGTTTCGAATCATGACACAAATATTATTACTTCTTGTAATTCAGTTTCTCACTCACAAAGATAAAAATATACTAACTTTGTGGATCAATATATGTAGTGTGATCAAGATGAAGAATAGTGAATATGTTGGTGGAGATTTCTTTAAAATTTCTAAATGTAAGATCCCTCCCCACAATGTCCTGGTAGTTCACAACTATATTTTATGTCTGGATAAAGACTGCTCCGAGTGGAGTTCAAGTGCAATAACAAAAGCCATAAACAAAAATAGGTTTGACAGAATTTAGTAACTTCTTGATCGATTTAAAGCTAAAGCTTACTAAAATTGTTGATCTTTATAAAAACTTGTAGTATTTTTATTCTTTGTCTTATGTAACTTTTTTATAAAAAAAAAATTATTATGGTACTTGATTTCTCGAACATATTTCTACGTAGATGAAACACAATAAATTTTATCTGAATTGAAATTGTTGGGCCCATGCTTAGCACAGACAAGAACTATCTAGTATATTATATAATTATCTATTTGTCAAGTTTATACTTGGGAATCAACACATGGTATGTTGTTTGTATATCCATCTTACACACCACGTATATTGTGAGTACATGTATGTTACAACACAAAATATATTGTGTGTACATGTACGTTACAACACAAAATATATTGTCTATATTTATGTTACAACATAAAGTATATTTATGTGGACATCAATTTTACGACATAGATAAAATTATAAAAAAACATGCGCCCTCGGTCTCAAGTTAACTGTTTTACTTTCTTATTATTATTTTTCTAAGAAAGAGTATGCTTTGTTATGGTTTTGTCCTTATTTTCTTTTCTTGTTTGAAATTTTTTCTTTAATCAAAAGTCAAAGTATTACCATAAATGCTTGAACTTTTTCTAAAGAAAAAATAATAATTTTCTTGTATATTTGGTTTATTCTTTCCTTAGGGTAAAATTTTGGAGATCTATAAATCGAAGATTCATATTCTCATAGCATAACACAATATAATTCACAATGTAGTCTTTTATAGACTTTTGTTTATGGAGAGATTTTACTCTCTACACTTTTAATGTCTTTTAATTAGTTTTTTTTAAATTATGGAGGACAATTGGTCATATCATATAATAATATTATGTCTTTTAGTATAAGTTTTTGTCGTCTGATTTATCAACCATATGATTTTCAACTGTAAGTTTCCGCATGATATCATAATTAACCCTTCATAACCCAACAAATGGTATCAGAGCACATGGTACAACGATCTTATGGGTCGATGGTCCTATGGTTCAAGAGGTTGAAGAATGACTCAACGCGGTTTCAAATCAATTTGCAACTTATTTGCTGATGAAGAAAATTTTTGTCCGGCTACATGTGAAAAAGGGATTTAAACTATATATTCAACATTATTGTTGATGCAACTTTGAAAATAAAAATAAATATTTTTAAATCATTTTTAGCCCATATATTTAAAATTTTATTTTTGACCATGACAAGCAATAAGGATGAACACTATGTGAAGAACGAAGATATCATTCATGTGAACAAGACAGATCAAGTTTTGTTAAGAAAATCCAGATCAAATGGAGATTTGTAAGGATTTTGTCCTGATTTTCTTTCCTTATTAATTTTTTCTTTAAAAAATCAAACTATTACAATAAATACTTGAACTTTTTTTGGTAGGAAAATAAAAATTTTCTTCCATATTTGGTTTATTCTTTCCTTAGAGGAAAAGTTTGGAGATTTATAAATTCAAGATTCCTATTCTCATAGCATAACGTAATAAAAGCCACAATGTAATTGTTTAGAGATTTTTATTTATGGAGAGGTTTTACTCTCTACAGTTTTAATATTTTTCTATTATGTAGGCCAATTGGCCATATCATGTAATAATATTATCTCTTTCAGTATAAATTTTTGTCATTGGATTTATCAACCATATGATTTGCAATTGCAAACTTTCGCATGACGTCATAATCACCCCTTCATAACCCAACATATTTTCCTATTTATTCTCTGTAACCAAAAATACTCTGATTTATTAATATAAATATACCTAACCGCCGTGGAAGTTTACTCACGAGGTCTTACCACGAAATATTGGATTTTCTCTTTCTCTCTCTAGATCTCTCATATCTTTCTCTTGAAAGTTCTTGTGTTCTTCATTCATCTAGTGTGTGTGAGTGAATTCTATCCTAACAACTTGTATCAGAGCTAAGGAGATTCAACATGATTACTGAAGATGGATAGTTCAAAACTTGGAATCGAGAAGTTTGATGGATCCGATTTCAGTTTCTGGAAGATGCAGATCGAAGATTATCTGTACCAGAAAGATCTTCAAGAACCGTTGACCGGGGTGAAGCCGGAATCCATGACGGAGGAGAAGTGGAAACTCAAGGATTGCAAGGCTCTAGGGTTGATCCTGTTGAGTTTGTCATGAAACGTGGCGTTCAACATCGTGAAGGAGAAGACTACGTCCGGTCTGTTGAAGGCACTGTCAAACATGTATGAAAAACCATCGGCTATGAACAAGGTATATTTGATGCGTAGATTGTTCAATTTACAGATGTCTGAGAATGGATCCATTTCTGATTAGATAAACAAGTTCAATATGATTGTGAGTCAACTCAATTCTGTGGATATTAATTTCGAAGATGAAATTAAGGCGTTGATTTTGATGTCATCTCTGCCCGAGTCTTCGGATACTGTTGTTGCTGCGATTAGCAGTTCCCGTGGATCTGAGAAACTGAAGTTTGATGAAATCCGTGATGTTGTTCTTAGCAAAAGTATTCGTAAACGAGAAGTGGGAGATTCATCGGGCAGTGCTCTCAACGTTGATCAAAGGGGGAAAAGTAAGACGAAAGGCCAAAATCAACATGGTCGATCAAAATCAAAGAATCGAGGAAAATCCCTGAACAGATCAAATGTGACCTATTGGAACTATGGAGAAAAAGGGCACTTTTGGACGAACTGTACAAAGCCAAAGAAGAAACAGAATCAAAAATTTGGAGATGACAATGATTCTGTAAATTCAGCAGACGACATTGGGGATTCTCTAATCCTTAGTGCAAACAACCCGGTCGAATCATGGATTTTGGATTCTGGTACATCTTTCCATTCGTCTTCAAGCAAGGAGTTGTTCCAAAATTTCAAATCTGGAAATTTTGGAAAAGTATATCTTGCTGACAATAAAGCCTTAGAGATTAAAGGAAAGGGGGATGTTTGCATAAAGACCACCTCGGGAAACAAGTGGACATTGGAGGATGTCAGATATATTCCTAGGATCAAGAAAAATCTGATCTCTGTTGGTCAGTTGGATAGCACGGGATATGCAGTAGAGTTTGGGAAAGGTTCGTGGAAGATCGTGAAAGGAGCTGTGATAGTAGCTCGTGGCACCAAATATGGAACCTTGTACACCACTGCAAGGTGTATAAACATGGCCGCTGTTGCTGAAGGTGCTTCCGGTTCATGTCTGTGGCACAACAGACTTGGACACATGAGTACTAAAGGAATGAAGATGCAGGTTGCAAAAGGAGCATTAGAGGGTCTGAAGTCTGTTGATATGGGTCTTTGCGAGAGCTGTGTTATGGGCAAACAGAAAAGAGTAAGCTTCACAAAGATTCCTATTGGAAATGGTCCATATAGATGTTTGGGGACCATCTCCAGTATCATCACTTAAAGGATTCAGATTCTATGTTACCTTCATTGTTGATTTCAGCAGGAAGGTATGGGTTTACTTCTTGAAGCATAACTCAGATGTGTTTGCAACTTTCAAGAAGTGGAAAGCTGAAGTTGAGAATCAGACCGGTTTGAAAGTCAAATGCCTAAGGTCTGACAATGGAGGAGAGTATGACAAATCAGAGTTCAATGACTTCTGTGCAGCTGAGGGAATCAGATTGATGAGAACAGTTCCTGGTAAGGCAAGGTAGAATAGAATTGCTGAGAAGATGAACAGAACATTGAATGAGCATGCAAGGAGTATGAGGATACACTGTGGGCTGCCCGAAACACTTGGGCGGATGCTGTGAGCACAGCTGCATACTTGATCAATAGGGGACCATCAGTTCCTTTAGGGTTCAAGATTCCAGAGGAGGTGTGGACAGGAAAAGAACTCAAGTACTAACACCTGAGGACTTTTGGTTGCGCTGCTTATGTTCATGTTGATCCAGAAAAGAGAGACAAGCTTGATGCCAAGGCTGTGAAGTGTTACTTCATAGGCTATGGTTCTGATTTGCTTGGTTACAGGTTTTGAAATGAAAAGAACAGAAAGATTCTGAGACATTGTGACGTGACATTTGATGAGTCTATCCTGTACAAAGACAGAGAGCAGAAGTCTCTAGAGATTACAAAGCAAGTGGGAGTTGAGGTTGAGTTGGAGAAGAGTAACCCAGAGATGTCGAAGCAGATACTCAACCAACTCCTACTGGAGAATCTGAAGTGGAGCAAGTTACACCTGAGCAAGTGTTAAGGAGATCATCAAGGTCTATCAGGGCACCAGATAGGTATTCACCTTCATTACACTATCTATTGCTGACTGATGAGGGGGAACCAGAGTCTTTTGATAAGGATCTACAGGTGGAGGATTCGATCAAGTGGGAGCAAGCCATGGATTATGAGATGAGGTCACTTGAGAACGACACATGGGTGTTGACTGAGTTACCTGCAGGGAAGAGAGCTTTGTTGAACAAGTGGGTGTTCATAATCAAGACTGAACCAGATGGCAAAAGAAGGTTCAAAGCTCGTTTAGTGGTTAAAGGATATTCACAAAGGAAAGGTATTGATTATGCTGAAATATTTTCTTTGTGAAGTTAACTTCTATTCGAATTCTGTTGAGTATTGTTGCATCGGAGAATTTGCATTTAAAGCAAATGGATGTAAAAACAACGTTTTTACATGGAGATCTGGACAAAGAGATCTATATGAAGCAACCGAAAGGATTTTTGGTTCCAGACAAGGAACACATGGTGTGCAAGCTCACCAGGAGCTTGTATGGACTAAAGCAAGCACCAAGGCAGTGGTACAACAAATTTGACTCTTTCATGATCAAGAGTGGATTCTACAAAGCTGAAAAGGATCCTTGTTGTTACTTCAAGAAATACACTGATTCATATGTCTTTCTACTCTTGTATGTGGATGATATCTTGATTACAGGATCTAGTATAAGGGATACTAACAATCTGAAGACAAGGTTGTCTGTAGCGTTTGAGATGAAAGATTTGGGTCCAGCGAAGCAGATTTTGGGGATGAAGATTTCTCGGGATAGATCTGCTGGCACTTTAAATCTATCTCAGGAGTTGTACATTGAGAAGGTGCTGAGCAGATTCAGTGTTAATGATGCTAAACCCATGACTACTCCATAGGCAAATCACTTTAACTTGTCAAAGGAGTAGTCACCCAAGACTGCCGAGGAGCGTGATCACATGGCACTTGTTCCATATGCTTCAGCAGTTGGTAGTTTGATGTATGCTATGGTCTGCACTAGACCTGATATAGCACATGCAGTAGGAGTTGTTAGCGGGTACATGGCGAACCCTGGGAAAGAGCATTGGGAAGCTGTGAAGTGGCTTCTGAGATATTTGAGAGGTACATCCAGTACTTCACTTTGTTTTGGCAAAGTCAATGTGACTCTACAGGGTTTTGTGGATGCTGATCTTGGTGGGATGTTGACTCGAGCAAGAGTACATCCGGTTACATTTACACCATAGGTGGAACAGCAGTGAGTTGGATGTCCAGGCTTCAGAATTGTGTTTCTCTTTCATCTACTGAAGCTGAGTATGTGGCAATAGCTGAAGCTGGGAAAGAGATGATATGGCTGGCAGATTATCTTGAGGAATTGGGAAAGAAGCAGAGCGAGAAGATTCTTTACTCAGATAGAAGAGTGTCATACAGTTGGTGAAAAATCCAGTCTATCATTCTAAGACAAAGCACATTAGAAGACGATACCATTTCACTCGCAGGGCAGTGGAGGATGGTGATATGTGCTTGGAGAAGATAGAGGGTGCAAAGAACCCGGCAGACATGTTGATGAAATGTGTTGATGTTGGGAAACTAGGGTTATGCAAAACCTCGGTTGGTCTTCTGTAGTTGTTGCTACAGATGTTGCGGTGCGGTAAAGATGTTGATGATGAAGAGATATTTTTTTTTTGAGAATGTATTTTTTGGATGGCTGAGTCAGTCTCCAAGTGGGAGAATTATTAGGTAGTGGAGCCTGATTAATATACATAACTGTTTACGCGGTTTAACCTATTTATTCTCTATTTTAGGCTTTCCTATTTATTCTCTGTAACCAAAAATACTCTGATTTATTAATATATATATACCTCACCGCCGTGGAAGTTTACTCACGGGGTGTTACCACGAAATATTTGGTTTTCTCTTTCTCTCTCTAGATCTCTCATCTCTTTCTCTTGAAAGTTCTTGTGTTCTTCATTCGTCTAGTGTGTGTGCGTGAATTCGATCCTAACAATAATCACCCCTTCATACCCCAACGTATTTTTGTAGTTAGTAAAAATTTTAATTCCAACATTCTACCTCGTAAGTCTAAGATCACAAAAGTTAGCACATGTCTCATTAATTTAAGACACAAAATTTAAAAGTTTTTTTTATTATTTTCAAACTCCGTACACAACTCAACTAAGACACTTAAATTATAAGACGGAAGGGAATAATGTAATGCTTTTCAACATATAACCTAGAATCAGATCATTAATTTTAACAAGATACGTGTGGATTACAGTTATAATCACTGTCCCTTTTTGCTAATCAGTGGAAGATTAGTTTCAATATATTTTCAAATTCTAAAGTAGAAGAGGAAAAAAAATGTGAAAAACACACGGGAAAAAAAAGAAAAAGAAGGGGGAAATTGGGAAATAGGGAGGAAGGGAAGGCATGTGAAATTAGTTAAAAAGGCATGTGAAAAGAGAATTTTTAAACCTCCCTTATAATTAGTAAAACAAGATGATAAAGTGATGAGTAATATTAATTAATTTTTAAGATAACGTGATCCATATATAAGCTGGATTTTAGTCAGGCCAACTCAGGTCAACCCCACACTTTACCCATTATAAATATGTACCAGTAATATTTTGTTTTTGTGCATTACCAACTAACCCTTTAATATAGGATGTGCATTTCCCCCTCGTTTGTGTGTTTTTTAGTTAAGGAACAAAAGAAATGTATAGGATTTGTTAGAGAAGTGGATGCACATTTGGAATAACGTATGTAAACATAGAAATAGAGGCCATTTTTGGTATTTTATTGATTTTGTGCTTTAAGGTAGTTGTACATGATAGTGTAGTGTGCTTGTATTTTCTCTTTTCGACCAAAAACAATTTTTCTATGTACTACTCTAATACTTTTGCTTTTACATGCGGGCTCCACCTAAACTTTCACTGTACACATCATTTCAAGCTTTACGAGTAAAAATAACAATGATGCTCATCATGACAGGTGGATAGTGATGATAAACGGGTTAAGAAGGACGAGATACATAATTAAATCCAGTAGAGGCATGTGGTAATAGGACAAAACGATGGCATTATTGAAAAGCTAGCCTACGACATTAATCCCCTAGAAATCACACCAGACTAAGGCTCGAAATACCCGGAGAAAAAACTAACAGCCGACTCTAGTCATTTTGAAATTGTTCCTACGAGCAACGTTGGACGTTACCCTTTGCTCCTTAATTATTAATTAATTACCCTATTTATGATGCGATATGGGGATTAATCACAAGTGATTATCTCCTAGAAAATTATTTATATATAAGTTTGTATGGAGAAGGGCCTAAAATCCCGTTAAGTATTTGAATTGATACAAAATGATCATTCATCCACCTTTTTGGTCTAAAATATCCTTGGTATCCACCTTTTAGCTCAAATATACCCTCGATGTTAATCCTTTGGCTCATAGTTGCCCTTATTTTTAATAGCTCCCTTAAAATAAAATTATTAAATATTTAATTATTGTATTGCCTAATCTGATTGTCCAAATTTAAACCCTTCTCAAATAAATAATAAAAATTAAATTTAAAAAAAGTTATTATTTTATAAAATCATATATGATTCATATTTTGATCCGATACACTTGAAAATAATGTAGAAAAAATAATTAATTTCATGATATCTTCCTATTGGCCTATTTAAAATCTAACCCCCAATTTATTATAACTCAACTCATAAATGGGGATCCAACTAAAATCCATGCTCACCAACTGATCTTCCATCTAAATTTTTATTTTATTTTTATCAATATAAATTTTTTTTTCCATTATCCAAACATCTTGTTCATTTTCTCTTTTTATTTTTTTTAATCTCTTATTCTTAATAATTAGGATATTCGGGACTCAAATTTTAAATAAATTCACATGTTTATATTATTTTCATTTATATTATTGTCAAGGTGGGATGAGGATGGAGATAGGACAAAAAATTATTTTTATTCTTTTATTTTAAATTTTGGGTACACACAAAATAAAATATAGTATGCATACATATTTACTTAACTAAGTCATCTTTTATTGACCTAGTTAGATTTCTATATGAATGTCATTATTTTTTCCTCCTTTGTTTTCTCTCTTGTTTGTCACAAAAAAAAGTTTTAAAAAATTAAAATAGTGGACAAGATTCAAATAGAAAAAAAAAAAAAAAAGAATAGAAGAGTGAAGTGAGGGGGGGGGGGTTGTATAGAGTACATGCTTAACCTTTTTTTTTTTAATTTTTCCTATTGACATTTAAAATCAAGTCAATCATGTGAGTTTATATATTAAGTAATTTCAAATTATTTTAACGAAAAACGAGTTTCAAATGTCTTTATACTAAAGGATTTGGCATGATATTGTCCTCCATCCACCTTGGTATGATAGGGAATTTTTGAGCCAAAGTGGTTGGCATCAAGGGTATTTGGAGGCCCAAATATAAACGAAGAGTAATTTCTATCAATTCAAATAGGCAATGAGTATGTTGGACTCTTTTCCATAATTAATTGTAGGATCATCACTTTGCAAAAATATCCAAATATACTTGACTGAGTAGTCATTTCCTTCGCTATCTTTTTTATTACTTGTCTCACCAATTTATTGGCTTAGCTTAACTTGTCGATAGATATATCCACTATCGATATCGCTGAAATAAAGTCAAGTAAAATAATATGATAACACAGACATTATATAAAGGAGTACACTAATAGTTAGAAATAATTATGAATATGATTATAGAATTTCATTAAAAAAATAATCTAATATCATACCTCTCAAATAAAAAAAGAATCACAATTTCTTAATATATATTACTATCATAATTCATATTGTGTAATCTACCTCATTAAAATAAACATAATGAATAAATTATATAGGTACTACAATAATATCACCTCATCACTAATAAAAACAACGTTACTTTAAAATAATGAAATAACAAAATGTGATAATTTTGAGACTTAGACAAAAATATGAAGATCAATGATGAATAAAGGTGTTGAATATATATTTTAAAAGCAATATTTAATAATATTCACAGTTTCACCTCACGGAGTTTCAAATAGTAAATATGCAAATGCATAGTACGACTAGTTATTTTGGCTATTCTCAATCTTTTTATTTTATACGCGAAAAATATTGTTAAGCATTATTCATTTATTAAAGAATTATGAAAATCAACAGTATTAACGGAGAAATTTAACATATACTTTTGTATAAAGTCGATAAGGGGAGCGTCGAAAGTTTGGTGAAGCCATGTTTAGGGTGTAAAATCACACGCTTAATTTCACGACCCAAAATGGACGTGATGACACTTATCTAATTTTAACCAAGACAAGTTATCCTCGATCCAACGAAAAATGAATGAACAATAAAAATATAAAGCAAGAACAAGATAAAGCAAGAAAACTTTTTCTTTCTATTAAAACCTCAAAATCTTATTGACTAGTGTACAAACCATCAAACCCTAAAGTGCAACATTGAAATAATACCTTTTTTTTCTCAAATAAAAATAGAAAAGGAAAAGAGGATTTGCCAAATTAATTACGATTGACCTTAAACTAGTGCTACGGGATCATTATGTGGGAGTCTCACGATCGTGATGAACAAAATGGTCATGCATTAGAACCAGAAACCAGTAAAACAACCAAACTCAAATTAATCATCAAAAAGGATCCTTGGGTTTCGTTTGGAATCCCGTACACACAAATCACAAATGTAAATCAATTATACTCGATGTTTCGAACTCAATGGACTCATCAAAACATAAATCTGAGGTGTCCTTGACTTGACATCCGTGAAAATCAAAACAAACTAAGTTGACACCTAGAAAAATCGAAAACAAACTTATGAACCCTCAAAAGTTACGAAGACCTCCCCTACAACTAAATTCATCCATGAATCCAATTGAACTATTAGAATTTCATTTCGAACACTCAAACCCTGAATATCGATCAAACTCAACCCAAAAACTAAATTTCTATAGTTTTACAACCAAAACCCATACGTATGCTGCAGAGAGATTCGTCAATGCCCTACCCCAAGTCGAGTCTCACTATTGTCTTTTAATAAAATAGTGCATCTATAAATGTTGAGGCCAATGAAGTTGAGATGGTTGTGGTGATTGTTGGGCATGTAGCAAGAATTAATGGGAAAGAGAGGAACTTGAAAAGTTGAGAACTTGAAGAGTTGGGAACTTGAAAAGTTCTCTTATACTTTAATGAAAAGGCATTAGTCTCTCATCGGTGGTGGAAAGAAAATTAGGAGAGTTCAAATATAGAAGCACTCCTATTAATTGTTGAAAGAGTTGAAAAGAGGGACCTTCATCGCGCCATCGTCGTCGTCACTCGGAAAATGATCAATCGAGATATTATTTTTTAGACAAAGTTTATTTTAATTATTTATTTAATTATCTATTTAATTAATTAATTAAATTAAATATCCAAAATGTTTTCAATTAATTAGTTGATAACAGAAATGTTTTCAGTTATTTAGTTGAAATTAATTAAAAAAATTCAATTTTTTAGTTGACTAATCCGACCCAACTCGAATCCGCGCACGATCTGTTTGATTTAAAAACTTTCTCGTTTTATTTAATTTTTCCGCCATTTTTGAAATGATTGTTCTGAAAGGTTGCAACTTTCAGGAACAGTCAGTATCATTTGAAAGGTTGCAAATTTACATTAATGGTCATGTAGATTCTGAAAGGGTTGAAACCTTTCGGAACCTGTTCCTCTTGCCTATAAATATCATTCACTGTTCAGAATTTTTCCTTACAAATTTTTCTGATCTCTTCTTCTTCTTCTACACAAAAATAACTTCTTGTATTTTACTGTTGTTGAGTGGTTCGCTGACACCAGAGCTTTCAGTATCCATACACTGGTGATTGAGATCATTTTACCCTGGGAGGACATATTCCAAATCAAACCTCGGATACTAGAGGGGAATAATTTTCTTAAGGGGACACTGTAAGTTCAGTAGACTTGATCTATTTCTTGTTTAATTTTTTCCAAATTCTGGTACGTTACAGATTATATTTTTCCTTAATTAATTTTTATTCATCTTTCTTTCTGGTTTAGTAAATTTTGATTACTTCGTATTTTCTGCAAAAAAAATTTGGAATCGGTAATTCTAGTTCTTTCTAATAGAGCGGCAACAATCTTAAGGAAATTTATTTATTATTATTAATCTCTATTTCTGGTAGAGAAAAAAATCTTCATGATTTTATACTCCTTCAAGGCCACAATTATAAGTTATTGCTTACTACGACTGTATTGACTTTTATTTATTAGAAATGGCAAAATACGATGTTACAGTGGTTGTTGCTGCACCACCCCGAACTGTTGTATCACAAGAAGAGAAACTGAATAAATTCACTAGTGTAAATTTCAAAGGATGGCAGCAATGGGTATTTTTCTAGCTTATCACTCTTCGTCTGCAAAAATTACCAGTGAAGAAACTCCAGTGTCTGCTACTAATATGCCAAACAGAGAAAAAATCATGATTATAGAAGCATGGGAACAGACAGACTTCCTATGTAAAGGCAACATTTTGAGTGCTTTAGAGGATGACTTATATAATGACTATAGTGCAAAATTTATTGGAATCGGTAATTCTAGTTCTTTCTAATACAGCGGCAACAATCTTAAGGAAATTTATTTATTATTATTAATCTCTATTTCTGGCAGAGACAAAAATCTTCATGATTTTATACTCCTTCAAGGCCACAATTATAAGTTATTGCTTACTACGATTGTATTGACTTTTATTTATTAGAAATGGCAAACAACGGTGTTACAGTGGTTGTTGCTGCACCACCCCAAATTGTTGTATCACAAGAAGAGAAACCGAATAAATTCACTAGTATAAATTTCAAAGGATGGCAGCAATGGGTATTTTTCTAGCTTATCACTCTTCGTCTGCAAAAATTTACCAGTGAAGAAACTCCAGTGTCTGCTGCTGATATGCCAAACGGAGAAAAATTCATGATTATTGAAGCATGGGAACAGACAGACTTCCTATGTAAAGGCTACATTTTGAGTGTTTTAGAGGATGACTTATGTAATGACTATAGTGCAATAACAACTTCAAAAGAGTTGTGGAATGCACTTGAGAAGAAATATAAGACTTGAAGATGCATGCTTGAAAATTTTTGTGGTCGTAAAGTTTTTAGACTATAAAATGGTATACAGTAAATCTGTTGGATCACAAGTAGAGGAACTTCAACTTATTCACCATTATCTGATTGCTGAAGATATCGTAGTAAATGAAGCTTTTGAACTGGCTGCAGTGATCGAGAAGTATTCTCCTTCGTAGAATGACTTCAAAAATTATCTAAACCACAAGCGTAAAGAAATGAAGCTTGAAGATCTTGTGATTAAGATAAATATTGAAGAAGATAACAAAAACGCCAAAAAGAAGTCTCTTAAGAGTTCAACAATCATCAGAGTTAATATTGTTGAAGAAGCTCCTACCAAAGACTAAAAGAGAAAGAAGCCCAACGGGCAGAAATCAGAACAGGCCAAGAAGAAATTCAAAGGCAACGGTTATAACTGTGGCAGGATGGTCATAGGTCTTCTGATTGTCGTGCTCCAAGAAAGAACAAAGACAAACGCAAATACAAAAGTCAAGCAAACATCGTGGAAGAGATGGAAGATGCAGATAACTTGTGTGCAATGATCTAGGAGTGTAACTTAGTTAGAAATCCCAAGGAGTGGTTTCTCAAATCAGGTGTCACTTGACATATTTTCTCTGCGAAAGAAGCCTTTGCAACTACACTCCTGCTGAGTATGTTGAAGATATTTTCATGGAAAACACAGCAACAACAAGGATTGCAGGAACTGAAAAAGTAATGTTGAAAATGACATCTGGCAAGGTGTTGACTTTGAACATTATTTTGTATGTCCCTACTATTAGGAAGAATTTAGTTTCTGCTGCACTACTCGTTAAGAACGGGTTTAAAGTGTGTCCTAGTTAGTGATAAAGCTATAACAAGTAAGAACAAGATGTTCATAGGAAAAGGCTACCTCAATGAGGATCTTTTCAAACTGAATGCAATGGTTGTAGACAGTATTAATAAGAATTCTACTTCTATTTACTTATTTTAGTCAAATGATTTATGGCATGCCCATTTGGAATATATAAATTACAAAGCCTTGCGAAAATTCATTAATCTAGAAGTATTGTCTGATTTTAAATGCGATAAATCAAAATGCAAAATTTGTGTGGAAATAAAGTTTGTTAAACACCCTTATAAGTCTATTAAAAGAAAATTCAAAACTTTAGACTTAATTTACATAGATATATGCGATATGAAGTCTATATCATCTCGTGGTGGAAAAAAATATTTTATAACTTTTATTGACAACTGCACTCGATTTTGTTATGTATATTTGCTTAATAGAAAGGATGAAACAATTGATGCATTTAAGCAATACAAAAATGAAGTAGAGAACAATTGAATCTAAAGATAAAAATGATTTGGAGTGATAAGGGTGGAGAATATGAATCTCCTTTTGCAGAAATATATTTGAAATATGATATTATTCATCAAAGTACTGCACCCTATACACCACAGTCAAATGGTTTAGAGAAACGGAAGAACAGAACATTAAAGGAAATGATGAATGTTTTGATGATCAATTTTGGTTCAGTGGGAAACCTTTGGGGGCAAGCCATCCTTATGACTAATAAGATACTCAATAGGGTACCCCATCGAAAAACACAATCAATTCCATATGAGTTGTGGAAAGGAAGGAAACTCAACTTGCAATATTTTAAAGTGTGGGGGTTGAGGTTCTTTACCAAAGAGGGTTAAAATTGGACGAAAAATAGTAGACTGTGTATTTATTGGATATGTTGTGAACAGTAAAGCCTGCCAATTTTTGATTCACAAATCTGATAATCCTGAGATTCATGATAATACGATAATTGAGTTAGATAACACAGAGTTTTTTGAAAACATTTATTCGTATAAAACTGAAAGTGGATCGAGAAGTGAAAAACCGAAACGACCAGGAGAAGAATCAACAAAAAGTACACTAACTAATGAGGATGCTAGGCGTATTACGCCAACAGAAACATGCTTCTTTCGTACCAGATTTTGTGACACTATTGCTTGAGAATGAGATTCAAACATTTAAAGCAGTTATGCTTCGTATGATTCAACTTATTGGAAAGAAGCAGTCAATATTGAGATCGAATCAATTTTAAGTAATCATACTTGAGAATTGGCTGATCTTCTTCCAGGAAATAAACCTTGAAGATCAAAGTAAATCTTTAAAGGAAAATAAAATCTGATGGGACTATTGACAAATTAAGCCTAGACTGGTAATCAAAGGGTACAGACAAAAAGAAATTAGGATATTAATACCACTAACAGCAGTGCATGAACTCAAAATCCACAAAATTGATGTAAAGATAGTCTTTTTAAATGGAGAGTTGGAGGAAGAAATTTACATGGAACAACCTGAAAGGTTTGTAGTTCCTGGTAAAGAAGAGAAAGTGTGCAGACTTGTGAAGTCACTTTATGGACTCAAGCAAACACCCAAACAATGGCATGCTAAATTTGACCAAACAATGTTGGCAAATGTATTTAAGATTAACGAATGTGATAAATATGTTTTCATTAAAAACGTTATGAATCATGAAGTCATTGTTTGTTTGTATATAATGAATAAAGACATTGATGATATAAATGCTACTAAGCGCATATTGTCCAGCAAGTTCGATATGAAGGACTTAGGAGTTGATGATTTGATCTTAGGCGTCACGATTATAAAAATTCCTCAGGGACTAGCGTTATCTCAATCTCATTATATTGAAAGAGTATTGAATAAGTTCCAGTAATTGAATTTCAATGTTGTCAAAACTCCAATTGATCTATGTTGTACATTTCAAAAGAATGAAGGCCAAAGTGACTCTCAATTGGAATATGTCAGAGTATTGAGAAGTTTGATGTATATTATGAATTGTACTCGACCAGATATTGCATGTGTTATTAGCAAACTAAGTTGGTTCACTAGTAAGTCGAATCAAACTCATTAGATGGCAATGAATCGTGTGTTGGGGAATCTGAAATATAAACAACACTATGCTTTGCATTATAATAAATATCATGCTGTCATTGAAGGAAATAGTGATGCAAATTGAATCACCGGGTCAAATGAAGTAAAATCTACGAGTGGTTATGTGTTCATACTTGGTGGAGGAGAAGTCTCTTGGAAATTTAGTCCAAACATACATGTATTGCTCATTCCACAATGGAATCTGAATTCATTGCTTTGGATAAGGCTGGTGAAGAAGCTAAAATGACTCCAGAATTTCTTAGAGGATATTCCATTCTGGCCCAAACCTGTTGGACCTATTTGTATACATTGGGATAGTCAAGCAGCAATAGGTAGGGCAAGGAGCGTCATGTACAATGGGAAGTCTCGTCATATATGACCGAGACATAACACCGTAAGACAACTGCTCTCTAGTGGAATTATCACAATTTGACTATGTAAAGTCAAGCGATAATGTGTCAGATCCACTAACGAAAAGCCTAGTGAGAGAGTAAGTTGAAAGATCATCTAAGGGAATGGGTTTACGACTTAAGACAAGTCAGCATGGCGGTAGATCTATCTAGCAGACTGAAGATCCAAAGAGCTAGAATCAAGGAGAAAAATAAAGTTATGGCTGACAGTTCGACATTGTCAATTAACTCAATCCATTCTCATGATGAAGATAATGTTCAGGAACAAGGTTAAGACTTTAAGGCTTGTTAATGAGATAATAAAGCTTAAAATTTAAAATAATTTGCTAAGTTTGATAGATTTGACCTAATAGTGTATCTACAATAAGACACGGTTAGAAATCACCTATGTGAGTGTGAAGTGGAAGCCATTACAAAGAGAATTATATGTCAAAAGTCTATTCTCTATACACTCATGAAATCAGAAGGCGTTCATGGCTGAAACGAACACAACCGTAAGAACCAGAAATAGTAAAGGGTTAATTGGGTGACATATGGTTGTCTAGGTATACACAAAATCTTGACGATTCAAAGATATCGCATCTACCGATTGATCGAGTATATTCGACATATGTTCACTATGGAAAGTTCAAGGGGAAACCTACTTATCCAGATGCAACTAATCCTTGTATGTAGAGTACACACTTGTTTGTGTGTTCCTATGTTATAACAATTCCCCATCAATGTGGGGGATTGTTGGGTATGTAGCAAGAACTAATGGGAATTAGAGAGAAAGAGAGGAACTTGAAAAGTTGAGAACTTGAAGAGTTGGGAACTTAAAAGTCCTCCTATGCTTTAATGAAAAGTCATTAGTCCCTCATCGGTGGTGGAAAGAAAAATAGGAGAGTTTATATATGAAACACTCTGATTAATTGTTAAAAGGGTTGGAAAAAAGGACCCTCTCGCGTTGCCAGTCGTCGCGCGCTCGGCTCGGCTTCGGCTTTGGCTTTGAAAAATGATCAAACGAGAAATTACTTTTTTAATAAAGTTTGTTTTAATTATTTAATTAATTATTTATTATTTAATTAATAATATTCAATAGTCAAAACGTTTTTAATCAATTAGTTGATAATAGAAACATTTTCAGTTATTTAGTTGAAATTAACCAAAATGTTTCAGCTTTTTAGTTGATTAAACCGACCCGCCTCAGATCCGCGCGCGACCTGTTTGATTTTAAAATTTTCCCATTTTTAAATTTCTTGTTGTTCGGAAATGACTATTCTGAAAGGTTGCAACTTTCAGGAACAGTCAGTATTTTTTAAAAGGTTGCAAACTTTCATTAATTATCGTGTAGATTCTGAAATGGTTGCAACCTTTTGGAACCTGTTCCTTTTGCCTATAAATATCATTCACTCTTCAGAATTTTTCTTTACAAATTTTTCTGATCTCTTCTTCTTCTTTTGCACAAAAATTACTTATTGTATTTTACTGTTGTTGAGTGGTTCATTGACAATAGAGTTTTCGGTATCTATACGCTGGTGATTAAGATCATTTTACCCTGGGAGGACATATTTCAAATCAAACCTCGGAGACTGGAGGGAAATAATTTCCTTAAGGGGACACAGTGAGTTTAGTAAACTTGATCTTTTTCCTGTTTAAATTTTTCCAAATTCTGGTACGTTATAGATTTTATTTTTCCTTAATTAATTTATGTTCATATTTCTTACTGGTTCCCGTAAATTTTAATTATTTCGTATTTCTACAAAATTTATTGAAATCAGTAATTTTTAGTTCTTTCTGACACATATTGGCAACAGTGACAAGTAGGTTAGCCTGTCAAAGGGCCCTCACTTTTGACCAACGCATTAAGCAAGAAAGTTGGAGTTGGTATATAGAGTCATATTTCAGTACATTTATGATCTAATTTAAAGCCTCTACAACAACAGTCCACACAATGAGTTTGACATTTCCCCCAAAACACGTACGAAATATCTTATTTTAATGTATTATTTATATTAGCATGTATATAAGGTTAGGCTAGAAAATATATTAGTTAGAACGAATTAGAACGTTAATCTACTCCAGAATTGACCAAGGGACCACCTTAATTATGAATTAAGAGAGGTCGGCAAAATCATTTTTAATAGAACTTTCTTTCCTAATTACTTGTCTATTTTTGACTTTATATACTGTTAGATTCAAAGTCTAACCCCTATGTCACATACCTATTAAGAAATATAATTGATATAGTAAATTATTATTTTACCCTTTATTAATTGATAGAATTTTAAAATTAATTTACTATTAAAGAGGTTCTACCTTTTAAAAAAAATATTAACCTTCTAAATAAATTGAAGATATAACAAATAAAAAAATGTCAACTTTCACATATAACAAACAAAAATTCATATTTGTATGCTATAGCAAAGTTTGCATAACTGCGCTCCACAGCAAACATATAACTGTATAATTCGTTATACATATACAACTATATAATTAGCTGGCCTAAATTGTATAATTCACTGACCTCGCTATACATATACAATTGTATGATTCGCTGGCCTATTTCGCTGCATTTGTATAATTCTCTGGCCTATTTCACTGCAATTGTATAATGCGCAATTGTGTAATTCGCTGGTCTATTTCACTCTAATATGTGTATATAATTTGCTTTGCATACAATTGAATCGAAGTAAAATGTTTGTACATTGTATAATTATAAGTGTATAGGAAGAAGATATATGTTTTTCTCTCGCTTTATACAAAAACAGAAACACAACTATACACTTCTGTTGTATAAAGCGAGAGAAAATTGTATTTCACTTCAATTGTATAATTCGCAATTATACAAATCGCTGGCCTTTTTCGCTACAATATTTGTATAAAATTTGCATTTGTATACAATTGAATCGATGAAAAATATTTGTAAATTGTATAATTAAGCGTATAGCATGAAGATATATGTTTTTGCATGTGTATATACAATTTTCTCTCGCTTTATACAAAAGAAAAACACAATTTATACTCTTCTGTTGTATAAAGCGAGAGAGGCGAGTAGATGGAGAGTGGAGAGAGAGAATGGGAGAGTGGCGAGTAAGAGTTATGGGAGAGAGGCGACTGACAAACGTTTGCTATGGGGCAAAGTTAAATCAAACGGTAGCTACTCCATTTATTTTAGGTTATTAGTTTGCTATTGTGTAAATTATCCATAAAAAATTATTCAATAGTTCTGATGTTTCTAATTACCTGTCCAATTTTTTTTACTTGACACACATAATAATAAAAAATAATTAGTATAATAAGTTTACCATTTTACCCGTATTAATTGATAGAATTTCAAAATCAATTTACATATTAAAAAGTATCTACCTTTTTAAAAGGGGGAAATTGTTTGGAATAAAATTATTAATTCAAATTAAATGATATAGTCATAGTTTATTTTAATTGTAATTCGCAGAGAACATCCCCTTTTTTTGTCAGCTTATTTGGTATACAATTAACCATTTTCGATATACAATTAGTCATTTTATACATTTCGGTATAAAAATATATAAAATGTGTTTGTATTTGTATAAATCGAGAGAAAAATGTATATACAATATATATATATATATATATATATATATATATATATATATATATATATATATATATATATATATATTCATCCTATATATACTTATAATTGTATAAATACAGATCTTATTATACAAATTTCATTATATAAATGAATTTATACAAAATTGAATAATTAATATAAATTTGGATGTTTAGTGAATTATACAAAATAAAAGTTTCATCAAATATAAAATTTGATATAGAGCACAGTTATGCAAACTATAGTTATAGCATACAAATATAATTTTTATGTTTGTTATATATGAAAGTTAACCCTCCAAATAAATAGAAAATATTTATAATGAATAAAAAATATGATTTGTCGAAAATAACAAAAAAAAGAAACAAATAAAAAGGAACAGGTGAGTATAGTTACTCCCTCCGTTTAAAAAAAGAATGACATCCTTTCCTTTTTAATCTGTTTTAAAAAAGAATTAATTCTTTCTTTTTAGGGTAACAACTTTGCACGTGGCATGTTTAAATTACAAGATTAAAGGACAATTTTGTACATTTGACATAATTTTAATTTAGGACCACATAATAAAAAATCTTTTTTGTTTTTTTAAATTTCATGTCAAGATAAACTAGACTATTTTTTATAAAATGGAGAGAATAATACATTATTGAGGTCAACATAACCCTTGAAATTCTTTAGGAACTACCATAATTTATTTTTTCTTCAAAGTAAGGTTTTGTTGTTATTATTATTATCTGCCGGATTTGCTTTGTCTGTTTCGGTTTTAGCTGAGGAATTTTGGGTATGAAAGAAAGGTCAAGAACAAACTAGATCATTAACATAATTTGTTTATTTTTTCAAAATCTTAACTACTCATTGCATGGTCAACACCTTAATCTTGTCTTTGCTGTCAGTGGGCCTTGCCCTGCTTCAGCCCACTTAATTTCTGAAATTTCAAATAATATATCTGTTTTCTTATTTTGTATTAGAAAAAATATTTTTTCCTTTTTAAAACTTTTTTTACAAATTTAAAAATTAATATTTTAATACATTTCACGTATCTTTAATTTATATTAAAAAAGTACCAATTTCTATTCTACTTTTCTAAAATTTTCTTGTCAAATATAGTATAGTAAGTAAATAATTCAACTACTACGAAAGTCATTCCCTTGAAATTGGCCTGCTACACTTGTAATGTGATATTTCCTTCAATTCAGAATAATTGAATTGTTGAGACATATTTTATGTTTCAAATTTACTTAAATCATTTTATCTTTAAGACTATTTTTAGGATACTCTTTTATTTTACCCTTCATTTTGGATTTTTTATGTAATGAGTTCAAAAAAATTTAATTGCTTTGAATTAATGTAAAGATTAATTTAACAATGTCTAATAAGGGATAAAAATGAAACGCAATGTCTAATATATGTATTAGAACTCGTTTGGGTAAGTTAAATACAATATTTTTTTAAGAAAAAAAAATTAAATTTAAAATGATTTTTAAAGCAGGGAAACCTAACTTGGTTTTCAAGTAGGATTTTTAACCATATCCTAAACGGACTCCGCATAATTAGACATTCACTTAATACAAATTGTTTATGACACTCCCCCTTGAATGTAGGTAGATTATGTCTCGTCAAAACCTTACTAGATAAAATCCAGTGGGAAAAAATCTAGTGAAGGAAAAAGAATACACATATTTAATGATACGCATTATGGATGCCTCATTAAAACCTTACAAGGAAAACTCAATGGGACAAAACCTTGTAAGAAAAAAGAGTACATCACGTATTAACTCCCCCTCATGAAAACATCAAGAGACTTGGATCGTCGTTTTCCAATCTTGAGGATCATCTTCTTGAAAGTTGTAGTTGGTAGAGACTTGGTGGATAAATCAATTGTAGTATTACTTGAACAAACATGTTGCATGTTGATATCATCATTCTTGGGAGATCATAAGTGTAGAAAAATCTTGATGAAATATGTTTTCTTCTATCTGCTTTTATGAATTTTTCCTTCAGGATCAATGATTTTTGCAAGTTCCTTACTTCTACTTCATTAAGCAAATAATCTATTGTCTTTTGAAAACTCTTCAAGAATTTTAATTCTAGTAATCAACTTGCATATGTTGTATGCATTTTGAATCAATTTAATTCTTACGAAGACAATAAATAAGTTTTTCAAAAACTTGTATATGCTTTAGATTTTGAACTCATCGGATATTTTCATCTCAATTTTGTTAAGTAATAATATTCAATGTTAGATGTATGACATCTGCTAGTGCCTATATTGCAAGTCAAATAAGTTTTACGCTTACCAAGATGCATGATATATCGTGATTTCACGGTATTGTTAATACTTTTTCCTTAAGTTTAGTGTGTCCAAAAGACTTTTTGTGCTAATTTTTATATAAGTTTCTCCTTATTTGCAGGAAATCTATCCAAAGATGAATGCGGAGGTTTTTGAGCGAAGAAATGCAGAAGAGACCACCTACGGAGCTTGTGACAGTCCGTCATGCTAGTGACGGTCCGTAGGTGGCAGCATAGTGCAACTGCTGAAGGAAAATGGGGAAGTCTGACCAAGTGTGGGGTTACGAAAAGCGTGACGGACCATCGTGTCCATGAAGGTCCGTCCTGCAGGTTCGTCATAAAGTTCAGAGAAGTAGTCCCAGTACCCATATTCCAAGAGTTCAAGTGTTTTGGAACGGAGACCCTCGACGGACCGTTGTGCTGTGACGATCTGTCATACCTGCCGTCGAGGGTAATGAAGAGAGCACCAGAAGAATTGCATCAAGTATGGGACGACGGAGTCCATGATGGTTCGTCGTGACCACGATGATCCGTCGTGACCACGATGATCCGTCGTGATGTCCGTCAATCCAGCCGCGTTTTGACAGATTTCCAGCAAATAGAGTCCTTGTTTGATTAGGTTTTTTATTTTCTATAAATAGTTCGAAAAACCTCATTTTTGAGGTTAGACTCTGATTATTTGGTTAGACCCTTGATTATTGTTATATTCTTGATTATTTTGAGATTCTTTGAATTGATTGTTGGTGATTTTTTTTGATTAATCAAGCGAACTTTCGGATTTTACTCTTTCTCATTGAAGTAAGTACATGAATTCTTATACCATATATTTGAATATTGTGATTATGACTATAGGTAACTAAACTCCATAACTAGGGTTGTGGGAACCATAGACAAATAATGAGGTAAAACCTAACTAAAATAACAATTCTAGAATAGTGTCTTGCATGTATTGATAATTATTTCGCATATAAGTCTTTTTAATGGATGACCAAGGTTAGAACTCGCCTTAATGCTACTTGCCGGACCAAGGAGGTAGATAATAGGAAAAGAATTATCAACATAGATTTAGTGTATACTATCTAATAGGCTAGTATTGATTGGTACGAGGTATATTATCATCATCCCCAAGACGGTCCGTCCTGCACAATCGTTCTGGTTGTCAGAGACCCTATTCCTTAGGTTCTCTCACTTTTTTCTAAGTGTCCTCCAACGGACACATGCGACGGACCGTCATCCCTACAACGGTCCGTCCTGCACAACCGTTCTGGTTGTCAGAGACCCTGTTCCTGAGGGTCTCTTTTTTTTTCTAAATGTCCTCAAACGGACAAGTACGACGGACCGTCATACCCACGATGGTCCGTCCTGCATGACCGTTATGATGGTCAGAGACCTCTCTCCTAAGGGTCTCCATAATTTTTTTTCAAGTGTCCTCTGACGGACACCTACGACGGACCGTCGTACCTGTGACGGTCTGTCCTGCACATACCGTCATAATTGTCAGAGACTCTCCTTCAGGGTTCTCTATATAAACAAAGTCTAAGTAAGACACGACGGACCCCATGACGGTCTGTCATAGTCACGACGAGCCGTCACCTGGCCCGTCGTGTTTCACTGTTACTATAGAAATGTCATTTTATTTTAATTTTTATTTATTTATTTATTTTGTGTGGTTTTTCTTGTCTTGTTTGCTCCTTCTAGTACTAATATTGATCCTTTACAGGTACTATCTACTATGGCACCAAAATATGATCGAGTCTATGCACGTGGGCAATCAAAGTATGTCGCCCCGTCTGCCCATCTGGTCATTGGCTCTAATGATGAGCGTGACCCCGAGTATGTGCCCCCAAGCACTTCCACCCCATCCCGTGTTGCACGTGCTGCCAGAGCCACACCCAAAAAAGTGGCGTCCGGCGTAGTCACTGCCTCCCAATCTGATGAGGAGCGCACACTGACCGGCACACCTTCTGGGTCAGCCACTAATGAAGAAAGAGTGTATGGATCCTTAGGAGTTTCGTGGTCGGAGGAAACCTCTGGATATGCTAAGGTTCCCGCACCCGCCACCGCTGCAGCGTTGGCCTCGTCTGATGAGGCTGACAGTTTGGAATCCACACCCGGTTTACCAGCTCGTGCTCTCACCCCGGTTACCGACCAGCCCAACCGATTATGTGTCGATGGTAGTTTCAAGTCTATTCCGATGCAAAGTTCCTGAATGACAAAGGAGTTATGACTCAGACACTTACTTTGGAGCGGCGGGTCCTCACGGGAAGTCTCCCGACGATGCATAAGATCCACAATGTCTTCACAGACATCGACTGGAGTAGACAGCACGTCCGTTGGGACGTTATAGTGAAGAGTTGGTCCGAGAGTTCTATGCATCCTACGTAGCGACTCTCCGATCACAGATTGATAGGCAGGCTGCCCCTGACAAACAGGCCCCACTAGAGCAGGTCCGAGTACGTGGCTTTCAGGTTGATATCTCCCTACCTGCCATCCGCCAATTTCTATATGGCGAGAATGTTGATGCTAATCGGACCCCTCTCACTGCCGAGTTTGACTACCGATGGAAGATTGTCAAAGATGGCCAATTTCTACGTGAGCCATCGTTGAGAGAGACCACCAAGAGGTGGATGGCCCTGCACTTGTCCGTTGATGGAGAGGGTGTCGACTCGGTGACCGAGCCGAAGGGGGCAATCAATAAGGACAACCTGACTTTCACGGTGATGTTTTTGTGGTTGATTGTCCGCCACTGCCTTTCCCCCACAGCCGCTGATAATATCGTCACATGGGATCGAGCAGTACTGATGGCGGCGATGATAGCCGGGTTCGAGGTGGATTTTGCGTGGCTTCTACAGGCGGTCATACACAAGAGGGCTTTTACGGTCACAACTACTTACCCTTTCCAGTGCATGATATTTTCTCTATGCAGGTCCGCAGGTGTGCCTATATGGCACGTTGATCAGCTCAAGACCCCTCTAGGAACTGTTGATATCGGCCTCATTAGAGATGAGGCCAATGAGTTGGCTCCACGCAGAGGGCCCCGTCCAGAGCTGCCTCCATTTGGTGACAATTTGGCTGATACGGTAGCACAGGACCGCACAGCTACGCAGGAGGCTTCCGCTGACACTATCCCGGTCGATTCTATCCCGGGTAGTAGCACTGCCCCGAGATCCTCTCGCTCAGCCCATTTACCCGCTCTGGTCCCGCTTGCTAGGGTCCAGAAATTAAAGGCGCAAATGGCTACACTTCTGCATCATATCCAGCCTTGAATGCAGAGTTCTATTATCGAGGCAGAAGAGCGCTTGGAGCAGAGAATGGTCCAGCACGCAGAGCGGAAGCTTGTTGAGGTTCATCAGCGCTTGGACACTTTTGAGTTGCGAGTGCTAGCCCGTCCAGCCCCTCTGGTGGATGTGTCGACCCTTCAGGCTGCGGTCGACTGTCTTCGCGCAGATATTGATACAATCTTAGAGGCTAGGGTGCCTTAGTGTGAGGCCCCTTATGTAGATCCTGCTGAAGACACAGTGATGGAGGACCTATTCACCACTTCTGGGATTCCACAACCTCCCCCTCGAGAGCATGCCAAGAGGCGTAGGGGTCGAGAAGAGTATGAGGCGCGAGGAGAGCCTCGCTTACTGAGGAGGAGACGCGTCATATGAGAGAAGAAGAGTTAGCTGTTGGGGCGTCTAGCTCCAGAACTGTGGAGATAGCGGGAGGCACTGCTAATAGTGTTATTGATGCTGAGGACACCACTTAGGGTGTCCAGATTACAGAGGTAGTGGGTTCCGAGGAACGGGACCCACCAGCTTGCTGATCGTCGGCGCTTTGCGCCCCAGGTTTGCTTCACCTACCACTTTAGTATTTCAATTTTTTATGCATTGGGGACAATTGCATGTCTTTTTGTTGGGGTGGGGTAAATGGAAAGTGAGTTCTAGGGTGAAGTCTGAGTAGCCCAATTCACTATCCTCTTTTGGGGTTTTCTTGCCTGTGTTATTTTTCCCCAAGAGACTGATTACTTTTTCTGTTGAACCGGCATGTCTATATCTTGTGTACATAGTTTAATTTTAGAGCATCATGGCTAAAATTATATCCTGATAAAATGAAAAATGATGCATGACTAGGCATAGTAATTGATAAATGTGTGGCTCTAAGCATGACATAGAGGTACACCACTGCATGACCCTAAGTCTAAAATTCGAACTAGGTGTCTGATAATCTGGTAGAGTGATGAGATGTAAAGTGAGTGTGAGGAAAATTTGAATAGTCTACTATTTGTATTGAGCTAGAACTTGTCTGGTTAGTCCTGCTAAAAGTAAGTTGTAATAGACAATTAGGAAAGGATCATAGACCCTTATTCAATATAGCTCATTTTTAGCCTAAATAAAAGAAAACCAAATGAAATTTATCCTTCTTTGAACCAAATGATTTGAGCTTAAATTAGACCTTTCTTTTTCACCCCAACTGATCTTTTCTTGAAATAATGTGTTGGCCCTGGTCCCTCCTTGTACATGTGCACTTCAGCTTATGCCAAAATCATAAGCTGAGGGTGGCTAATGCAGTAAAAATCCTTTTTATGGCTCTGACCCAACTTTGGGTATTGTGTACTTTGACTCATGGCAAAGCCATGAGTTGAGGGTGGCTATTATGAGGAATGCTCTGGAAAGTGGGGTTGAAAGAATAAAGAGAGAGAAAGAACAAAAGTAAAGTGACTCAAGAATTAGTTGAAACAAAAGTAAAAATATAATTACAAGAAATACAAGCAAGAAAAGAAGAGAGTCACTTACACAAATGAAGAAAAAAGGGAAAATAGCAAGGTGAAAGAATGTGGAAAACTGGGCAAAATAAAATGATAGAAAATGGTATGTTTAGCCGATATGTCAAGGAGGGAAAAAAGTCACAAAAGTATACCTAAATATACCCTACCTGACCCTGAGCCTATGTTACAAGCTAACAAAGTCCTATTGTGATCCTAAGGGTTGTATAGCGAAATTAAAGCAGTGAAAATAAATGCAAGCTTATGCCAATAGGTTTGAATGAGTATGAATTTGTTCTGACAATGAGTGTTGAAAAGTAATCCTTATACTCAAACTGAAATCATTGTGTGAAAAATGAGGATTTTGTTTTGAAGAGAGGACACTAGTTGCATTACCGGAAATATTAGCACCTCGGTGAGAAATTTAAGAGGATAGGTGTTAGTGCATGGTGAGTCTATGTCATGGTCTGATTCCACATAATTCAAGCCTAATAGTGATAGCATGCATAAATATGATGAGACTAATCGGGATTGATAGCCAAATGATTGAAAAGGATAAAACATGGATACTATTGTACAAAGATTGTGTATTGAGTCATAGTGCGTCGCTTGAGGATAAACAACAAATTTAAGTTGAGGGTGTTGATATACCGTGGTTTCACGATATTATTAATACTTTTTCCTTAAGTTTAGTGTGTCCAAAAGCCTTTTTGTGCTAATTTTTATATAAGTTTCTCCTTATTTGCAGGAAATCTGTCACAAAAAAAATGCGGAGGTTTTTGAGCGAAGAAATGCAGAAGAGACCACCTACGGAGCTTGTGACGGTCCGTCATGCTCGTGACAGTCCGTAGGTGGCAGTGTAGTGCAGCTACTTAAGGAAGATGGGGAAGTCTGACCAAGTGTGGGGTTACGGAAAGCGTGACGGACCGTCGTGTCCTTGAAGGTCCGTCATGCGGGTTCGTCATGAAGTTCAGAGTAGTAGTCCAGTACTCATATTCCAAGAGTTCAAGTGTTTTGGAACGGAGACCCTCGACGGACCGTTGTACCTGTGATGATCCGTCATACCTGCCGTCGAGGGTAATGAAGAGAGAAACAGAAGAAATTGCATCAAGTATGGGACGACAGATTCCATGACGGTCCGTCGTGACCACGACGATCCATCGTGATGTCCGTCGATCCAGCCACGTTTTGACAGATTTCCAGCAAATAGAGTCCTTGTTTAATTAGGTTTTTTATTTTCTATAAATAGTTCGAAAAACCTCGTTTTTGAGGTTAGACTTTGGATTATTTGGTTAACCCCTTGATTATTGTTAGATTCTTGATTATTTTGAGATTCTTTGAATTGATTGTTGGTGATTTTTGTTGATTAATCAAGCGAACTTTTGGATTTTACTCTTTCTCATTGAAGTAAGTACATGAATTCTTATACCATATATTTAAATATTGTGATTATGACTATGGGTAACTAAATTCCATAACTAGGGTTTTGGGAACCATAGAAAAATAATGAGGTAAAACCTAACTAAAATAACAATTCTAGAATAGTGTCTTGCGTGTATTGATAATTCTTTCGCATAGAAGTCTTTTTAACGGATGGCCAACGTTAGAACTCGCCTTAATGCTACTTGCCGGACCAAGGAGGTAGATAATACGAAAATAATTATCAACATAGATTTAGTGTATACTATCTAATAGGCTAGTATTGATTGGTACGAGGTAATAACTTAGTCAAATATCAAATACAATGCTTAATATGAGGTAAAGATAATGGTTAGGATAGAAACACAAGTAGCTAGACCAAGGTGCGGAGTGAAATTTTCTAGATGCCGGACCAAGGATTTAGAAATACAGAACTTATCACTTTGCATGCAAGATACTAGGAAAGAATTGTTATAGTTAGACTTATCAAGTTATGAACCTGTGGGGAACACGTAAACCCTAGTAACTTTGATTAATTGATTAAACTCCAACATTCGAAGTTGTTAGTTGTCTCCTTTTATTTCGCTAGTTATTCATTTATTTAGGAATAGAAACCCCCCTTTTTATCATTTTTGCTTTCCAAGAAAGTAATTGACTGAACAATCGTAATAATAGATTGAAGTTAAGTCTAAACTATTTTCCTCGTGGGAACGATCCCAACCTCACTAGTTGGGTTATTTACTTGACACGACCGCTTTACTTCTTATTTGAGAAGTAAGTTTGAGCGTATCAATGCACCATTCCACTTTTCACTTGATAATTATTTCTACACAAACATGCTTTAATAGATGTAGAATTCATATCCTCCTAATCTTTTACAATATTGCTCGCTGTGGTATCAAAGATATCGTCAACGATATATCATTTTGTATCGATTCACAATAGACATAACTTATTGAGATCATCACTTTATTATTTTAAGGTGTCTACCCTCTCATGAGGTTTTATAAAGTGGTATGTCGTAAGCTCTCCAAGACCATATTTTATCCTTATTATGGTCATTTTGATTCTTTGATCCTCCCCCTTTTTTAAGAATTATTTTAATTAGAATTGATTAGTCTATCAGGCTTCATGCATGTCATAGACTCTATCCTTAAGGGACATTCAATAGGAGTATTTACAACTATTGTGTTGCTTCTAATGTCCCCCTTATGTCAGACAAACTAACATATATCTCAATCTTTTAGAGAATCTATCTTTGTGCATCATAGTATATCATTAATTATATATTGCACATCAGAATTATCAGATAAAAACTATTTGGTCCCTGACCATAAACCAATTAACAGAAAAATTTATCATTACTTATTGGTTTGATTCATAGAATTAATTTTGTATGTAATATCATATTTCAGATCAACACATGAAACTTTATTTTCATAAGCAATGAGTCACTATGTGAGACATTTAGTGTCACATCATCTTATATATTTATCAATATTATTAAAGATAAATTATCTTGATTTCATATTTTGAAAGTTGTGCTTTTAGCTCAATTATCATGCACAAATAATTTTGCGAATGTCAAACTTTAAGTTGACAACAAACGCACATGTGATTATCTTATTGATGCATCTTTTTATCATATCACATGATTGGTGAACGTGCCTATATTCACCTTTCATACTTTTCAGAATTTACGAATTTAGTACCAACTTTAGTTGATCCAATCAACTTGTCATGAGAACAAACAACAAAAAAATTCTTCAAAATCTTCTTGTTTTTCAACGTATGTTCATTACTCAGTATGCACATCTTTGGTTGATCAAATTATTCATGCCATCTAATGAATTATTAGTACTTGTAAACTCCAAATTTATTATGTCATGCGCCTTTTTGCTTTATTAAATGCTCAATTTATTAGTATTATATGAGAAAAGTTCAACTTTAATACTCCGAGAGTACATTTCAATATTTTTTTCTCAATTACTCTACCTCTTCTAAAGGTGAGTCGTGACTTCATCACTGAATAGACTAATTTGATTATCAGAAAATTGTGTCTGTAATCATATTATTTATGCAAATACTTTTGCACATCAAAGATAATAATATGCACACATGATACCATCTAGAAGAAACATCCATTAGGACCATTAAGTATCTAAACAATCCACTAGGTGGATGAATAGGTCCATAAATATCTGTATATGCTCCCAGAACGCAGGGGATTCAATATCAACTTTCGTTTATGATGATCTCACAATTAACTTGCCTTGCTAACAATCACTACAAGAAAATTAACCATTTACAAGAATTTTTAGGTTATTTTATGGATATCCATTTTAATTTTTCATAATTCGTCTAAACATTATAGACTAATGATGTCCCAAATAATCATGCCAAATTAAGAAAGTATTGAAATTAGTAAACTTCTTATTTACTATAGAATGTGCCTCAATTGCACTAATTCTTGTCCAATACAAGCCTCAAGATAAAACATGAAACTTTTTTGTAAGACATTTCTTCTTAAAGACATTCTTGGTGATACCACACCATTGACTAAAGGCCACAATTTTTCCCATGCCTAGCATGGTGACTTATTCTTCATGAATGGAACACAAACACATGAACATATCAATTGATGATAGCTTTTAGTATCTCATTCCATATTTATGTGCATTATTCAATCACTTGTCTTCTTTCATACATATTATGTACTACTACCACATTGACTTTAGCAATGGAGCAAATTCAGTAAATTTCATGGTTTCTCATAAAAAAAAACTCATTAGTTTTTCTTTAGTCGTTGTTATATCATCAATATGATGTATTAAGACTCAAATTCAATGTCTTATACATATAAAATGATTTTAGGCCATAAATTGTGAGACTTGAACTCAACATCTTTATAACTATAGTGACCGAAACTTTTAATTCGATATCGTATCCTCTTTGTGTGATTGGACATGAATCCATCATCTTACCTTCTTAGTGCGATTGGATGTGAATCCATCGTCTTATCCTCAATCAATGACATAATACGCTAAAGTACAACAAAGCTCACTCTTGAGCTTTGTAATTACTCACTTTGCAAGTCTTCTAACAATCTGAATTAAATATGTATATGTCATACTTATATCCTGAACCAGTTAGGTTCCTCAAATTTAATGAGAAAAATTAATTATGTTACTAATAAGTAACGATAATAATACTAAATTAAAAAATAAGAAATAGAAGATCCATGCAATTACTTTACCTCTGTTGGCCATCTCATGTCTTTTTCCATGTAATAATATAAATAAAGCCACAAACTTACAAAAAATTGTAAACATACCTCTAGTAAGGTAAAAGACATTAATTAATATTGGTATATCGTGTGTAACATCAATGAATACACAACACATTATGGATTCATATTTTTACGATTGCGTCAATCATCATGGCCCCTACCTTGATTAGAGTCTCGTGCTAATAACTTGTTATGAAACAATATAAATTAAGTAGAAGAACAAAGTAGGGGGTCATCTCATGTCTTTTTCCACGTAATAATATAAATAAAGCCACAAACTTACAAAGAATTGTAAACATACCTCTAGTAAGGTAAAATACATTAATTAATGTTAGTATATCGTGTGTAACATCAATGAATACACAACACATTATAAATTCATATTTTTACGATTGTGTCAATCATCATGGCGCCTACCTTGATTAGAGTCTCGTGCTGATAACTTGTTATGAAACTATATATATTAAGTAGAAGAACAAAGTAGGGAGAAGAGAAAAGACTTTTTATTCATCTTGAAGTATATTTTATAGATCTTTCTCAAATCTTATTTACAATGAAGAAAAACCCCTTTATTTATCGGGAAAACCTAACATGATCTCCAAATAAGATTCCTAACCATATCCTAAAAGGACTCTACATAATTAGACCTTCACTATAATACAAATTGTTCATAACAAAGTCCTATTTTTGGTTTTAAACATATTTTAAGTCAGTTTCACTTTGTCAAACATTCTTAAAAATTTAATATAACGTAAAAGTAGATTTGACAAAACCAATCAGACTAACTCTAATTTTTTTTGTTTTTAAAATAATGTGAAACAAGTCAACAATTCAATTATTTTAAAACAGAGAATTGTTTAATTTTAATGAATGAAACTTTAGGCCACCCTCTCCATCTTATTAATTGAATATTATGTGTGTAATTAATGGACAAACTTTTTGGTGAGTGTATTGGAGACGAAACTAATAAATTATGGGCTACGTCTTTGTTTTTTTTTTTGTGTGGATTAGTAATCAATAGTGGGAATTTCCAGTTGCCAATTGTGTGTGACAGCCAATGAGTAGTTGCAGTTAATGAGTAAATGGTTGAAAAATGACAAGGAAGAAGTAGTTGGAGAGGTACCTCGAGATCTGTGCTAGAATAGCAGAGATTCCGTTTGCTTCACGAAGAAGCTCAAACATTATTCTTTCTTTCTTTTGATAAGAGGGAAAAGAAAAGAAAAGTTTTTTCCTTCCTTCCTACTGCTTTAATTTTTCCTACCGGTACCACCAGCTGCAGCTGCAGAGTGCAGAGTGGGGAGGAAAAAAAGAATAATCTGATTTTGCAAAGTAAACAAAATGCCGTTGGAGTAGACCAGAATTGTAAGGCACAAGACTTGCACCTTTTTAAGAGTAGGCAATTAATGTTCTCATCTGGACAAAGATTGTGTATGGTAAGTGTTTGTTCATCAAATATAGGATGTTTTATCCCTAGACAAGGTTTTTACTCTTATTATTATTATTATAAATCCCACGCAACAAAGTCTCCATAACATTTTTTTTTTACTAGGTGGTGATGCAAATGGGAAGTTCATATCTTATGGCAACTTGAAAATAGATTTAAAATGATGAAGCTACACCCAATAGTACTACATCTGCTGCTTCCTCTTTCTCTCTTGCTCTTCTTCCCAAATGTTATTTCTGACCTTACATCAGATAGACAAGCACTACTTGACTTTGCTTCTGCAGTAGCTCATCTTCGAAACTTCAAGTGGAACACTAACTCTTCCATTTGCACATGGCATGGCGTAAGTTGCAGCTCAGATGGCACTCGTGTTGTTGCACTTCGCCTTCCTGGACTTGGACTTTATGGTCCTATTCCAGACAATACCATAGGAAGACTAGATGCACTAACAACACTCAGCCTTCATTCCAATGCCCTCACTGGAAATCTTCCTTCAGACATCACCTCTCTTCCCTCCCTCCGTTTCATATTTATACAACAAAACAAATTTTCTGGTGAAATACCTTCTTCTCTATCTCTACTCCTTAAATTCATTGATCTCTCTTTCAACTCCTTCTCAGGGGAAGTTCCAACAACAATTCAAAATCTGACACATCTTACTGGTTTGAACTTACAAAACAACTCCCTCACAGGATCCATTCCTAATGTAAACCTACCAAAGCTTACTCAATTAAACATGAGTAATAACCAACTCAACGGTTCAATTCCTCCATCCCTTGCAAATTTTTCTGCTTCTTCATTTCAAGGAAATTCTCTATTATGTGGACAACCCTTGACTCAATGCGCGCCTTCACCATCTCCTTCTCCGAGCGTCCTGCCAGCCTCACCAACAATTCCTGAAAACCATAAAGGCAAGAAAAGCTTGAGTACACGGGTTATCATTGGCATTGTTGCAGGAGGTGTTGGAGGGATCCTCTGTCTAGCTCTGTTGATTTTATTGTGTTGTATGAAGCGATACTATACTAAGAGAGGTGTACAACAAAGAAAAGACTTCAATGGAGGAGGAAGTCCGAAGCAAACAGAGGACTTCAGTAGTGGAGTACAAGCAGCTGAAAAGAACAAATTGGTTTTCTTTGAGGGTTGTTCTTTCAATTTTGACCTTGAAGATTTGTTGAGAGCCTCAGCTGAGGTTTTGGGTAAAGGGAGCTATGGAACAACCTACAAGGCCATCTTGGAGGAGGGAACGACTGTTGTTGTGAAACGGCTTAAGGAAGTTGTTGTTGGGAAAAGAGAATTTGACCAACAGATGGAGGTAATTGGCACTGTTGATCAGCATCGAAATGTTGTTGCTCTTCGTGCTTATTACTTTTCCAAAGATGAAAAACTTCTTGTCTATGATCATGTACCGGAAGGCAGTTTATCCACTCGAATGCATGGTAACATTTCTTCCTTTTTTTGTCTGATGGTACTTGGGAATAGACTGGCAAGAAAATCAGCTGCACAAGATGATAGATTTCGAATGTGAAATGAAGTACCCATATCTTGAGAAAAGCCCCTAGACAAGCATTATAAATAAACACTCCTGAAATAGGCATGCTAGTTTGTCTTGAAGACTTTAACATGTGATATTGGTTTCATGCGATTCCATATTATTTTGAAGCAAGATGCAAGTTGCAATTTGTTGAATGTCCGATTAATTGTTCGGTGCTATACATAATTTTCAATCTAACTGTTTATACAAGAAAGTTCTTTTCTTTCATTGCTCCTTGTTTTATTGATTATAGGCAACAGGGACTTGGGAAGAACACTGGATTGGGAATCTAGATTGAGGATTGCCCATGGAGCTGCAAGTGGTATCGCCCATATCCATGCTGTTTCTGGTGGGAAATTAATTCATGGCAATATCAAGTCATCGAATGTGCTTCTCGCCCAAGATAATAGTGGATGCATCTCAGATGTTGGTCTTACACCTCTAATGGGTTTTCCTACTATCCCATCAAGGAGTGCAGGATATAGAGCACCCGAGGTGATAGAGACCAAGAAATGTACTCAGAAATCCGATGTTTACAGCTTTGGTGTTCTGCTTCTTGAACTCCTTACTGGGAAAGCACCAGTGCAGCCACCTGGCCATGATGAGGTGGTAGACTTACCAAGATGGGTGCAGTCTGTTGTGAGGGAGGAATGGACTGCTGAGGTGTTTGATACTGAGCTCATCAAGTTTCAAAATATCGAAGATGAGATGGTGCAAACGCTGCAGATTGCAATGGCTTGTGTGGCAAACGTGCCTGAAACAAGGCCTGACATGAGTCAAATTGTCCAGATGATCGAAGGTATCCAACAAATTGACTCTGGAAACAGGCCATCATCTGAAGATAACAAGTCTAGGAGCCCAACTAGTCCAACACCATGATAACTCATGCATTTCTCACTACATGTGTATTTCAACTTCTTTTTTTAAAAGAAAGTATAATTGAGACCTTTAGATACTATCCTTCATCTATATTTGACTTACTCCGTAAAATCAATTAATAATTCAATCCAATTATGTCTATCTCCACTTTTATTTTCAAATCTAAAAGACACAAACTTATTTTACCATATCACTTGTTAATTTGATCTTTGATCTAATGAATAAATGTACAGTTTTTCAACACCCAATTGCACCCTCTTAGCCAACAAATTCATTTTCCCTATAGCCCCAAAAATAACTCTTGTACTTCACTTACATGAGGAGTTTATAGTCCATGTTTGAAGTCACTTTTTCAAAAGGGAAAAAAACGTCAAATATGCCCATAAACTATTGGAAAAGGTCCAAATATACCATCTGTTTAAAGTTTGACTTACTCATACTCTTGTCGTCCAAATTGTAGCCCAGATATGCCCATATGAGCGTTAGTGGGCATACTGCACATATTCAACTCATTATTTATTTCTTTAAATGCCACATAGAATTGTCATGTCATTTTGATCTTATCATATGTCATTTATATGAAAATGGAAAGAGATCCATTACACCCCTAAAAAATTCGAACACGTAAAAACACCTAATCTGACCAATGAATCAACCCACTTTTAAATAAACTATCTGACCCATTTTCAACAATTTTATTTAATTTTTATTTTTTCGATAAATTCCAAAAATTAATATTGATTAATAAAAATAGAAAAAATATATAAAATTAACTCCAACAATTCACAAATAAATATAGTAACCTTAAATTCAACAATTTTAACACTTTTTTAAGTTTGTATTTTTTTTAATAAATCCCGAAAATGAGTAATTGACTAATAAAAAATATGAAAAAATATAAAATTAACTCTTAAAATTCATAAATAAATATAATAACCTTAAATTAAAAAATTCAACATTTTTTAAATTTTAATTGTTTTTGTAAAATATCAAAAATAAGTAATTTATCATTAAAAATAGGAAAAATATGAAGAAGAAAAAATTACGCCCAAAATTCACAAAATAAATATAGTGACCTTAAATTCAACAATTTCAACAAATTTGTTTAATTTTATATATTTGATAATTTCCAAAAAAAGAATAACTGATTAATAAAAAAAGGAACATATGAAAAAATATAAAATAAAAAATAAATATTGAAAATATTGAATTTAAGGTTACTATATTTATTTGTGATTTTTTGGCGTTAATTTTAAAGTTTATTCATATTTTTCTATTTTTGATTAATCAATTACTCATTTTCGAGATTTACTGAAAAAATATAAAATAAAATGAATTGTTGAAATTATTGAATATAAGGTTACTATATTTATTTGTGAATTTTTGGCGTAATTTTATATTTTTCCTTTTTTTATTAATTAATCAAACATTTTCGGGATTTGTCGAAAAAAATATTTTTTTTGTAGAATTAGAGGTTAGTATATTATTTATGAACTTCTGGCGCTAATTCTTTTTTCATACTTTTCATATTTTTTATTAATCAATTACTCCTTTTTGATATTATCGAAAAAATAAAAGTTTAAAAAAATATTGAAATTGTTGGATTTATGGTTACTATATTTATTTGTGAATCTTTGGCGTTAATTTTATTTTTTTTCTTATCATATTTTTCCTATTTTTTATTAATCAATTACTCATTTTTGAGATTTACCGAAAAAATAGAAAACTAAACAAAATTATTAAAAACGTGTGGGGTAGTTTATTTAAAAGAGGGATTGACTTATGGATCAGATTAAGTGTTTATGTGTATAAATCCCTTCTCATATTCATATAAATGTCATGTGGTGAGGTCAAAATGACATGATAATTTCATCTGATATTTAAAGCAATAAAAATGAGTATATGTCCAATATACCAACTAACGCCCATAAGGGCATATTTGGGCCAAAAGTTGGACGGCGCGGGCATGAGTGCGCCAAAGTTTAAATGGATGGTGTATCTAGATCTTTTCAAAAATTTTAAGGGCATATTGACCCTTTTTCCTTTTTTAAAATGACATGCTTAGCTTCGAAATCTTATATTCACTTTTTATAAAAGACACGCCTGAAGCTATTATCGACAAAATGAGTCCATATTTTGGTAATCCGCGATCTGTTCATATTTTAATAGGTTGGCTGAGTTGTTTTTAAATGGATAAAATATGGATATCAAGCCATAACAATTTAGGTAAATATGAGTAGATTACGGGTAACATATGGTTTATCCAAATGAGTTAAGTTTCTCATTTTATTTACTCAAAAAACCTTATGATATCACTAAAAAATAGTGTAACTTTTCTTTCTTTTTATGTTGTTCTATATAACTAATTATTCTTTTTCTATAATTAAAAAGATGAAGTCTTTGACCCTCCAAAAATCTATATTTTAAATGTACATTTCTTTTTAATTATAATTTTATATGTATAAACTAAGCAAAATCATGTATAAGTATTGACATTGCTTAAAATGCATTAAGCATGTTTTTGTCCTAAAATGCAAATATTCATTAACATTGATCTTGTTATTACATAAATTTATTTTATATTGAAAAATTATAGGATTTTTTATTTTATTTTTATGATACAATAAAACTAAATGAAACATTTTCAACTTTTTTCATCTAAAAAAAAGTAAAATATTTTCTCCTTGTCGAATTTTTAAGTAAAGTACTATTTATTCATGAAAATATGGATAAATATTAATAAACTAGTATTTTATCCAACTCATTTATTACCCAATCAATTTTAACCCATATCAAATATGAAAAAATTAAATATTATTCATTTTATGTTAACCCATTTTCAATCCGCCCGTTTGCCACCACTAAGGATATCATATCATCATCATCTATCATATATATGAAAGATGTTGTGGAATGCCTTTAAAGCAAGAAATGACATTTATCTTTTTTTCTCAATCTTTTTGACATTTTTTTTCCAATTTATATGATATATTAAAGAACTTAAATGCAGTAACAACTTTTTTTTTTTTTTTTTTTGCAAAACAATGTAAAAATTAAATGCAATCTCTTTATTTTTATTTATGTGTTGTTATTGTAAATGAAAAAAACTATAGAAAAAATAGCTAGTAATATTTGTTTCGAGTCATTTTATTGGATAAATGATTAGCTTACAAGAATGAAGAAAGTTGAGAAAATTAAGCGAAAGGTGTCAAATAAGTCTCGTTTTTATTTTTGGTGACAGATTGATCAAGAGTCGGTCAAATCTTCTTTAAAATGTAATTAACTAATTATGAGACCAAATTAACATTTTCAAAACTTTATAATCTTTTATAAAATACAAAAAACACATTTTTATAATTCACCAAATTATTTAAAAAGAAAAATATTTTCATCTTCCCTCCTCTCTTCTCTCTCTTGTTTTGTTCACTTCTTCCTTAGAAATTCAGAAATTCATCGTTACTCTTCCTCTGCAGTCGTTACTCTCCCTCTCCAGTCCTCCATTACTCTCTCATCTTTCTGATCTGTAATCGTGTTCGACTAGAATTGGGTAAGTTATTTTTTGAAATACTTTAAAATTTTCGAAGTTTTTTTTGGATTAATGAACAATAAAATATCATGTAGGTGTAAAAACTGAATAATCGACTAAATGGTGTGTATTATTTATCATTTTTGAAAGAAATCAGCCAACTCAAAAAATCCTTATTTTGAGGAAATGTATTTGTAATCTTATCGTTCAAGTGAAAAGTCATTTTTTGTTGTTGTTTGTTTTTTTTGGCCATTTTGCTGATATGATTTTAGCGTATGTTGCCACATTTTAGTGATATGTTGGTCATCTGTTGTCACATATGATTCAAATGTTGCAATAATCTGTACAGATGTGTCAACATATGATGCATCTGACGCTACATAAGACGTATATGATGCACAACAGCAGGTACATATGTGGCAACATAATGTAAATTTTATCGCAACTAACTATCCATCGGTTGCAACATACTGGTAATATTATTTTATTATGAATCGTAAAATGGATATGTTGGTCATTTGCTGCCACATAAGATTCAAATGTTGCAATAATCTGTATAGATGTATCAACATATGATGCATCTGTTGCTACATAAGATGGATATGTTGCGCAACAGCAGGTACATATGTGGCAACATAATGTTAATTTATCGCAACAGACTATCCATCGGTTGCAACATACTTCTATTATTATTTTATAATGAATCGTAAAATCTCAATATTTTTTTTATTTACCATATAGATGAAAAATGATACAAAAAGCTTCATCCATGACAACAACTCAATCTTCTAACATAAAATGCTCTTTTTGTTTATGCGAAGAATGTGAGCAGCAACATGATTATTTTATTAGTCGTGTTAAAAAACTCACTGATATTTTTAAGAAAATGTCTCATAATATTGATGTGCAAAGATTCAAGAAGACTTCACAGCCTTTGAAATGTAGGAGGTTGAAAAAATCTATTTCTCAAACACTTACTATGATTATTGAGAAGAAAGAAAAGGAGAAGAAGGCAAAGGAGAAGAATGAAAAGGAGAAGAAGGCAAAGGAGGAGAAGGAGAGGGAGAAGAAGGCAAATGAAGAGAAGGAGAGGGAGAAGAAGGCAAATGAAGAGAAGGAGAAGGAGAAGAAGGAAAAACAGGAGAAATAGAAGGAGAAGAAAAAGAAGGCAAAGGAGATGGAGATGGAGAAGGAGAAGGAGAAACATAAAGAAAAAGCGAAAGCCAAAAAGAAAGGGAAGAAAGTCGAAGTTTTCAGATGTGATGTGAAGCGACAATATCCATTTGAAGGTTTTAACATTGACGGCGAGGGTGCAACTGAACTAATGTCATCCTTCTTGCAATGGATAAAAGAGGGTCTTTACAAGCATCATGCAAAAAAGTAAGTAAAGTAAAGCAAGTAAAGCCGTTCAACTATTATTAGAATTTCTTCTTGTTGTCCAATATATAATGATTTATAATGATTACACAATTGCAGAGGAAACAAGGAGGATCATTATTTAGCATATTGCTCAAAACTTGAATTTGATGAACTTGATTTAGTAGATGCATTTCCAATGAATAAGGACTAGTTCTATGTAATGTCTCAACCCAATAGGTGCTGGAATGATGAGGTAAATATATGCTCACTTTTATATGTACTGTTTAGTACATGAATATATACAATTAAATTGATACACTTGTTTGATGCATGTGTGAAGTATGTGGATGTCATATTTTACTATTTGCGTAAGAAGTCTAAGAAAAAGATTCAGTCTGAATATCAATACCACCACTAGTTATTTTTTAGAACATACATTGAAAATTCTAGTGAATATGAGGATAAAATCATTGACATAATGAAAGGGTATGTTATACCTTCTGGATTGCCTTGACATTTGACGGATGATGTTTATGTCCCTTTAAATAGTAATGGGGAATTCATTGGGTCTTGACAGTCGTTGCATTGAAGGAACGGTGCATAAAAGTGTATGATTCCATATCCTCAAATAGGTCTAATAGAAAACTATCCTCCTAGATTGAAAAGATGGCTACAATGTTGCCAAAGTACCTTGAGTTGAGTGAATTTTTTGAGCAAAATGAGCGAACCAACTGGTCAGTTCTTAAATGTTACCAAGGAAAGAACAAATCTCACCCATTTGAAGTCACTCATGTTACTGGTATTGCCCCACAAAAATCAGTAGTCTGTAAGTATCACAATATTATTTTGTCTTACGACTATCGAAATGTGATGTTATTATATTTTCTGATTGATGATATACCATGCAGATATTGTGAAATTTTTGTTGCTGCATACGCTGAGTATTTGAGTGATGGATTACAAGTACCATCTGTGAAATTAATGCTGACACCCTTCGCTTAAGATATGCTTCACTCCTATGGAATTATGGGATTGTAAAGGCTCGAAATGGTTAAGTTAGTAATAATGAAGACCCAGAGATGCGTAGAACTAAAAAAATCTAAGATCGATGAAAATGTTGAGTTTACAACCATTGATTAGATAAGTGGTTATGTATATCATATAATTGTAAATTAACTTTTTGTTGATAAGTTGTATAAAATAATTGGTGAAGTGTTAATTAAAATGTAATTTCGGTAATAATAAACACGATAAAATTATATGTTGCAATAGTTCGTATATATGTAGCAACAGATAGTATATATGTAGCAACATATGTCCACAGTTTGAATTGTCAAAATTAAAAAAAATTAAACGGCTGTATTTTCATTTTCCCTCTCTCCTCTCTCCTCTCTTCTATAAATGTTGTTTCGTATTCTCTAATATTTATTTATTTATACTAATTTCTCTTTATATATGTAATTTCTGTAGTAATAAACACGAAAAAATTATACGATGCAACAGTTAGTATATATGTAGCAACAGATATTATATATGTAGCAACATATGTCACAATTTGAATTGTCAAAATAAAGAAAAATTAAACAATTTTCATTTTCATTTTTCCTCTCTCATCTCTCCTCTCTCATCTATATATGTCATTTCGTATTCCACAAAATTTATTTATTTCTTCTCTACTGCCAACTTCTCCTTCTTCTCTTCTTCTCTTAGTCATTCCTTCACAAATCATCTTCTACAGCAAGGCGGTGTTGTCCTCATAATTTCTACTTTATCATTGATATATATCTTCTCAGGTAAAGTAACATTTAATTAGGGTTTGAAATGCATGTGCTTATCTGCTTATTTCCCTGTTTTGACTTGTGGTTGTTATGTGTGTGACTTTCAAATATTTTATTTTTGTGGTAGCAGATACAAATATAATGGCTCCTGTCAAAAGAAAACTTGGTATTGATACATTTGACAAAACAAAGATCCAGAAAAAGGTTAGGTCTAAAATTCATAGGAAGAGGAATGAAAATGCTACACTTTTAGAAAAACTTGCCACTGTAGCAGTTTCTTCTTCTCAAGCAAAAGTAGAATTTTGTCAAAAAGAATATGAACAAATACAAGTAATGGAGGAAGAAGATGGAAAACAAGAAGTTGAGGAACAAGGGAAAATAAATGAAGTTCAGGAAGAAGAAGGGGAAAATACAGAAGTAGTAGTTGTGGCACAACAAGAAAAAATAAATGAAGTTCATGAAGAAGAACAAGAACTTCATGAAGACTTCAATGCTAGTGGTGATGATGGGATTAAATTCATTAATGCAGACATTTTCCCTGTGCATCTGCAGCCTGATCCTAATGGTGACAACATCATTAGGTCAGTCTTGGGAAGATGTTTCATCGAATTCGGGATATCCTCAAGATAAATAAATTGGAGGATTTTTTCAGAAATAGTTTTTTTGGTCATTTTCTTGATTTATCCATTGATCCACATTCACGTTTTCAAATGACCATCGTGTATGAACTTTTGAAAAAAAGGTTCATTTTTGAAAATTCCAATAAGAAGGATGAGATTCTAATTAATTATTGTGGCATGCCAATTTTCTTTGGCATAAGAGAGTTTGTCATAGTTACAGGGCTAAAATTTCATCCTCGTGTTGAGTCCATCTCTGAATACATTGTTAAAAAGAACCACCACGAAAGAAAATAGTTAAAGAAGTAGCAGAAGCAGGACAACCATCACTGCCAACTGAGGATCAGGACTTGATGTCCCTTGTTGACAAAACTTTAAAAATTCTGACTTATTAAGTTTGTTGGAATGGGAGAATACAACAAGGAAGCACAATGAGTCATTGTGGTTACTTTGGTTTACACATAATATTCTTTTGCCGAAGGATCCGGGCAACAACATACTTTTAAAGTATGTCAATTTTTGTTAGGATATTGAAGCTTCCAAGAATTACCCGTGGGTTCATGAGAGCTTTTATCTAACTGTCGAATACATGTTCAGGCCTTTAGGAGAAAAGACCAGCAACTTGTTTGGTTTTCCATGGGCTTTCATGGTAAAGCTGAATGTTTTTAATCTCTTTATATTATATTAAGTAATAATTCAACATTTGATTATTGACAGGTTTTCCTTTTTTACAGGCCTGGGCATTTGAAGACATTCCTTATTTGACCCACATAGTAATTGCAGCAGAAGAGAGATCATCCCCAACGATGATGGGATGGTTGATGGCAAGAACAAAAACTATCAAAGAAGCATATTCCAAATCTTTTTAACCCTCCTTTTGATGCAGTAAGTTATTATTATTATATTACATGCATATGTTGCTACATTTGTGTCACATGTTGCTACAGATAATTCATCTGTTGCTACAGATGAATTGTCTGTCGCAACATGTCACAAATATTGCTACAGATGAATCATCTGTAGCAACATTTGTAGCAATATTTGTGGCACATGTTGTGACAGACGAGTTTGTGGAGATTTTATTCCACTGCTACATAAATCTACATTTGGTTAATGGTGTTTGGAAGACAATATTTTATGTTTTAAGTATTTTCCCTCCATAAATAGCATTTGATTGACAATCACTCCTAATTCAAATATAACGTTTGTTTCCATTCAACTAATCATTCTTGAATGAGTAAATAATGAGAATACTGTTTCACTGAATCAATTTTCTAAATGAATAGTCTTCAATGTATTTGATGACATTCATTTCTATACGTTTAATTGTGTTTTTTGAGAGTTAGTAACTTCTTATTCTTGGCTATATATTTCTGATATGTTCTTGTAAAGAGAAATGCTAGAAAATAGATAGAGTGATTCTTTTTCTTCTTCGTAATATTCTGTTGGTGTGCTGAGCTTCGTTATTTGAATCTTTGTTAGTTTTTGGCTCCTAATTTATATTAGAAGAGCTTGTTGAATTCTGGGGGATATACCCATACTGGATGAAATACCTTTAAGGATAGTGCCTTTCGAAATGTCTCAAGTTACGAGAATGTTTTATAAGAGTTCTTAGTGAATTATAAGCTATGGTGAATTCAATACAAGTATTCGTCAAGAAGGTATTTTTCGTAAGATTTACAACAATCTTAAGGATATTTTTATACTTTATTCTTACAGAAAATTAGCCCCATTTTATTTGGTTACTAGCTACACATTGCATTGTTGTACACTTTTTGGCACTGTGCATGTTTAAGAGGCTAAAATTTGAATTTATTAAGTTTTAATGATATGGTTGATGATTTTGTGAATGAGTTCAAGAAGGGCTTGGTATCTAGAGGAGAATCTAGTGAGAAAAATAAAATAAAATGTTGAGCACTTAAGAGTGGCTGATCAATTCGTAGAAATTGAATACTTGCTTGTAAAGGGTGTTGGGTCTAGCAAGGTGTGAATGAGAAATACGAAGAGAAAATAAAAAGTAAGCGAATCAATTTTGAAAGGTAAACAATTATTGCAAAGTATAAATGAAAAGTCATTTCTTCTATTTTGGTAGAAGAAAGGAAAGTGTTGTCCTTATATTAGGAAAAAATCCTTTAGTTCTTAAAAATTAAGAAGAAGGAGCACTCTCACACCGTCGTCATCCCTCGCTCGGCTTCGGTTTAGGATGTGGATGATTGATAATATTTTTGAACAAAATTTATTTAATCAATCTTTTTAAGTCATTTCCTTTCTCTTATAAATTAATTCAAAATGTTAGTTAAATAAAAAAATTAATTTGACGCAACTGAATTTATTTAGAATTCGTGTGTAACGGTTATTTTTTCCAAAAGACACAACGTGTTGGTAAAAACAGGTTTGAATATATGAGTTTCTTGCTGCAAATGACTATAAATAAGAGGTCTTTTTTCGTTTTACAAACACAAATTTTTTTTTCCTCTCGTCATACATTTTTCTCTCAAAACAAAATTGTCGATCGAGTGAGTCTGTGTGTGCTCTTATTGTTGTTCTTGAGTTCGTTGAAATTAATAAAGTTTGAGGTACTACTATTTCTCTAATAGGTTAATCCGTTTTATCTTGGGAGAAATTAGCTTGCAATCTCGGGTATAGTGAGTGAATTAAATTTTTTAAGGAAACAGTAATTTCTGTGGACTTGAATTTTATTTTCTATCTGTTTCATGTTTTTTTTTTTTTTTTGCTAACCTGAATAGAAGAGATAACAAAGGAAAATGGATTCAATGCCAAACATGCATATTGTCAAGTGTGAATAATTGACACTCAGAATTTCGAAATCTCGCAAACAGAATATCTTACCAGATGTAATGTTACATAATTGGTGTTCCATTTCAATTGTTCATGCTAATAAGGTACGTAAATTATGTCTATATTTTATTTAATAGATTTGTGAGTGCCAAACTCTTCATATATACCTTAGTGTATGTAGTAAGAGATTTGGAGATATGATAATCCTGCAAAGTAAAAATCACTAAGCAGGATAATATAAATTCTTGTGGTCATCTCTCGAACGAATTTTGCAGCTAAAATGTGAGAAAATGGGTGTTGGATTTTTTGCTAATAAGCATTTTTGTGCTAAAAATGATTTTGTGTTCTATATCCAAATTGGAGAAGAAGATTTTTTTAAATTTATGTTGGTGATTTTATAACTGTTCAAGTTCATGAGAGTACTTTTTTAACTCATTGATATAAACTAAGGATGTATGTGTCTAAAATCCGAGCCAATCTGGTTATAGACGATTATTAGAAAAAGGAAAACAATTTTTTTTTAGGTTGATAGAATTATACTATTAAAAACAGTAATATTGTGGCTTAACTTATGGGTAGTGTAAATGTGATTTATATGCGCATATATTTCCATGTTACGAACAAAAACTTAGATTCATGATTATTCTAGTTAATTAATGCAATTGTTGGATGCTAGGCATAAAAATTACAATTTTTATTTTACCAACAAATTACAATCTTGTATTTTGTTAATTAGAATGTCTATATTATTACAATTTATTCTATCTAAATTCATGAGACTTGTATAAATACTAACTAGATGTGAAAAATATTATTGTGTCATATTTGTGAATATTTTTCTATACATACAATAGTTTTTATTGAGAAATAAAGTTTTTGATAATTAATTAATTTATAAATTTGTGTGGCACAAATGAAAACTTTAGGAAAAACTTAGGGATAATGCAGAAGTACCCCCTCAACCTATGCCTGAAATCTCAGAGACACACTTATACTATACTGACGTTCTATTATCCCTGAACTTATTTTATGAATACTTTTCTATCCTTTTTCGGCTTACGTGACACTATCTTGTGGGCCCAACGCTGATTGACTTTTTTTTCAAGCTAGTGCCACGTAGACCAAAAAGGGTAGAAAATTGCATATAAAATAAGTTCAGGGGGTAATAGGACCTAGTATAGTATAAGTGTCTCTGAAATTTTGGCCATAGATTGAAGAGATACTTGTGCATTTTCCCAAAAAACTTGTGTCTTTATTTTGAAATATTTGAAAGTGTAGGGGTGTTGTGTTAAGATTGTGCTATATGATCCTAAGAAAAAAAATAGAATTTAAGTTTTTAATTGTATGCTAATATTTTTTGCATATACATTTTTGCGACAATTATATATGATGTGATTGAATGCAACTTAAAAAATGTTGAGTTTTTATTAGTGATTATATTCCTCATGTTCTTCTTGTAATATATTGCTTCTTGATGCATTATTTGGAGAGAAATTAATGGTTATGCTTGAGAGATCTCACAACTAGAACACCAAATATTTGAATATTTTATTGTATTATAAGGGTATAATGATGAAATGCGAATTTCAAAATTCACTAGTAATTACGAGTTATTATTTGTGGTAGTGCCATTGTTGGGTATGTAGCAAGAATTGATGGGAAATAGAGGGAAGGAGAGGAATTTGAAAGGTTTAGAACTTGAAAGGTTGGGAACTTGAAAAGTCCTCTAATGCTTTATTGAAAAAGGCAATAGTCCCTCATCGGTAATGGAAAGGAAAATAGGAGAGTTTAAATAAATAAACACTCCTATTAATTGTTAAAAGGGTTGGAAAGAGGGACCCCCCTCACGCCGTCGTCGTCGTCGCTCGCTTCGGCTTCGGCTTTGGCTTTGGCTTATGATCGATCGAGAGATAATTTTTTGGACAAAATTTATTTTAATTATTTATTAATTAATTTAAATGGCCAAAAATTATTTTCAATAAATTAGTTGATAACCGATTTTCAACTTTTTAGTTAAAACCCGACCCGACTCGGATCCGCGAGTGACCCGTTTTAAATTCTGTTATATTCAAAATTTCCCGCCATGACTGTTCTGAAAGGTTGCAACTTTCAGGAACAGTCAATACCATTTGAAAGTTTGCAACCTTTCATTAATGGTCGTGTTAATTCTGAAAGGGTTGCAACCTTTCAGAATATATTCTTGCCTATAAATACCATTCAGTCTTCAGAATATTTCCTACGAATTTTCTGATCTTCCTTCTTCTTAAAATCACATTTTCTTCGTGTACTTTCCTGCTGTGGATTGATTCGATGACAGTAGAGTTTTTGGTATCTATACTCTACTGATTAAAATCATTTTACCCTGGGAGGTTATATTCCAAATCAAACCTCGGATACTAGAGGGGAATAATTTCCTTAAGGGGACACTGTGAATTCAGTGGACTTGATTTTCTTCCGAAAATTTCAATAAGAGTATTCCAGATTCTGGTACGTTTTTTACAGATTAAATTATTTTATCTCTGTTCATCTTATTTACTGGTTATAAAAAATTCTCAGATACTTCGTGTTTCTGTATGATTTATTAGAACCAGTAATTTCTGATTTTATAACACAGATTGGCAACAATCTTAAGGAAATTATTAAATCTGTGTTCTGGTGGAGACAAAAATCTTTGTGATTTTATACTCCTTTAAGTCTGCAATTATAATTTATTGCTTACTTATATTGTATCAGTTTTGTTTATCAGAAATGGAAAACACTGGTGTGACAGTGGCTGTTGCTGCACCAACCCGACCTCTTGTATCACAAGCAGAGAAACCGGGTAAATTCACAGGTGTGAATTTCAAAGGATGGCAGCAACGAGTATTTTTCTGGCTTACCACTCTTGGTCTGCAGAAATTTACAAATGAAGATACTCCAGTCCCTGCTGATGATATGCCAGACAGGGAAAAGTTTATGATTGTAGAAGCATGGAAACAGTCAGACTTCCTATGTAAAGGTTACATTTTGAGTGCTTTAGAGGATGACTTATATAATGTCTATAGTGCAATAACAACTTCAAAAGAGTTGTGGAATGCACTTGAGAAGAAATATAAGACAGAAGATGCATGCTTGAAAAAGTTTGTGGTCGCAAAGTTTTTAGACTATAAAATGGCAGATAGTAAAACTGTTGGATCACAAGTGCAGGAACTTCAACTTATTCTCCATGATCTGATTGCTGAAGATATGGTAGTAAATGAAGCTTTTCAAGTGGCTGCAATGATCGAGAAGTTGCCTCCTTCGTGGAATGATTTCAAGAATTATCTAAAGCACAAGCGTAAAGAAATGAAGCTTGAAGATCTTGTGATTCGTCTCAAGATTGAGGAAGATAACAGAAATGCCGAAAAGAAGTCGCGTAAGAGTTCAACAATCATTGGAGTTAATATTGTTGAAGAAGCTCCTACCAAAGACAAAAAGAGAAAGAAGTCCAACGGGCAGAAGTCAGAACAGGCCAAGAAGAAATTCAAAGGCAACTGTTATAATTGTGGCAAGGCTGGTCATAGATCTTCTGATTGTCATGCTCCAAGAAAGGACAAAAACAAAGGCAAAGGCAAAAGTCAAGCAAACATCGTGGAAAAGATGGAAGATGCAGATGACTTGTGTGCAATGATATCAGAATGTAACTTAGTTGGAAATCCCAAGGAGTGGTTTCTCGACTCAGGTGCTACTAGACATATTTGCTCTGCAAAAGAAGCCTTTGCAACGTACACTCCTGCTGAGTACGATGAAGATTTATTCATGGGAAACACAGCAACAACAAGGATTGCAGGAACTGGCAAAGTAATGTTAAAAATGACATCCGGCAAAGTGTTGACTTTAAACAATGTTCTGCATGTCCCTACTATTAGGAAGAATTTAGTTTCTGCTGCACTACTCGTTAAGAACGGGTTTAAGTGTGTCCTAGTTAGTGATAAAGCTGTAATAAGTAAGAATGAAATGTACATAGGAAAGGGCTATCTCAATGAGGGTCTTTTCAAACTAAATGTAATGGTTATTGACAGTATCAATAAAAATTCTGCTTCTGTTTACTTATTGGAGTTAAATGATTTATGGCATGCCCGTTTGGGACATGTTAATTACAAAGCCTTGCAAAATTGGTTAATTTAGAAGTATTGCCTGATTTTAAATGCGATAAGTCGAAATGTGAAATTTGTGTGGAAAGTAAGTTTGTTAAACATCCTTACAAGTCTGTTGAAAGAAATTCTAAAACTTTAGACTTAATTCACACAGATATATGCGATATGAAGTCAACACCATCTCGTGGTGGAAAAAAGTATTTTATAACTTTTATTGATGACTGCACTCGATTTTGTTATGTATACTTGCTTAATAGTAAGGATGAAGCAATTGATGCATTTAAGCAATACAAAAATGAAGTGGAAAACCAATTGAATCTAAAGATAAAAATGATTCGGAGTGATAGGGGTGGAGAATATGAATCTCCTTTTGCAGAGATATGTTTGGAATATGGTATTATTCATCAAACTACTGCACCTTATACACCACAGTCAAATGGTTTGGCAGAACGGAAGAACAGAACATTAAAGGAAATGATGAATGCCTTAATGATCAATTCTGGTTCACCGCGAAATCTTTGGGGGGAAGCCATTCTTACAGCTAATAAAATACTCAATAGAGTACCCCATCGAAAAACACAATCAATTCCATATGAGTTGTGGAAAGGCAGAAAACCCAACTTGAAATATTTTAAAGTGTGGGGGTGTTTAGCCAAGGTAGAGGTTCCTTTACCTAAGAGGGTTAAAATTGGACCCAAAACAATAGATTGTGTCTTTATTGGATATGCTGTGAATAGTAAAGCCTGTCGATTTTTGGTTCACAAATCTGATAATCCTGAGATTCATGTTAATACGATAATTGAATCAGATAATGCAGAATTTTTTGAAAACATTTATCCGTATAAAACTGAAAGTGAGTCAACAAGTGAAAGATCTAAACGACCACGAGAAGAATCAATGGAAAATATTCTAACTAGTGAGGAACCTAGGCGAAGTACTCGACAACGGAAATCTGTTTCTTTCGGACCAGATTTTGTAGCACTATTGCTTGAAAATGAGCCTCAAACATTTAAAGCAGCTATGTCTTCGTCAGAGTCAACTTATTGGAAAGAAGCAGTCAATAGTGAGATTGAATCAATTTTAAGCAATCACACTTGGGAATTGACTGATCTTCCTCCAGGAAATAAACCTTTAGGATCAAAATGGATCTTTAAAAGGAAAATGAAACCTGATGGGACTATTGACAAATACAAGGCTAGACTGGTAGTCAAAGGGTACAGACAAAAGGAAGGTCTGGACTACTTTGACACATATTCTCCAGTAACAAGGATAACATCAATTAGGATGTTAATAGCACTTGCAGCAGTCCATGATCTTAAAATCCACCAAATGGATGTAAAGACAGCCTTCTTAAATGGAGAGTTAGAGGAAGAAATTTACATGGAACAACCTGAAGGGTTTATAGTTCCTGGTAAAGAAAAGAAAGTGTGCAGACTTGTGAAGTCACTTTATGGACTCAAGCAAGCACCCAAACAATGGCATGCTAAATTTGATCAAGTAATGTTGACAAATGGATTCAAGATTAACGAATGTGATAAATGTGTTTACATCAAAAATGTTATGAATCATGAAGTCATTGTTTGTTTGTATGTTGATGACATGTTAATAATGAGTAAAGAAATTGATGATATAAATGCTATTAAGCGCATGTTGTCCAACAAGTTCGATATGAAAGACTTAGGAGTTGCTGATTTGATCTTAGGGGTCAGGATTATCAAAACTCCCCAGGGACTAGCATTATCTCAATCTCATTATATTGAAAAAGTATTGGATAAGTTCAATTACTTGAATTTCAATGTAGTCAAAACTCCAATTGATTTAAGTTGTACATTTAAAAAGAATGAAGGTCAAAGTGACTCTCAATTGGAATATGCCAGAGTGTTGGGAAGTTTGATGTATACTATGAATTGCACACGACCAGATATAGCATGTGCTATTAGTAAACTGAGTCGGTACACTAGTAATCCGAATCAAACTCACTGGATGGCTATGAAACGTGTGTTGGGTTATCTAAAATGGACACAACATTATGCTTTGCATTATAATAAATATCCTGCTGTGATTGAAGGATATAGTGATGCAAATTGGATCACCGGGTCAAATGATGTAAAATCCACGAGTGGTTATGTATTCATACTTGGTGGAGGAGCTGTCTCTTGGAAATCTTCCAAACAGACATGTATTGCTCGCTCCACAATGGAATCTGAATTCATTGCTTTGGATAAGGCTGGTGAAGAAGCAGAATGGCTCCGGAATTTCCTAGAGGATATTCCATTCTGGCCCAAACCTGTCGGACCAATTTGCATACATTGCGATAGTCAAGCAGCAATAGGTAGGGCAGGGAGCGTTATGTACAACGGGAAGTCTCGTCATATACGACGTAGACATAACACCATAAGACAACTGCTCTCTAGTGGAATTATCACAATTGACTATGTAAAGTCAAGCGATAATGTGTCAGATCCACTAACGAAAGGCCTAGTGAGAGAGGCAGTTGAAAGATCATCTAAGGGAATGGGTTTACGGCTTAGGACAAGTCAGAATGACGGTAACTCTATCTAGCAGACTGGAGATCCCAAGAGCTAGATTCAAGGAGAAAAACAAAGTTGTGGCTGACGGTTCGACATTGTCAAATAACTCAATCCATTCTCATGATGAAGACAATGTTCAGGAAAAGGTTAAGACTTTAAGGCTTGTTAATGAGGTAATAAAGCTTAAAGTTTTTAATGATTTGCTAAGTTTGGTAGATTTGACCAAATAGTGTATCTACGAGATGACACGGTTAGAAATCACCTATCTGAGTGTGAAGTGGAAGCCGCTTCAAAGAGAATTTATGTCAAAAGCCTATTCTCTATACACTCATGAAACCAGGAGGTGTTCATGGCTGAAACGAACACAACCGTAAGAATCATAAACAGTAAAGGGTTAATTGTGTGACATATGGTTGTCTAGGCATACACCAAAGTTCGACGGTTCAAAGATATCACATCTACCGATTGACCGAGTATATCCGACATATGTTCACTACGGAAAGTCCAAGGGGAAACCTACTTATCCAGATGCAATTAATCCTTGCTTGTAAAGTACACAATTGTCCGTGCATTCCTATGTTATAACTATTCCCCATCAATGTGAGGGATTGTTGGGTATGTAGCAAGAATTGATGGGAAATAGAGGGAAGGAGAGGAATTTGAAAGGTTTAGAACTTGAAAGGTTGGGAACTTGAAAAGTCCTCTAATGCTTTATTGAAAAAGGCAATAGTCCCTCATCGGTAATGGAAAGGAAAATAGGAGAGTTTAAATAAATAAACACTCCTATTAATTGTTAAAAGGGTTGGAAAGAGGGACCCCCCTCGCGCCGTCGTCGTCGTCGCTCGCTGGCTTCGGCTTCGGCTTCGGCTTTGGCTTTGGCTTTGGCTTTGGCTTTGGCTTTGGCAAATGATCGAGAGATAATTTTTTGGACAAAATTTATTTTAATTATTTATTAATTAATTTAAATGGCCAAAAATTATTTTCAATAAATTAGTTGATAACCGATTTTCAACTTTTTAGTTAAAACCCGACCCGACTCGGATCCGCGAGTGACCCGTTTTAAATTCTGTTATATTCAAAATTTCCCGCCATGACTGTTCTGAAAAGGTTGCAACTTTCAGGAACAGTCAATACCATTTGAAAGTTTGCAACCTTTCATTAATGGTCGTGTTAATTCTGAAAGGGTTGCAACCTTTCAGAATATATTCTTGCCTATAAATACCATTCAGTCTTCAGAATATTTCCTACGAATTTTCTGATCTTCCTTCTTCTTAAAATCACATTTTCTTCGTGTACTTTCCTGCTGTGGATTGATTCGCTGACAGTAGAGTTTTTGGTATCTATACTCTACTGATTAAAATCATTTTACCCTGGGAGGTTATATTCCAAATCAAACCTCGGATACTAGAGGGGAATAATTTCCTTAAGGGGACACTGTGAATTCAGTGGACTTGATTTTCTTCCGAAAATTTCAATAAGAGTATTCCAGATTCTGGTACGTTTTTTACAGATTAAATTATTTTATCTCTGTTCATCTTATTTACTGGTTATAAAAAATTCTCAGATACTTCGTGTTTCTGTATGATTTATTAGAACCAGTAATTTCTGATTTTATAACACAGATTGGCAACAGCCATAACATAAAATACAACTAATTAGAGTTAACTGTGGTGGAGTTGATTGGTGATGAAACTACGTGGTTAAGACAATTTTTAGTGTTTATTCCAATTGAAATAAAACCAACATTTTTATGTGGTAAAATTATATATATGTGTTGGAGACATAGTGTGATAAAACAACTGCTATGAGATTAAATCATTCACATAAATAAATTATGAATACAGAATACACGCATGGCCTCTTAGCACAAAACCACGATAACAATAAATATTGTGCGAGTATAATGTGATAGAATAACACGCTGGACTTACAAAAGAGTTATTGATACATAGAAGTTCTAAACTTCACCAAATTATTCTGTAATTTTATTCCTATTTATCTAGGTCCTGCTCATAGTTACGGATACCAAATTTGATGCATTAGACTTATGCATGAATATCGAGCAAAATTTCTTATTTCATTCTATTCCTTAAATAATACTTTTGAGATATGGGAGATTGTTGGAAAAATATTATTATATGTCTTAACAATAATTATGTTATCTCCAATTATATTTAGAAAGAGAATATTATTTTATGTCCTAAATATTTCCCCTCCGTGAATAGCATTTGATTGACAATTACTCTTAATGCAAATATAACGTTTATTTCCATCCAATTAATCATTCTTGAATGAGTATATAATGAGTAGACTGTTTTTTAACTAAAATAAATTGCCTTCAATTGTCAAATGAATTTTCTTCAATGTATCTGATGACATTCAATTCTATACGTTTAATTGTGTTTTTTTTGGAGTTAGTAACATCTTATTCTTGGGTATATATTTCTGATAAGCTCTTGTAAAGAGAAATGCAAGAAAATAGATAGAGTGATTCTTCTTCTTCCTAATATTCTATTCGTGTGCTGAGTTTTGTTCTTTGAATCGTTGTTAGTTTATGGCTCCTAATTTATACTAGAAGAGCTTGTTGAATTTAAGGGAATACACCTATACCGATTGAGATATCCTTAAAGAAAGTGTCTTTCGACACACCTCAAGCTATGGGAATGTTCTATAAGAGTTCGTAGTGAAGTATAAGATTTAGTGAATTCAATACAAGTGTTCGTCAAGAAGATATTTTTCGTAAGATTTACAACTATATATATGAAAGTCCTATACATGCTATGAGCTTACTTTTCTTTATTTTAAATTCACTTTGAGTCTATATTGTCATTCGATTTCGAGTCAAATTTCTCCTAGTTTTATTTCACATCTAAATTTTATGATTGCTGTTAGTATTGTTTTGTCTAATATCTTTAATTTCATGGCTAAAGTGAAGTCTTTTGTATGCAATTGAATTTTTTTTTGATACATTTGTGGATTGTTCTCTAGAAACAAATAAATTATGTGAATTGCTTTGATACATAATACTCGATACTTGAAGTACCTTAATAGAAAAATATCTCAGTTACCCTAAATCGATTGTTCACTGAAATGATGTTGATGATCTAAGAAGCCTCGCTAAAATGAATAGTATTCCCTCTGATCCTACTTTTGAATTGACACGTCTATTAAGAAAATAATTATTAGTATAGTGAGCTTAGCATTTTACCTCTTTTAATTATGAAGTGCATGAATTAAAAATTTAAGATTTTCAACCTTTCCTAAAGTGAATAATTGAGGGTATAATAGGTAAAAAATTATCTTTTCTTGATATGTTAAAATAGACAAGTAATTAGAGACAACTAAAAAAAGATTAAAATTGACAAGTAATTAAGGACCGAGGGAATAGTAAGTCGGACATTTAGGAAAAAAGCATGGTTGCTTAAGTCTAACAGAGATAGTTAATAATTTGGTGCTCCAAGAGTTCAGAATTAAGAATTAAAGAATAGAAAAATTTCAATATAGAATTGGCTTCTTTTGAGTTAATCATTCGACAATTTTTACTAAATAAATTTGAGAAAGTATTATTCTTCTTATTAATAAATAAGTGTATCTAATCAAAGACAAGATAGGTTTCAACAAGCAGACGTGAGGTTGGGGAGAATTAAATACGGAGAAGAAAAACTCCTTGGAATAATATCTTCTAGGTTACAACAATTATATTTATAAAAAAAATTCTTAGAGCGTCCCACATAAGGCCTGACGATCAAATTTTTTGTTAATATGTAGCTTCGTTTCTAACAAGACATGGGAGTTGTGGATGTTAAGAAAAGAAATAAATCAAGATGGTGGAAAAAATGTTACATGATCTTCGTGCAATATCCATCTATATAATGTTGCGAACACAAACCTTGAAGGATAAAAGTGTAACGCCCCGATGGTCATTTTTAGTTTTTCCATGGAAATTATCGTTTTACCCTTCCTACATTGACTCCTAGTCATTTATGATTGATTTTGAAGAGTTGGTTTTGAACTTTTAGTTAAAAGTTGATTATTTGGTAAGTTTGTTAGTGTTAAAGGTTAAGTTGTTAAGAAAGTGACTTTTGGGGGGTTTCCAGCGTCGGAATAGAATTTCATCAATTTCGTTAGTCCCAAAATGTGAAATCTAATCCATGAGGATTTTCAGTTTCAAGAGTCGTTTTGAAGATTTGAGATCCTATGAAATTGTGAAATTTTAGCCTTTGGGTTGACTTTGGTCAACATTCGGGGTTCCAATGCTTGGATTGTAACTCCGAGTGTCAGAGTCGGGGGATGATTTTAGGCCTAGGTGAGGTCATTGTTGATTTTTGAGAGGTCCCAAGCTTGTTTCTAACATTTTAGGTGTGTGTTAATTTCGTGTAGTTTTCGCGGATGTCGAGTCAAGAAAACTGCAAATTTGTGATTCGACAGTTCCATTGAGTCTAAAACATCTAGTATAAATAATTTGTATATCTGGTTTGTGTGTACATGATTCTGACGGATCCTAGTTTTGAGATTTGACTGTTTTTTTTTCTATTGCCTAATCTGGTTTCTCTCAAGAACACGAGGAGGAGCTTGCTTTTGTGAGGTGTTGTTCACTTTCATGAAGGATCAATTTCCTATGACCATCCTGATCGTGAAGAACCTGTTCTTAATCTTGAGCTTTGGCGAGGCCCGTGTTTTTAATGCGAACCCTCAGGCGCTTGTGCAACATCCGAAAAGGTTTTTGGCCTGCCATTTAAGGATTTAAGCCCTATTTCGCCTTTTTTGAACTTGGGGAATATTTGGTGGCGAATATTCAAGGCTTTTTTTGGCTAGATCATTTGGGTAAGTTTTCTTGATCCTAAACCTTTATTTTTCATTGATTAATTATGAGTTTTAACATCAAAATATGAAATTTTGATTAGTGAATGATGAGGTTCTTTAAATACCCAAGTTCTTAAATAAAATGTAATTTGTGAAGTGATTTTAAGTCCTTTTTCAAAATGATTTTTCCCTAACAAGTTTCTAAAGCCTAGAGTAATGTTTTCAAGTATTAAATTTTAGATTCGAACCTTCATTTTAGCATTGAGTTTTGTGTTGATTGACCCACCTTTCAAGATAATTTATGTGGATATTGTTGTTTTTGAAAATTTATTATGAATACTTGGTTGTGCATAGATTTTGTGATTTTGGAAGTGATTCAGTAGGGGATAACTCAATGATTAGAGTGATTTTTATTTTTTAAAGGTAAATGTCTTCATAAACCTTGTATTTTACTTGAATTCGTATACTTTCTTTGTTGATTGCGTGTTGGAAGTAATAGGGATAAGGTGAAGGGTTTAAATTGTCCACTAGTTATATCTAAATGAATACAAATAGGTTGAAATGAAAAGGATATGTGTTGAACATGATGATGTGAATTGCCTTATTGTGACTTTTATTGATTGATTGATGAAATGCTTGAAAGCATGAGTGTGGATTTGAATTGTGTAAATTATTGTCTCTTTCGTATAGTGTGATATTGCTTGTATGCTGATTGACGCTTTTCATCCAATTCTAAGTGTCAACGATCACTAGTCAGTATAATAATTCAATCAAGGGTTGGGGTCGAGTCCCAAGGGAGCAGTTTCGAGAATTAACAGCCAAGTATAAATTAGTTCAAATTAGTCATAGCTAAAAGACATTGACGATTAAAAAAATAATAAATTCAAAAGGATCATACAAGTGCCAATTACAAAAGGGGGGCTTGGTAGCTAAATAACAACTAAAAAAACAAAAACAAAGATACAAATATGGAGACGAGATTCTTGGGATGTGATAGGAATATGATCTGAAATAAACAACCGGTTACATGCTATAGAAAGTTAATCACTTTTGTCACATCAGAAGAGTACACCCCAGATGCGACCGGCTTCATGGTCCTCTCAGAGGACTCATACAAGCCCTTAGCATTCGTCATAATATGTCATCACTTAAAAATGCAAAAAAATTTAAAAATATTTTAAACATATACTAAGTGAAGTATACTTAGACCCATCACATAGAAGCTATACTAAGTGAGGTATACTTAGACCTATCGCATAGAAGCTATACTAAGTGAGGTATACTTAGACCTATCACATAGAAGCTTTCTTTTAGGCTTTTCTTATAGCAACATGATAACATACATACAATATTCTAAAACTTGTCTTACATAAAAACCACCTAAAGAATACGAATCTGGATTAAGCCAATAAAAGTCAATATGCCATATATAGGCCTTAATATAAAAGAATCCAAAGAACGTAAATGGAATCAAAAGTATTCTTAAAACTACTAAAGTCTTCATAAACTAGAGTACAAAAAGATAGCATCCCCGAACATGAGGACCTACAAACACTTGGAGAAAGAGTTCCAAACTTCTTTAATTGACCTTCTTAATCTTCAATGGCTGGACCCTACATTTGCAGTAATATAAAGTAATGGGGTTAGTATGCCACATGTACTAAGTATGGGAGGACATGCATGAAAAGGATCATTTCTTAGAAAACATGCTAAGTCATTTGAAAATCTTCAAAGCACATACCATTAACATATACAAGTTAAGGATTCCATGAACATTAAGCATGATTATAATCAGACATATTATCATAGAGTCATGTTAACATTTAATATTTAATATATCATATAAAAATAACATACAAAACACTTACCAATGATCCCATTCCCAACCTACAAGTGCAATGGTCATGTGAAGCCCCATAACCCCACAAAACCAAGTAGATAAGATAGGAGGCCATAAGTAAAGCTTTGCTCCATGTAACTTGTAACAAAAGTAGTCATCACCTCATAAAGCAATATAGACCAATAACATGTTCATTAACGTAACCAACTTCGTATAAGAGTAACAACATGTATTATAAGCATCATGCCTTTCATGTTATCATATTACATAAGAAAAATATCCTAGGACTTCCCTTAGAGTCAACTTGTGCAATATCTAGGTAGAGTCCCATACCTTACCTATACTAAGTAGACTCTTCAAGTCACCCTAATCAACGTCCATTTACTTGTCTTTAATTTTACTTGAGTGAAAAAGTTCACCTTAACTGACATTAGACCATGTGATTTAAACATGGAATCTGGTGTCATAAAACCCCACACCGAAAGAAGGTGGTCTACCGGCCAAAATAGAACCAAACATGACATAGCTTTCTAGGTGGATCCACTAGCTAGAATCCTATGGTGGCAACATAGTTCACGAACTAGGAGATGTTTTAGAGACCCACAGTTCCACATTACATGACAACCTCTATCTCATGAGAGTCATTGTGAACCTACCTTCCAACTAGGGAAGGTACACCTCTCATATCTAGTTCACTCGGTGCTTAGATAAAGTCTCTTTTTTGATTAAACTTTAAGTCATCATTTATTCATAAATCTTATCATAAGTCATAGGATATTAACTCTACGCATAAACATGATCATAAACTCTTTAGGATTATATGAGAATTTCCTTTCATCGCAACCCTTCGTTTGTGAGATCAACATGTCATAAATCATCTTGTGTAAAACATACAAGATAATATCATAAAATTGCATTATCGTACTCTTATAATGATCTCACAACTATCATTTTGATGGCCCTACTTATATATATAGAATCATCATACATACTTCATTAGCATTGTAACATCATTTATAGGCTATCATAAACATCATAGAGTAATCACGACTTTAGAAGACTTACCTCTTGCTTCCAAGAGCCTTATTCAAGAATATATTCAATATACAACAACCATCCAACAACATAGCGAAATACTCAATAGCATAACCAATACCAACTCTTCAAGTCATATACAATATCAAATCATAATGTAGGATAAGGGAAAAGGGTCATTTAGGAGTTCATTCAACTCATAGTCCCAATCCAAACAATCACATCTTATCATGTGGTAGATATAACTCAATCAAAACCATATATTTGATAAGGAACATACTTCACACGAAAATCTAACATTACAAGTCAAACATTCGACAATACACACTTAATCAACCATACAAAGTCATTATTTTTCATCGATTGTCATAAATCTAGAGGAAGAAAACTCATTTTGTAGAGTAAAAGCCCTAGGAGTTGAATTCTTGAAAACCATCTTTGAAAGGACCTCTTGGGGAAATAAATCCCAAGAGTGAAAAACCCATACCTTATTGACGAATAATCCATGAAATTTGGAAGAAAATCTTGAAGTCTTCGTCTTCTTTCTTAAGCTCTTCTTGTTCTTCAATGAAGTTTGGAAAAGAGAGCGTTCTTGAGAGAGATGAGAGAAATTCGTTTGACTTGGTTTAAGTGTGTAAAATGTGATCTAAAACTGACCTAAATTCAGTATATATTCGCCCCATAAAATACCCAAAATACCCTTCAATTAAATGGGTCATTTTGTGAGTTAAATTACCAAAAATATGACTTTAACGAATCTGGGAAGTGGCTGCGCGTCCCGGGTCCAATTCCCATTCATTTTATAAATTTTTGGGTCGAGGCAGTGATCCTCGTGACAGCCTCGCGTCGTGAGGATGCCTCTCAATTCTTGAGGCAGTGAACCTCGTGTGGGCTGCGCTTCGCGCAGGAGCCCCTTTGTTCTTTCTCGCACAGGCTGCTTTGGCAGCCTGCCTACCCATATTGGGGGCCTCCAAAAGGACCCTTCTGGTGGTCCTTGGGGTGTCGTTACCGGACGTTTGGAACTTTTGTATTACATAATACCTATAAAAAGTCTTTTTACTAGTTTTAGGCTTGATTTGACACTTCTAAAACTTCAACAAACATAGGGATGTCAACTAATTCAATTTAGCTAGTTTTCGAACGTCAAGGTCTTTCTTTGTCATTTTGGCTCTAACCTTTCCAAATGAACTTGGTACATTAATATAGGCATGTATATATCATTTTGAACATTATTTAATAGATTAAGCTCTAGTCTAAGTCATGACTTTTCGGGAGTGTTACAGTTGTAAATTTGAAACTAAGCTAGACTTTCGTGGGGTAAATTCTCTCTCGAGAAACTTACCCCGAGTCAATTCAGTTTCTCTCGAACACCGATATTCCAAAATTATGTCCAACCTTTTCCTTAGCCTATTCACTCTCTCAAGCTGAAAGTGCGGGAGAGGGTTTAGGATTCACTCTCTCGAGCTGGACCCATTAAAACCCCACAACCACCGACTATAGATTCTGTAGTTTGGTCTTGAGACCTCTTTCTCGAGCAAGCCAAAGACACGAAAATGAAATAATATTTTCAACTACAATCCTATTAAGTTCATACTCAACTACTGAACAAAATCACATTTAAACACCAAATTAACTATTAATTAGTAAAACCCAACAATAAATTCAACTTATATTCACATAATCACACCCCAAGAATATGGGTTTAAGATACACATGATAAAGAGATGGAAATTGATACCAAAAATTGTTTCCATCAATTGGGCATGATAGAAAATGTCTTTACACACGTCAAGGATGAAGATTCTTCAAGATTCACGTCAAGGTAAGAACAATTTCTCCCAAAAAGTCTAAGAACTAAAATTAGAAATGAAGTATAAAATAATAAAATTTGATGTTTAATGTCTAATACTAAGCTACAACTCTCAATGAGTATTAATAGTTTTCAAAAATTTGTGCTATGAAAGACCACTCGGCATAGTTAGTCGGGATCACCGGTCAACTCGACGATCCGCCCTTTGGTATATTCCGTCGCCATTTCGCTTTTGAGTTGAGGATCTTCACGTTCTGTGACATTGGGTGATATTGTACTACTTCACGGAAATGTTTGGTGATACCCCAACTGCTTCTTTTCATCGTCGACTTGATCCTCTCCATAAGGGCTCAACACACTGGAACATTATGCGAGATTTAGGGCATTTGATGACTCCCTTAATGGATTAGGTGATCTTTTGGCCTTCATTTGTTTGTTTTTTCAATTGCCTTGTTCCTTTTTCCTCAATTGTATCCATGCTTTGATTCCAAGTATAAATACCTAAAGATTAAGTTTATTCATCAGTTATTGAGAAAAAATATACATTTTTCAGATACTAAATGTATCATAATATAGTCCTAATTGAGTCCAAATCGTGGACTCATCAACACCCCTAACTTAAACTTTTGCTTGTCCTCAAGTGAAACTCAAGTTTAGTTATTCATAAGGGATGTATCAAATAGTGCTACACAAGAATCAATCATGAAAGTACACAACAAGACTCAATTTACTAATGTGATGATCAATTTTTTACTCTACTCAAGTTGTGACACAACATGATCAAAAATTTTCAAGCTCACGATACTTGCGTCAAATGCACGTTCAAGCTCAACGAAAGTCATAAAATTCCCTCACATAAAGAATAATCCATATATACACTTAATGATTTATAGTTTAAAGTCCTAGAGTCAACTTCAATGCTCACACTCATAAATATGAACACAATGCATGAATAAACCCATATAATTGCCAGTATTTTCTAATTAACCTTTATTTTAGCTCACTCAATGTCACGCCCGATCCTACACCCTGGGCGGGACTAATACCCGAAGACCATTATTCGCGTTGAGCGGACTCTTGTCCTAGATTACGTACTCAGAAGAACACTTAAACATAAGAGATATAACTCCTAAAATAACTAAACAAGTAATCACTTAGCCAAAATGGCAACTTAAGTCTTATACGTATACAACTTAAATGAACTAGACAAAACAACTAATACTATATGTCTATGAAGCCTGAAAAATAAACATGGATGTTGGGACAGGAACCCAATCATCCTAACAACTGAAATCGAAGAAAGACAATGATAAAATATGTCCTCCAGGATGAAAGGAGGCTCACCAACTGACTCGAAGATGCTCACTGGATCAACGGTATGCTGAATGATGATCCTAGTTACCTGCATCTCCATCATAAGATGATGCAGGCAATCTAGCTTTAGTACATTGAATTTAGGAGTATGCCAGTTCGAATTCTTAAACAACTTTTGCTTGAACAGAGAAAGAAGGAACACTTAATTTTGCTCTTCTCAACTCATGAAATACCATGACTCGATATAACTAAGTTATTTCAATCTAAAGCAATTTAAAAGAAAGTGCAATATAAAAAAAAATTGTTTGAAAACATGTGGTAAAATCTGAATGGATACGAAAATACTATTAATTCAGAGATGTATGTAAGAATACAATTAAGCTAATGCATATAAATAAATACATTTAACTTATGTTTGAGTTTCTCTAATTGACAACCATCACTTAAGAGTTATAGTGATGATACATCGTTCTACCTCACTTTGCCAACACATCCTATACCCGACCAAGATATAAGATCTAAATTGCCTAATGGATCCACTGGTCTACTATGAAAAGGGTTCATCGAAAAAGTATGACCCTTTATACCCATGGTGGCTATATGGTTTTATGGAGATGTGAGTTAGCTGAACTCACGCTTGTCCCCAATTTGATGCTTAATACTACTCTCAAAATATATTGGCTCTTACGTTTTAAATTATATTTCTTCTGTGATTGGAGATTAGTTCTCAAAAACATATCTCAAAGGATATCGAATAAATCTTAGTTTCTCTGCTTGCTTTATTTTATAAAGATATTACTCTTTTCTAAAAAATAGCCCAAAAGGCTCTTTGATAATCTCAGTTTCTGTTCTTATTTAAATGTTAAAATATTTTAAATGTCTTTGGGAATAGTTTTTCCCCATATATACTTTTGAAAAAAATGAAATTCAACTTTACTCTTTACTTGTATCTTGAAACTTGAGTCTTAAAACAAAGTTAAAACGTTGTTAAGACGCTTGAGAACTCTTAAGAACTTTGCTTTAATTTGCTTCTTAACTTTTAGACTTGACTCTTAACTTCTTTTACTTTGATCTTAACTTCCCTTAAATTAAATTATGGATTCAAGGGACATGATCTCATATTTATGGATGATTTCATGATGTTTAGATGTACCTTAGAGTGTTGGAATCAACCAAAAAACATGGTTACATCACTTAGGAACTAGTACGAAAAGGTGGGGAATGAATTGGGTGAACTGGCGTTCTTGGTGTTCTTAGAGTTGTAGGGCGCCAGGCCCCAAACATCAAAGGTGAAGTTGGGTCGCTCTGGTTGGTGCGGCACCCCAAGGCCCTACGGACAGAGATTGTCCTTAAGGGCAATTGGATGCGGGGCGTCCCTACCACTGTACCCAGGTGTTCTCAACTTTTCTCCCTTTTTTCTCATCTCTAATCCCTCTAAACTTCCATCGCTCTTTCCACAACCATTGTGATCATTAGTAACCTCTATACCCAATAGATTTAAATTGAAAAAGAACCCAAAATCACGAGTCAAATCAACACTTGGCATTCAACAACTCAATAAACAAGAATTCAACAATGTTCTTTAATAACTTCACACATTAACATGTAAACAACTCACCAATCAGTGAATTGAAACAAGTTTGGTGTGTGTGTGAACTGGACCAACACTAAAAGATCTCACATACCTTCATAGGGACCACCCCCGACGAATTCCACTCGCAAAGCTTGACGTTCTTGGCGAATTCTGTACTTCTCTCCCTTTTCTTTCTTCTTTTCTCTCTTCTACTATCCCTAAGCATAATTCTTACTTTTCCAAACTGAATTAAGTCTTGTTTTTACCCCAATAAACCCCTAAAACTAAATGACAAATTATTTTGTGAAAAGACTAGTTTTCCCTTTCCTAAATTTGGATTGGGACTTTCTTCAATCCAACAATCCAACTTCTGAAAGCCATAAATCACTCATACGATATCGAAATCGCGCAAACTCGGCGGAGTTGGAAATATTATTCCAAGATAATTCCACCTATATCCAGAAGAACCTCTAACTCACCTAAGCTAGAAGTTATGGACATTTGAAAATGACCGAAACTCACTGTCTTAACCTAGAATAATTTTCTAGATTTTCCCTTTTTTTTTCCAAAAATGATTATTTTTAGTTTCTTAGCTTATCCTTAGCTATGATGTTGCAAGATGTCACAATATCCCCCCCTTGGGAACATTCATCCTCAATGAGAATTTTTTCACTAAGCTAAGAATAGTAACCTAAAGTTCAACAATTAACAAACAAAAGCAAGTAACAAAATTGTTACTCATAATTTAGATAGTACTAAGATGAAAACTAGTAGCTTGATTTGCATCCTCTACGGACTCAAAGAGAATTGCATATCAATTTTTCATATCCTCTTCAGCTTTTCAAGTAGATTCTTCAACAAATTTGTTTCTCTAAATGACCTTGGCTGATACGACCTCATTTGTTCTCAACTTGAGAACTTGGCGATATAAAATCTGAACCAGAATCTCCTCATAAGACAAGTTATGTTGGATACCAACATTCTCAACTGAATAATCAATAAAGGATAACCCATGCACTAATTCAAAATGGTGACATGAAATACTGGATGAACCATTGCTATATTGTCAATTCTCTTGGATATTCTATAAGGTCTAATATACCAGGGACTAAGTTTACCCTTATTAACAAACCTCATAACACGCTTCATGGGTGAAACTTTTAGCTATTCCCAATCATCAATTTCAAACTCTAATGGCCTTCTCCTATCATTAGTGTAGGATTTTTGATGACTCTTCACCATTTTTAACCTCTCTTGAAGCACATTCACTTTCTTCATAGCTTGACAAAATAAATATGGTCCTACTAAACCTTCTTCATCAACCTTAAACCATTCAATAGGAGATCTGTATCTCCCATTAACAGCTTCATAAGGAGCCATGCAGATGCTAGAGGGGTAACTATTATTGTAAGCAAACTCAATGAGATGTAGGTGATCATGCCAATTTACTTTGAAATCAATCATGCAAGCCCTCAACATATCTTCTAAGGTCTGAATAGTACACTCTACTTGCCCTCAGTCTGAGAATTTAAGGCAGTATTCAAGTTCATCTTTGTACCCAAACCTTTATGAAAAGATATCCAGAATTATGCAATAAATTGTGCACCTCTATTTGAAATAATGGAGACTGAAACTCTATGAAGTCTACCACTTCTTGAATGTACTAATTAGCATAATATTCTGTGGAATGGGTAGTCCTTACCAGCAAAAAGTGTGTTGATTTTGTCATTCTATCAATAATTACCCAAATAGAATCATGTTGCATGCGAGACCTTGGTAACCCTTTGATGAAGTCCTTATTAAATATCTCCCACTTCCAATTCAAAAGTTCTATATTCTGAGCCAAACCTTCAGGATTTTGGTGTTATACTCTAATTTGTTGAATACTCGAGAACTTGGCAACAAACTCGACAATGCCCATCATCATCCTTCCTACCAATATACTTCGCTGAAATCACGGTACATCTTTGTGGAACTCGGGTGAATGGAATATCTGGAGCTATGATTTTCCTCCATGATCCTCTCTTCGAGTCCATCCACCATAGGTACACATAATATGCCTTGATATCTTAATACACCATCTCCCCCTTTTTCAAAAGCTAGTACTCTTTGCTTATGAACATTTGCCTTCAATTCTAGCAAAGTGAGATCTTGGTCTTGGTTCTCTTTCACTTCTGACACCAATGATGATTCAAACCCATTTAACACTACTATTCCTCCTTCTATGCAATCCATAATTCGGACTTCTAAGATGCAACTATGAACATCTTTTTCTAGTTCTTTTTTCTATTCTTCAAGATGGGCGGTACCACCCATAGACAACCTTCTTAAGACATCAACAACCACGTTAGCCTTACCAGGGTGGTAATGAATGCTAATGTGATAATCATTGAGCAATTCTAACCATCTCTTTTGTCTAAGATTAAGCTCTTTCTGAGTGAACATATATTATAGGCTATTATGGTCAATGAATATGTCAATATGAACGTCATACAAATAGTGATGTCATATTTCAAGGAAAAAACTACAAAATCCAACTCTAAGTCATGGTTTGGTAGTTCTTCTCATAAACTTCCAATTTTCTGGAGGAATATTCTATAACCTTGCCATTCTATATTACGACACAAGCCAAACCAACTCTAGATGCATCACAATACACCACAAAACCTTGAGTACCTTCAAGTAAAGTCAACACGGGGTGCTAGTCAACCTCTTTTTCAATTTTAGAAAGCTTTTCTCACAAGCTTCAGACTATTGAAACTTAATTATCTTCTAAGTCAACTTCGTTAAAGGAGATAAAATAGAATAAAACCCCTAAAAAAACCTTCAATAGTAGCCATTCCTCCTAATATCAGTTGGAGATGTCGGTCTAGGCAAACTCTAAACTGTTTCTATTTTTTAGGTATCAACTCTAATTCCATCACCGAAAACTATGTTGCCCAAGAATGCCACCGACTTAATCCAAAACTCACATATTGAGAACTTAACATATAACTCCTTATCCTTCAAATTCTGAAGGACTATCCTGAGGTGAGTAGGATGAGCTTATTAATTCCTTGAATATATTAGTGTGTCATCATGAAGACGATAACATACATATCTAGATAATGTTTGAAGACTTTGCTTATAAGATCCATGCTGCAGGCGCATTGGTCAACCCAAACGATATGACCAAAAACTCATAATGCCCATATCTGGTTCTGAAAGTTGTGTTTAGAACATCACATTACCTAAGTTTCAACTAATGGTAGCTTGATTTGAGATCAATTTTTGTGAAGTAGGAAGCATTTTGAAGTTTGTCAAAAAGATCATCAAGCCTTGGAAAATGATATTTATTTTTGATGGTAACATTGTTCAATTAGTGGTTATCTATATACATCCTAAGGGTACCTTCTTTATTTCTCTTAAATAAGACCGGAGTTCTCCAAAATAAGACACTTAGTTGAATGAAATTCTTATCTAATAAATCTTTCAATTATTCTTCAACTCTTTAAACTATGATATTGCCATTGTATATAGTGGAATAGATATAAGACGAGTGTTTTGGGAATGATGTCTATGTGAAAGTCTATTTCTCTCAGTAGGGACTCTAGGTAAATCATCGAGAAAGACTTCTAGAATCTATTTTACTTTAGGAACTAGATAAATAAGAGGTACCTCAACACTTGAGTCATTAAATCGGACTAAGTTATGACACACCCCTTAGAAACCAACTTTCTTGACTTATGGTACAAAATGAAACGATTCTTAGGAACTGCTCAACTGCTTTTCCACTATTAGACTGAATCATTTGGAACTCAAACTTGACTATTCGAGTTTTACAATCGACTGAGGCCTAACATCAATAAAGCCACTCCATACCAAGGATGACATTAAAGACTTGAATCATACAAGTGACAATATCTGCCAAATTCTCATGCTCTTGGCGATTGTTGAGAGCATATAAGCGGTTTGTTCCTCTGCCAGTTTCGGAAGTTGCTCCTCTAGGTGCAATCCTATCTAGCGGAGCAACTGTTGAAGAATAGGCTCTATTTTTCCACTAACGTTTCCTTGCTTATTGTTTGGACACTATCTCATGAAATGCCCCATCTGACCACACTTGAAACAACCAATAGATCCCTCACCATAAACACTGGAGTGGTTTCTACCATAGTATGTGCAAGTAGGAGGCTTGCTACCTCCTTGCGCCACACTACCCTGTGAATAGGCAGGTTTAACTCTGGAACTCTGACCATAGTACTCAATCTTGTTATTAAGTGCAAGTGAACTAGTAGATAATAGAGCAGGAACCTACTTTATATGTTGGAAGGATGACTAGTTGGCATTACTCTTCGGCTGCCCGGACTCATTCATCTTAGCTCTGTTCTTTATGAACTCCTCTTTGTCTTTTACATTTTCTTCCTCTACCTTCTGCACATGATCATAAACCTTGAAATGCCCATGTCCCAAATAAGCATTGCTTCCCAACCCTCTTTGCTTGAAGAACGACCCAATACAACAACAAAAAAACTCATTCTACTCCTCATGTCTTTAGACATTTCTGGAGCATAACAAGATAGTTGGGTGAATTTTAATCCATACTCATGCACACTGAGCAAATCCTGTTTGAGTGTAAGAAACTCTCATATCATATCCTCTTTCATTTTGCGGGGAATGAAACACCCCAAGAAAGCTTCTTCAAAACAAGCCTAACCCGGATTTGGTGCATCCTCATCTCTACCCTGCTTTCACTGATCATACCAGGTTCTAGCAACATTTTTCAGTTGATATGCTGCTAGCTAAACTCTCTCAACGTCTGAAACATGCATGACATTGAACACATCCTTAAGTTCCTCAATAAAATTCTCCAGATCCTTAGTAGTGCTTGAACCGGTGAAACTTAGAGGGTCCATCCTCAAGAACTCACGAATCCTTGAAGTGTTAACCTCTTTTTGTCTAGATCCTCGTTGATGCCTTACTTGGTTAGTCACTGCTTGTCTTAACATACTAATAACCTCACGGAACTCAGCATTAGTGATTTCCTATTGAGGTTGCACTTCAGGTTCATTGGGTAACTCTGGTTCCTCTACATTCCTCCTAGTGGGACAACCTCTTGCTGCTTTTCGTGGAGGCATGGTTATCAAAATACAAGGAAGTACAGATTAGAGAGAAACTTTTAGAGATAAAATCTAACACTCGAAAAAAGTGTGAAAGAAGTGAAAGAATTCCTAGATGTTGCAGCCTCCTAATTATAGATGTGGCTCGCTTCAGATCGATAACTAGGAATCTACAGGCCCAGATTCATAGACTCCCTAGGACTCTTGAACTCTATGCTCTGATATCAAGTTTTTCACGCCTAGAGCCTACACCATGGGTGAGATTGACACTCAAAGACCATTGTTGTCCTCATGCTGACCCTTGGCCTGACTCACTTACAAAGCGGAAGACTTAAGCACAAGAGATATAACTAAAAAGGTAATAACTTAGCAAAAACGTCACCTTAAGTCTTAAACATATACAAATTTATGATTAAGACAAAAGAGATAACACTATATTTCTATGAAGCCTCTAAGATAAAGATGAATGTTGGTACGTGAACCCTAATCATCCTAATAATTGAAATCTAAGAAAAACAATGACAAAAGATGTCCTCCCGAGATGAAATGAGGCTCACCAACTGATTCGAAGTTGCTCACTAGATCAACGGTATGCCAGATGCTGATCCCAGTTACCTACGTCTGCATTATAAGACAATGAAGGTATATTTGCATCAGTACATTGAATGCACGAGTTTGTGAGTTGGAATGCTAAAACAACTTAAGCTTGAAAAGAGTAAGAACGAGCACTTACCTTGGATTTGCTCAACTTGTGTAATACCATGACTCGATATAACTAAATCATTTCAATATAAAGCAATTTAAAAGCAGTTGTAATATAAAGAAAAGTAGTTTAAAACATGTTGTAAACTCTGAATCTGTATAAGAATACAATGAACTCAGAGATGTATGTAGAAAAACAAATAAACTGATGTATATAAATAAATATTAACTTCTGTGAGAGTTTCGCTAACCGACAACCATCACTTTAAGAGTTATAGGGATGACAAAATTATCTATCTCACGCTGCCACCGCATCCTATGCCCGACCAAAGGTATAAGATTTGAACTGCCTAATGGAACCACTAGTCTACTGTGAAAAGGGTTCATCTAAAAAGTATGACCCTTTTCTACCCATGGTGGCTACATGGTTTTATAGAGATACGAGTTATGTGAACTCATGCTCGTCCCCAATCCGGTTCTCAATACTACTCCCAAAATATATTGGTTCTTATGTTTCTGAAACATTTTTATTTTGTGATTTGAGATTAGTGCTAAAAAACATAGCTCAAAGTCTATCTTGGAAATATTAGTTTCCATGATTGCTTCATTTTATAAAGATATTACTCTTTTAAAAAAACTAGGTGGAATGCTCTTTGGATTACCAGTTTCCGTTCTTATTTAAATGTGAAAACAATTTAAATCTTTTTACGAATACTTAGTCCCTATATACTTTTGAAGAAATGAACTTCAACTTTAGTCTTTACTCTTTACTTAGCTTGAAACTTGAGTCTTAAAACTAATTCAAAACGTTGTTAAAGACTCTTGAGAACTCTTAAGAACTTTGCTTTGACTTGATTCTTAACTTCTCGACTTGACTCTTAACTTCTTTGACTTTTATCTTAACTTTTCTTAAATTTGATTGTGGATTCAAGGTTCATGGTCTCATGTTTATTGATGATTTCATGATGTTTAGATGTACCTTAAAGTGTTGGAATCAACCAAGAAACATGGGTACATAAATTAGGAACTAGTGCAAAAATGTGGGGTAAGAATGGGGTGAACTAGCATCCAGTCGCGCTTTGAGAGGCATGGGGCGCATACCCGAAACTTCAAAGGTAAAGTTGGGGCGCTATGTCTTCACGGCGCCCCAAGGCCTTACGTACATAGATTGTCCTTTGGGGCTATTGGAGGCGCGCCCCCAACACCAGTACCCAGGTGTTCTTGATATTTCTCTTTCATTTCTTATCTCTAAACCCTCTATACTTCTACAACACTAAAATATCTCACATACCTTGGTAGGAATCCCCACACGAATTCCACTCGCAAAGCTTGACGTTCTTAACAAATTCTTTACTTTTCTCCATTTTCTTTCTTTTTTTCTCTCTTCTCCAAGACCTAAGCGTAATTCTAACTTTTACAAACTGAATAAAGAATTGATCTTACCTAATCAATCCCTAAAACGAAATAGGAATTTAATTGGTGAAAAGACTAATTGGCCCTTCCGTAAATCATAACTGAGACTTTCTTCAATCCAACAACCCAACATCCAAAAATCATAACTCACTCATACGATATCGAAATCACACAACTTGGTGTTGTTGGAACATTCCAAGATCTTTCCACTCATATCCATAAGCATCTCTAAATCATCCTTATATAGAAGTTATGACCGTTTGAAAATGACCAAAACTCACTTTCTTAACTTATAATAATTTTCCCGATTTTCCATTACTTTCAAAGAATGATTATTTTTAGTTTCTTACCTTATTATTAGCTATTTCAAGTTGCGAGATGTCACACTTAAGATCAAACGTCTTTTTAAGGCTTGTAATGAGGCTGAGTGCAACGTATGGTCATTTAGGCTCAGTGACTTTTATCTCATGAAATGTTGTGCTCACAACACTTCCTTTCCTGTTATTTCATCATTCCTTTTGTTCTCATAAGTCATTCCATTATTCACTCACCATGGATTGTTTGGAAAACCCATTTCTTTTTGTATTTTCATAATTTTATTCCATGACTTTTTCTTTTGCATTCTTTTCTTCTCATTTTTTTCTCTTTCTCTTTTTTTTTGTATGCAGGGGTTCTATTTTTTTCAACACCATGGGTTAAGACTTTTATTGTACTTCTGGGCTTGCAATCTCTTTTCACCACACCCCCAACTTAGGGTTTTGGCCCAAGTTGGCTATTCATTCAAACCACGATTAATATTGTGGATAATGGATTAAGGAATTTTATGTTTTTCAACAAGTTTCTTCCAAGGAAAGATAAGACTCAAGGGATATTCAAAATAGGTTCACACACTCACAAGGTAGGTCATAAAAGAGGTATGTCTCAAATTGTTTCACAATCTTCAAAGGGGCCTAAGATCATATCATGATATCACATCTAGGTGTTATCATGTATGGTTCACTATAAGATCATCACACAAGGCATTAACACAAAAGTTAAACAAAACATTACATTTTTGTTAGTGTGTAATGTTCGTTGAAAAAAACTCATTTTGATACTTGGCTAATCACAGCGAGATATAAAAGTTCACGTATTATCTATTTAACTTCATTTGGCGTTGTCGTAGCGGCACATTCATGTTGGTTGATTGTGAGCGCTATACAAGTCAGTGGTATTGATCAAATCGAGACTCAAATTTGCTAGAGAAAAACCACATTCAAATACATACAAGTGGTGGTGAAAGAATTTTGGTCGGGTCAAACTGTTTACATTTAAAACATAAGGAGACACAAGCTCAAACATTCATACACACAGTATAAAACACAAATTTGAGCATAATGACCCAATTGTATCAACAAAACATCTCGCACAAAAGGTTGCGTGCTCAAATGCAAATGTCGGGGTTTAGAATACAAAACTTGAATGTTGAAAATAAAAAGATTGATATGAGAGGTGGAAATGTAATCCAAGTTCCGAACACAGTTTGATGACTAAAAAAAACTTAGATAAATGCAGAAATGTAGAATCTAAAGTGCCGGTGTGATTTTGTGAAGATTAAAAGTGAGAGAAACTAAAATATTTATACCTTTGACCTTAAGCCGACCAGTCCTCACCAATCCATTTGGATACACACTGAGTGACCACCTACCTTGCCAAGTTTTACAGGACCTCCAATTGATATAGGGATCCAGATGATGGACAAGATCGTGATCGCTGATCAGGTTGGCGAATCGGCAATAATTTCATGTGCTCACCAATTTTTACGAAATCCAAACCCAAATTGGGTTATATCAAACAAAGGTCTGAGTCGAGTCGTCGAATTCTTTGGCCACTCGCCAACTAGACTTTTGTTTCGCCTAACTTCACTTTTTAAACACTTTCTACACTATAGTAAACTTTCACCCCTTTGACAAAAATTAATGATAAAACTAGCATAATCAAAGAACACCATTAAGTCAATATCCCATTTGTAAGTATGCATAATAAGGTGGTAATAAGTCTTCAGTAGACACCAGTCAGCGAGATCACGAGCCAATCGTGGAATACTCCGGCAATGCACTAAACGTGCAAGCTTTTTGCCTATATTTCCAGTGTGATACTTCTCAATAAGATGTATTATTCAGGAAAAGTTACATCTCTAGTAAAGATCCCAATAGGTCTTTAAGAATGTGTATACGGGGTACATAGGCATCCCAATTCCAAATATTGAGAAATATTGGGCATAGTATAAGGAATTGGCTACGGGGTACTAGCCAATTTCTATATAATACTGAAATAAGCAAAATATTAGGCGTATTAGAAAATATTGGCTTAAAGAATGTTAGCCAATTTTCTAACATTAATGAGCTTGTTTAAGAAATACACCTGCAATGAAAACCCTAAGCTAAAAAATTTATTCACAACTTAGCACTTCAGATACGAGGCAAGTGTCAAGCGTAGGTACCATTCCACATGATCATTTAAAATGATCATGTAAATTAAGAAGTGCCCAAGGACATAGTGAGGGTCCTTGGGACGATAAGTAAACATTCCCAAAAGAACCATAAATAATAGTTAGTTAGGGAAGTATAACCAACCCATGTGCAAGTACATGTGCAAGCCATGTGAAGATGTGACCAAAGAGGGGACCACCCTAACCGAATTTGGGTAGGGTAGTTAGAGAGTGAAAAACGTGCACAAGGGACCCCTCTCTGTGGGGCCTAACTTCCTAAATAATTATAGACTATAACCTACTTCCCTAAATAGATAACTAACCTAGGACCAAACTAAATAAATTAATTAGTGCACCGACAACCTAGGACCAAAACCGGATTGACACTAACCTAGTACTAGTTAAAGAGACAACCTAGTACCTAACCTAGGATGGTCAAAAAGGTTAGTTATGATCCTAAAAACCTAGGGATACTTTAGTAATTCCCATAGGTTACTTAATTAATTAATTTAAAAAATTTATTAATTAATTTAAAAGGGCTAAAACCAAAACTAAAAAGGAAATTTTAAGATTTGGATTAAGACAAGAAAGGGACAACCTAGTACCTAACCTAGGATTCTCGAAAGAGTTAGTTAAGGTCTTAAAAACCCAGGCATACTTTAGTAATTAACCTAGGCTTCTTAATTAATTAATTTAGCAACTTAATTAATAAATTTAAAGGGAAAAAACCGAAATCACAAAGCAATTTCCAGATTTCGGTTAAAACAAGAAAAAGACAACCTAGTACCTAACCTAGATGGTTCAAAGGATTGGTTATGGTCCTAAATAATTAAGAGTACTTTAGTAATTATCTTAGGTCACATAATTAAGTAAATTATAAATTTAATTAATTCGTTTAAATGATCAAAATGAAATTCTTACACTAACCTAGTACAACTCAAGAAATATCCTAGTGCTTAACCTAGGATGACCCAAAAGGGTTAATTTTGGTTCCAATGACTTGAGGGTACTTTAGGTCTTACCCTAGGTACCTAAACCAATTAAATTAAGGATTTAATTGATTAATATAAAGTCAAAATGTTGACCAAAACCATAGTCAACAGAAAGTTCCAGATTTGACTAAGTGTTATGTTCTCCTATGTTTAGTCAACTTAGGAAGTGCATTTTTGTAATTGGATAATTAGTTTATTAAATTTAAATTATGAAACCTAAGTTGTAAAATTCAATATTAGTTCTTAAACCTAAAAATTACGTTCAAACTCATAGAAAAAAAGAAGCAAAACAGTAAGCAAGCGGGGGAAAGAAAAACAGAAAATTCCATTGATTCTCCTAGACGATTTCAAGGTTTCTCCATGTTTTGTTCAATATGGTCTTCATAGATTAAGTTCTACTTAAGGTATGGGTTTTTCTCCTGGAATTCTTTGCCAAGAGTATTTTCCTTCGAACGACTCACAAGAACTTGAAAACTAGGATTGTTCCCATCGTTCTCGTCGAACTTCCCTTCCATAGTATCCTTTTCGATTTCAATATTGAATAGGTTAGAGATCATGTTGTTGGTATGTGATTCTGTCTTTTATTAACATGTATTGTTCTTTAATGATGAGTATCGAATGAACTTATGAACTTGTAATTGCGTAAAGTTAATCTTATCATGATAATTAAGGATCGATAATATGCTAAGTTAAGTCCGTGATGTGTTAAGTGAATATGTGTCTTTGGATGAATGTTGACTTGCTGTTGTTGTTATTTTATGAAGATGTTAAAGCCATCAAATGTTAATATAATTCTGTACAATATGTTCTTAAAACGTTACACTAAAATCCATAAACTAAAATTTGGCTCAAAGACATCTATGAAATCATATCTTGAATAAATTGACTATATGGTTTCAATAAAGTTGACTAAATCTATTTGGTCAAAGTGAATATATGCTAATGGCTAGAAACTTATTTAAATGATTAAAAATGGGCTTATGCCAAAAAGGATGAATTTGCTAGTCTAACATGCCAAATCTTCAGCCAATTCTTTTGTAGTAAGAGTATCAAATATACATTAACAACTTCTAAAGTAATATCAATGAAACCATAATCAAGGGCATGCCATTCATTGGGACAACTCCCAACATGCTTCACAGGAATGAACTATGAACACATGAAACTCATTGAATGAAGTGCTCATCGTCCATAAGCAGTGATATGAAGCTACTACACCAAAGTATATAACATGAGTGATAACATTATTAATGGGGTCTAAATTAAGTAAGAGACCAGAATGGGGTGTTAAAGTAAGTGAGACAAGTCTTACTTACACCAAAGCTAATTTGTTAAAAAAACACTCATGAATGAAGGTGTTAGAATGTGTGAAACTAGTCTCATTAACACCTAAGGATGATGTGTAAGGACAATTCACATTCATCAATGTAAATTAAGTATGATATGAAAGAATAATTCACATTTCACCAATGTAAAGTAAGGATGTCCAGTCATCAATAGAGTAAGTAAATCTCAATCTAGAAGCAAGCCTCAATAATACTTGAGTCAACATTAAAAGATAATGAAATGAACATTCACGTTAAAAGGGATGAGTAACTAAGATATATGTAATGAAATGATGAAACCCTAGAAGGGTTAAGTTAGAGTGTGAAACACACTAAATGGTCAAGTGCATTGGCATATGATGAAATGAACATTCACGTACAAGGGATGAGTAATTATGAAAAGCAAATATGCTAATGCTAATAAATGTGGTGACAATATGATAAGAGGCTAATGTGAAAGATGAGAGCAATATCAAATGAGTCTAAGTAAATATTACCAAAACGTACTCACCTATGAGAGTGTAAAGATAATGAAGAGACCAGTCTCTATATATACTGTAATGAAAGTATTGAGCCTGATGTATACTTAATACTAATGATGAGATGAGAAATCATCTATTGAGATATGATGTCCTCATACTATAAGTCAAATTCCATGACGTATGAGTTGAATGAAATGGAACTTTATACTGAGCACCGATAGGCTAGCTATGAGCGGTGATGCCTTCTTTCGGGAAGGGTGGAGGTTCACGTAACTCTCATGAGATGAGACTGTCCAACATGCAGGGTATGGGTGTGTTCATATCTCCTAGTCTTCGAACCTATACTGCCAATATAGGGATCATGCGGGGTTCAATTCTCATGTACGCTAGCATGTTTTGGGTTACTTTGACCAGTGATTCCACCTATTTTTGGTGTGAAGTAGACACTGAATTTAATGATGCTCACATGATCTATGTCGGTTAATATTGGAGTTCCTCAAAGTATGAAAGATAATGAAATGAACGATACCTAAGGTGTTTGTGCAATACAATCAGGAGGTGAAATCAGATTTAAGTAATGACATTAGGTCATTCTTTGTCATTGAACTTCATGATTTCGATGAGAGTCTTAGACATCATCCTAGGTATATCTGATGCTTACATCAGCCTACGAATGAATGAAATAAATAATGTAAAGTACGAATGAACGAATGAAGCAGACTCTGTGTTTGCTAAAGAAGGACCTCGAGTTTAGTCCCATATGTTGGGCCCTCACTTGATATGTCTTATGCTACATCAACAATTCTAAAGTCTCGTGTGTATGAAATGTATTATATATAAATTATGAAAGTAATGAAATTAATGGCATGATCAATAGAGAATTGCTTATGAAAAGTAATGAATATATAGTGTAAAGAATGATTCACTATAAGGTAGGAAAATCATTCCTTAGTCCTTGGATTACTTACATCGATTTATTTTGTGTATGGGACTACAATGAATCATTGCACTTGTAAGTACAACATAGGACCAAAAAAATTATTGAACTACACAACAAGAAGAAGAAAAAGACAGACAAATAATCTAAGTGTACAAAGTGGAACTCTCGTCCTAAGAGGATCAAAATCTCAAATCTTCGTGGATGATACTAATGTTTGTAATCATATATAAAATGAGTTTTGTTCTTTGAATGCATAAAAATACATCATATTCATACCACAATTCATATCTAACGATTTGGAAAGTCTAGTCACTAGGCTTTCCAGAAATAGCATGTTATTTAGGAAGAACTTTCTTTGATCATGCATAGCCTTATGTGTGTGTGTGCATACACCATACTTTGTATAAGTGGTGTACTTTATTGATGTAGTAAGGGACAGAATGACGACTCTTGGAACGGTTTGGACATCCACGTTTCTCGAGACCATTTGGTAAGTCCTCTTGATTTCGAGGATGCTACACTTTTAGTCTAGCCTTATTTTTAGACATAGATAGTGGATGTTGTCTCTAGAGTTTATTTTATACATTTATTTGAAGCTTTGTAACTAGGCCGTTTTGGCAAACTACTATGATATGTTACTCTTTGATTTAAATTGATTCCGCAATTGTTAGATTGTTATTTCTTTACGTTGATCTTAGTATATGATGAATTCATGAAATAATATATGAAGTCTATGTATACTTTATACGTTTAAAAGTTTTAAATTTTTTGCTAAAATTAGCCATATGAAAGTGATGAATGCAAGATGAGGCTTGTCTGCGACCTCTGAGAGGTCAATGATGCCGGCTGCGATTCAAATTACAGAATTCAGTTCGTGTCATAAGAGGTCAATTTACAGGGATGCCGAAGATTTCCGGACACTTTGGAGACACGCAAATGAGCTATTAGATACCGCTGAATCAATCACTAAAGTATTATGTCAGTGAAAAAGTAGAAGGGCGGAGAAAGTTGGGTCGCCTAAGAAAATTGGAAATATGATTATAAATAATATCCCCACCGAACCATCCAAAATTTCAAACTTAGTATTTTTTATTCTATCAGGTAACTAAATCATGCTAGCCAAACAACTTCAGCGACACCCCGAGAGTCTCTTGCACATTATCCATCACATATAACATTAACACACAGATTATTGAAAGCACTAACACTTGGGTTGCCTCAAGCCTCCTCCAAGTACACCACTTCAATCAGGGATGTCATGGAATTCGACAAATTATGCTTTCAAATGTTGCCCATTAACCTTAAAAGCAGTCCCTTCTTGTCCTTATACTTTGATGACCCCATAAGTGAACACTCACATCACTCTAAATGGTCTTGACCATTTGGACTTAAGCTTTTAGGGAAAAAGTTTAAGATGGGAGTTATATAATAACACCTAATCTGCCTTTTTAAACTCTTTCTTCAGTATTTTAGCATCATGCCATCTCTTCATCTTTTTCTTGTAGAGCGCTAAACTTTCATAATCTTTAAACCTAAATTAGTCTAACTCATTTATTTTCTCTATTTTCTCTTTGGAGTTTTTAGTCCATTCCTAATTCAGGGCATTTAATGCCCACATGGCTTTGTGTTGCAATTCAACTGGTAAATGTCTAGACTCTCCAAATACTAGCTGATGCAGAGACATACTGATTGGAGTTTTTTATACAATATAATATTACCATAGGTCATCTCAAGATTTTCAGACCAATCAATTCTATTGGCGTTCATTGTTTTGGCTAAAATAATCTTAACTTTCCAGTTGGACACTTCAACTTGACTGCTTGTTTGGGCTGATATGGAGTTGCCACCTAGTGTTTTACCTCATATTTACTCAATGCAAATGAGAATCATTTATTACAAAAAAGGGATCCACCATCACTATTATAGCTCGAGGGATACCAAATCTAGCAAAACTATAGCGTTTCACGAATCAAACTACAATTTCCCTTTATGGTTTGGCAGAGCAACAATTTCCACCCACTTAGACACATAATTTATGACCACCAAGATGTACTCATTACTAAACGAACTCACAAACAATCGCATAAAATCTATACCCTAATACTCAAATAGTTCAACTTTTAAGATTGGGTGACACTACATCAAAATGATTTTTAGTGGCAATTAGTTAACAACTACAGCTAAATACTTGTTTTAGAGGCAATTATCACCTTTGTATATGTCACTAATGGTATTAGCGACATTGAATCTAATAATACTTAACTAATGGCGGTAAAGACTTTAACACACTTTATTAATGTGTCTATTTATTATCGCTAAAAGTTATTTTCTTGTAGTGTGATGGGCAATTCATGTCTTTTAAATACCCCCCTTGATTTTAACACTTAGTGCATTTCTTGAAAAATAAATGTACGCATCCTTGAAGAGGATGGCCAGTAATATCCACTTTGGAGAACTTTAGCTGCAGTGTGAACATCGTTACGTTGTGATGAACCCCATCGGTGTAGCGTGACAAGAGTGGAGAATATCTATCACTTATTCTTCTGGATACATCTTCGAATGATGTGGTCAACACATTCCTGAAACAATTATGATTCATCCCAAAGGTATTTTTTAAATCAAACAAGAACCTCTTTTGCTGGTGGAAGTTTAGCTCCTCTGGAAATTGCCCTCACACTAAATAATTTGCAAAATCAGCATACCAATGAGGTTATTTGAGAGTTACCATGAAGACTTGTTCGTCAGAAAAAATGTCATTGATGTCAATCTCTCGTTCTTCATTCACCTTTCTTTTTAATCTATATAGGTGGTGTGCTACTTGATTTTCACAACCTTTTATGTCTTTTATTCCAAAGTCAAATTCGTGCAGTAGCAACACCCATCTTATCAATCTCGTCTTAATACCCCTCATTGCCATCAGGTAGCACAGGGAAACATAAGCAATGTGGAGAATCACCTTAGTACCAAGAAAGTATTCCTAATTTTTTCAAACGCATACACGATAACAAACAACTATTGTTCGCTAAGTGTATAATTACGATATGCATTGTTCAAATATTTGCTTGAATAGTATATTGGATGAAAGATCTTGTTACGTTTTTGCATTTATAAAACAGAAAATGATGAGTTACTCGTGTCACACATCACTTAGAAGGAATTCGACCAATCAGGGTTATTAATGATCGAGGTTGTAACGACCCTTACCATATTTAATTGAGAAGGGACGAAATACGTGAAATATTCAGACCATGTCCCACTATAGAGGGATAGATGCCGGTGGCGTGGCGGCGCTGCATCAAAAACTTCCCCTAATAAATCAGGATCGGTGAGGCGGAATCTAAATTTCAAAAAATCATTAATTTTCTATATTTCCAAAAATAGTCGTTAGGTCGTAAACTACCCTAGAAACCCCCAAAATGTTATTCTAATCTTGGGAAAGAAGGAGAGGGAGATTTTTATCTTGGGGATGGGGGAATCGTGCCAGATCTTGGCCAAATTTACTCTAGAGAATCTGGAAAAGCTAGAAAATAAATCAAAACATCGTACAAATTGCTTGGCGCCTAGGTAGGTTAGGTTTTTATGCATAGATTAGTTGTATATCCATTCTTATCGTGTAATATATGAAATCAATCATAGGATATAAGTGTAGACCTTCATGCATTGGGCAAATTCCATGTAAAAAGTTATATGATTGCAATGTATTTGGGTTAGTGCTTGATATAACAAATTGATGACAGGTTGACTGTTGTTAGTTATTTTCTTGAGTAAGATTTCTTAATTAAACAAGGGTATCCGATAGAAGGAAATACATTTTAGTCTATGCTAAGTTTGACTTATCAAAGTAAAAAGTTGGTGAATATTAAGTAACTTAGTTTTAAAACCCTACTGACGAACCCTAATGAAGAACTATGGAGAAACTTGATCTTGTGTGTGATAAAAATTGGGGAGAGGGGGCATTTGTAGGTGATGGTTGTGATTTAATGATTGTGTGATGTTTTCAGGTTCTCGCTTCATTATGATAGTTGTATGTATATGAATGTTGCAATATTGATCACACTTGTTGTAATTCGAATAGATGAATGAGGTTCTCATGAAATCATGATGTAAATGTATGATCTTGATGATGGAATTGTGATTGTGGTGTGTTAACGGGAATTAGATTACCACATTTTGGCAAGCTAACTTTGGATCAGTTGCTATGTTTTCCAATAATTGAGATAGGTTTTGCTACGTTCTTGCAAGCTAACTATGGATCAGATTGCACATTTCGGTATAGTTTGATATCAGATGACCACATTCTGAGAAGCTAACCGTTTGGGTTTGGATTTCGTGAGAGGACCAACTACTTGTAACAATAGTGTAGGATAAAATGTATTATATTTCAGTTTTATGATGTGCATGTACTTGTGATGATTACATTTATATCTTATGATGAAAATGTGTAGTGGAGCTAAGTGTCTGTATGTTAGTAGGGGGTGATGTATACAAATGTTATGAGGGGTAATTGTCATAGAGAAGTGATTTGTCGAGGTGTTGTCTTGGGTAAGTACCCAAGGAAGATGGAACGGGGTTAGAGATTGAGGTAAGGATAAAATATATGGCTTGGAGTAGATAAGATGGTGATAATTTAGAATGTGACATGATAGATTAGTAGGAAAGGGTGTTAGCGATATTTGGCATCAAGTAATGTGGTTAGCATGTTTAGGGTATGATTTGATAGTTACAGAAGTATTCACGGTTGAAAGAATATAGATAAGGGTTAGAGGTGTTAAGCATCAATATAAGTTGAATGAGGTGAAGAAAAAGAGGCAAGGGTTGAGAAGCGGGTGGTCCGTGCATGATCCTATTATTTTTTTTGTTATATTATGAGGTAGGCATCAGATTGAGCGATGATGCTTACCAGTATGTGTGGTTCTATTGATACTACTCTTAGTATGTCTTTTTGACATAGTCTGGATGCATTATTTGTGATGTTTTATTAGGTGAAGATGAATAATTCATCCAACAACTTCAACTTTTCTTTCGGCATGGTTCTGGTCCCGAAAAATATTGCCAAGGTTCTGGTCCCGCCGTGGCTGCTGTCGCTAGATTTTCCCCGCTGGCACGGTGAAACTACAATGGGATTATTCCGCCAAAGCGCGGCAATGGGAGGAAGAACTTCACCAAAATTCCATGTTCTCCATGTTTTCAAATAACAACCTGGAATGGATTCGATTCAATCCCTGCAAATCTTAGATTATTGAATGATAACAGTAACTAATAGTGAATAGAATTAAAACGGGCTGCCTCAGAGAACCAAAAACAAGAATCTGTGTGGTACAAAAATGTAGTACTATCAAAGGGTAAAAATAAAAAAACAAGTTGTTCAAAAATCCATTAGAATGAAGAAAAGAAAAGCAAGTCAGGGGCTCTTGGACCGGGTGGTATCAATGTCTAAGCAATGGTTCTCTGGAGGCGTCACACCATTCCAAGCCTTATTCAGCATGGAGAAATCCCTGAAATCTAATGGCTCGAGTCTAGAAAGAGCCTGGTCGATAGCCACATAAGTAAAAATTACCTTTACCGTCTTCTACATCCTTAACATTAGGCGTTCTCTGACCATTCCCTTCCTCCTCTCCTTTTGCAAATGACGACACAACATCTCGACCCCCAGGGAAGTTTTGGGTGGGATTGGAGTAAAATCGTGTAATCACTCCCCATACTCAGCCTCCAAGTCCTATTTAACCAGTGCACATGAGAGTGGGTCCTAGTCATCAGATTCTGCGCCCACCCTTCTACTACTAGCCTTGCTCGTCCTCCTCCCCTTTGCCTTAGAAGCAGACCTGGTCCGAACCAGAAGAGGTTGAATAGGGGGATCCATAGGTAATACCTCGTCAGCAATGTACAAGGGTACTCGTTACCATTTCATAGGATAGTGATAAGACTAGGAAGGAAGAATTATTTTTTGTTACCTCGGTAATATACGCCCCCACATTAATCTGAATACTATGTATATCACACGTCTCCACCAGATCCTGAGGAAAATTAATGTTGGTGCGGTTTCTCGACGAGCGAATCCTCCTAGATACTAGGTGTAGTAACCTCTTAGTATCCCGCGATCAATCAGCAGTATTGATGCCCTCTGATGTAGCCCAAAAACCATGATCCCATTTTCCAAGCTCCACAATAGTGTCCCATAACCACTCCAGATCCATCTCCTCATACTCCAGGTTTGGGACCTCTGGGACCTCCAACAACTTGTTAATAGTGGTCGCTTTCATAGGAATGTTGCCTCCTCAAACACGAATGACCGGGTAAGGGTCCTCCTAGAGTACAGTGCAGAGGATGGCATAGAATTCCTTACCTAGGTAGAGCAGGAATCTAGGGGAGCCTCGTCCAGAGAGAGCCATGCAAACTCGACTTAGTGAGTGTAGAAAGCAGGAGCCTTCTCCTCCACCTTCCGTAACACTATATCCCTCACACACAAGAACTCTGTGGTGCGGTAACCATGATTCTTCTCCCAACTAATGACATTTGGAAATCAGATGAATGTGCGTTATCATTATTTTGACCAACCATTTGAGAGATCCTTCGACAAATAAGATAGTTAGGACTAGATATACCAGGTACAGAAGCCTAAAATGAAAAAGAGAATTTTTTGGTGAAAAAAGAGAGACTGGTCCGGGCCATCCTACTGCAGGGGCCATTATCCTGCTACAATAGGATGATGCAGGCCGCTACAACAAGAATGCAGGTCGCTGTAGCAACTTTCATCTGGGATGAACACTAGATGGGGAAATTGCATCTCTCATCCAAAAACTCCATTTCGATCAGAGTTTCAGCAAATCTGAGTATATAAACTACCCTAGAACATGAATTAGAAACTATTCAACCACTTAACCTCTAAATAGAGTAAAAAAATTGAGTTCATTGCAAGATGGATTTTGAACTTTCCCCACCCGTTTCTTATTGATTTACCCAAGTTTTTGCAGATTCATTACTCGTAGGACACTATATAAATGTTGGGTACATAAGGGAAGTAGCCATGCTATGATTTTATAATACATCTAGTAACCTAGTTCAATTTTCAAAATAACTACCTAAAACAATTTTGATTTGATTAGTTAATCATGCATACAATCATTGTAATCAAAGCAAAAGAGTAATTAGAGTGAAAAATGGGAAAAATTCTTGAGATCTGACGATTCGGAGAAGAGAGATCAGGAGAATTTGAGAGGGTTTGTGTAAGGGAGAAAGGGAAATGCGAGGAACCGATTCCCTTTCCCCCCTTTACTGCCCCTGGTCACCCGCTACAATAGGCAAAACCTTGAAAAATTTGGGGGCTAGATTTGACCTTTATATGTTGCATATTTAACTATCACGAGAATGGAAGCCTAGAACCTTTTTCCATGTAGTTCCTTTTAATCCCTCCATTCTAGCATGTGTCTACCCTTGAGTCATTTCAAATCGTTAGATGCCGTGAACTTTCTTCGTCACATGTAAGAGTCATTTTGTTAGCAGAGAGCATTCTGAAGTGAGAGTGTGTGATGATTTGGCCTTAGTCAGTTAGAGATGAACGAATAGCAAATTGTTATCTATTGTAACAACCAGAACTTTCATAAATTGAGAAGGCAAAATTCAGTAAAAAATTTAGAGCCTATGTAGCGGAAAAAATATTGCTGGTGCGGCGGCATTGTAGCGGCAAGTGACCCCACTAAAGCGGGATCGGCGACACAAAATTTCAAAAAATCATTAATTATTCGTTTTTTCAAATCGACCATATGTCATAAATTATCCTAGAAACTCTAGAAAAGTCATTCCATGCTTGGAAAAGAAGGAGAGGGATCATTTTATCATAAGGAATTGCAGAATCTTGGCTAAATTCACCGTAGCAAATTTGGAATAGTTGGAAAAGAAATAAAAACTCCGTACAAGTTGATTAGAGCCCAGGTAGGTTAGGTTTTAATGCATCGAGTAGGATATATGCATAGACCTTCGTGCACCGAGTAAATTCCATGGAAAAACTTATTTGATTTCAATGTATTTTGAGTTAGTGCTTGATATAGTAAATTTATGACGGTTTGAGTCTTCTTAGTTATTTTCTTGAGTAGAATTCCATCATTAAACAATAATATCCGGTAGAAGGAAATATATTTTTGTATATGCTAGGTTCGACCTATCGAATTAACAAGTGGATGAATATTTAGTAACTTAGGTTTAAAACACTAATGAAGAACCCTTATGAAGAACTAAGGTTGAACATGGTATCGTGTGTGAAAAGAATTAAGTGGAGGGGATTTTGTGGGTGATTGTTGTGATTTCATAATTGTGTGGTGTATGCATGTCGAATGTTGTAATATTGATACACTTGTTATAACTTGAATAGATGAGTGAGGTGGCCATGAAATCATGATGTAAATGTATAATATTGATGATGTAATTGTTATTGTAGTGTGTAAATGGGATTCGTCAGATTGCCACGTTTTGGCAAGCTTTTTTTGGATCGGTTCCCACGTGTTGCAATACTTTGGGATCACATTTCCTTGTTTTGAAAAATTAACTATTTGGGATTGGGTTCCGCGAGAGGACAAACTACTTGTTACAATGGTGTAGGATAAAGTGTATTATATTTTGTGATGTGCTTATACTTGTGACGATTACATTTATATCTAATGATGAGAGGGTGTGGCGGAACTAAGTGTTTGCATATGAGTGGGAGGTGATGTGTAGAAATGTTATGAGGGGTAATTGTCAGAGAAGAGTGAATTGTTGAGGTGTTGTCTTGGGTAAGCACCCAAGTAGTATGGAATGAGTTTTGAGATTCAAGTAAGAAGAAACTATATGGCTTGGGGTAGATAAGGTGACGATAATTTAAGAATGTGACATGATCGATTGGTAGGAAAGGGTGTTAGAGGTAATTTGGATAATCTAATGTGGTTAGCATGTTTAGGCTATGATTTAGTATAACCAGAAATATTCGCAGTTGGAAAAATATAGAAAATGGTTAGGGGTGTGAAGCATTGGTGTAAGTTGAATGAGTTGGAGAAAAAGGGGCAAGGGTGGAGAAGCGAGTAGTCCAAGCATGATCCTTTTATTTTTTTCTTACATTATGAGGTGGGCTTCAGATTGACCGATTATGCCTACCAGTACATGTGTTAGTACTGATGCTACTCTTGCTATGTCTTTTCAACATAGTCTGGAAGCAGGATTGGTGATATTTATTTAGGTGAAGACAAGAATTCCTCCAGTAACTTTAACTCTTCTTTCCGCATGGTGTGAGTTGTTTTCTTATATTTAATTAATGTCCACTTTACTCTTAGTAACTCTTGTACCTGTTAGAGAAGTCCTTAGGGTTGTTAATTACTTTAAAAGTCTTAAATAGTTCGTAAAAAATAGTTATTATAAATATTTTAATCCCTACTTATCTGTTTTTCATTAACTTTACGCATGAATAAACCTTGGGAGTATGAGGTTCTCCTACTTAGGTGTTACAGTAGGTGCTCGCACGGACCTGTTGGTTGGGTTGTGACAGAGGTAGACACAATTTGTCTTTCAGGTACTTGAAAGCTATTATGCAAGCATCACCAAAGTTGAACTTTACCTCCTTCTCTAGGAGTTTGCACAAGGAATGTGCAATCTTTGAAATTCACATGCCCCAAGAAACTACGAACTCCTTCCACAGAAATCGGAGGTGGGAATTTTTAACTTTAAATTTTCTTTGTCAACCTCCAACCCTGTTTGCGAAACTTTATGTTCAAGCACTATACCATCTTAACTATGAAGTGATATTTTAAAATTATGGACAAAATTTGTATCCACACATCTTTGGAGAGATTTGCTTACGTGTTATAAACATTCTTTGAAGGTGTCACCCACAACCAAAAAGTCATCCATAAATACATCCAGTGAATCTTCTACCAGGTCGGCGAAAATGGATAACTGCAACATTGAAATGTAGCTCGGGCATTACATAACCTAAACGACATTCACTTAAAAGAAAAAGTACCATATGGGCATGTAAATGTTTTTTACTCTTGATCCGCCGGGGCAATTATGATTTGGTTATATCTTGAATTCCAATCCAAGAAACAATATCATTCTCTCTTGGAAAGTCTATCAAGCATTTGATCTATAAATAGGAATTACGCCAATTAATTTTAATAGAATTAAAAAGCCTCTTTACTTAGCTAGATATAATAATTAATTCTACTATAACATAATTAACTCAAAAATATAAACTATAAATTAGTTAAACTAATTAATCATATACTTAAGTAAAATTAAAATCTTCTGAGATAATTCTCAAATATTAGTATAATAAATATATGCAAAATTATATAGAATATATAAATTATTTTTTTTAACATTTTAAAATTTATAAAAATAACAAAAATACTTAAAATGACTTGGAAAGTATTTAAAATTTAATAGTCAATTATTTCAATCGTTTGAAATTTAAGAAGCTCAATGACTAATTTATATTGTGGAGGTCCAAAATTGGGTGTCAATGATGGGAAAATAATCTTTTTTAGTCCATGAATTTAGCTTTCGGTAATCCATGCAAACTCTCCACCTGGTCACTAGTCTCGTAGATACCAGCTCTCCTTTTTCATTAGGTACGACCGTAATGCCTTTTTTCCCGGTACACATTTTATTGGGCTTACCCCCTTTTTATCTATGATAGGGTAGAGCACGCTTGCGTCTAACCATTTGATGATCTCCTTTTTCACTACCTATTGCATTGATGGGTTTAATATCCTTTTATGTTCAGCATTTGGCTTGGACTCGCTATGAGCTGAATTTTATGAGTGAAAATACCAGGAGGGATACCCAGTATATCAGCGATGGTCCACCTTATAGATTCGATATACTTTTGCAACACTTCAAGGAGAAATTTTACCTGCCAATCAAGCAAATCAGCTGCAATAATCACAGGCAATGTGTTATTCGTCCCCAAGAAGGCATAACAAAGATGGGCATGAAGCTCTTTTAGCTCTAGTTTTGGTGGTTCTTCAGTTGACGGCTTTGCAGGGAGATTTTATCGATTTTTAAATCAATATCTAGCTTCAATGGAGTTTTAGAATACCCCATAAACCCTATAGATCTGCCACTACCTCTTCATAACCTTGAATATCAGTCTCATCACAATAGGCAAGTACGGATTCAAGTGGCTGACTCGTACACATCAAGTGGCTCTCACTACCTACTGCCTCATCAATAACATCATCAATGTAGATCACATAAATATCACTCAGGTTTTTCATATATTTACACACGTTGAAGGTCACTTCATCTTCCTTTGACCGAATCAATTATCCACTCTCAACATCCACCGAAGCTCTTTCGGTTTCCAAGAACAGTCTTCCCAAAATAACAGGAATCTCAACATCTATTTCACAATCTAAAATGGAAAAGTCATCCAGGAAGATAAATCGATAAACCTTTACCAAGATGTCGTACAGTATCCCCACATGATGTTTAATTGATTGATCTACCATCAAAAGTCTTATTTTTGGGGCTTTTGACACTAGCAACCCGAGTTTTTTTATAAATTGCATAAAACATTAAGTTCGTACTTGCTCTTAAGTCGCATAGGGCTTCCGAGAATTGACGCATATTGATAGTGCAAGGAATGATTAATGCCTTTGGGACATGTCTCTTCTTGATCAACCTATTTTTCATGATCACACTACTATCGCGAGAAACTCAATAGTCTGAAAATCCAAGATCATTTCCTTAGTGACCAACTCCTTCATAAATTTGGCGTAAACTGATATTTCCATTAATGCTTCAATGAAAAGAAGGCTGCTTAATAGAGACTTGAACACATATAGTAATTTCTTGAAATTCTCATTGTCGTTCTTCTTCTTGAGACATTAAGGAAAAAGAGGTGGTATTTTGAGCAAAGGTTGCATAACTCTTGGAGTGGTGGAAATCTGTTTCTCAGTTTCTTTTTGTGTCCCGTCTTCTTTTATACTTTTATCTTCTTCATGCTCTTAATTTTCTTCATTTCCTGACACATCCATTATTGTTATTTTTAGGGATAATGCACAAGTACCCCCTCAACCTATGCCCAAAATCTCAGAGACACACTTATACTATACAAAGGTCCTATTACCCCCCTGAACTTATTTTATTAATAATATTCTACCCCTTTTCGACTTACGTGGCACTATCTTGTGGGCCCAACATTGGTTGACTTTTTCTTTCAAACTAGTGCCACGTAGGCCTGAAAGGGGTAGAAAGTTACTTATAAAATAAGTTCAGGGGGGTAATATGACATTTGTATAGTATAAGTGTGTCTCTGGGATTTTGGGCATAGGTTGAGGGGATACTTGTGCATTTTCCCTTATTTTTACGCTATGAGTAACCACTATTAATTGTCTACCATCATATTTTGTTGTCATTCTTGGTTCCAATTGTGCTGCAAGCAAACTCATTTTTCCTTGATGTGTTTTGATTGCATCCGCGTGAGAGTTTACTTAATTGTTTAATGATGACAATTTTTTTTTTATTCCTTTCAACAAATCGTCAGACCCTTCTACTTTATCAAGGATGCATAACATCTAGTCATTGATTCATGGACTACTCTCACTTCCTCTCGATTTTGGGATCTCACTAGAACGAAAGTGATTCTCTTCATTGTCTTCCTCTCTTCACCAATTTACACTTTTATCATCTCCTTTTTATAATACAACCTTTATTTCCATCCCGCTGTGAATAGCATGGATGAAAACCTTCCTCATATCGCTTGAAGTTCAAACATTGATTCTCTCCGTCTTTGAGTCACCAAAAGAAGAACCCTCTTCAATTGTAAATACTCCCATGTTTCCTTCATGTGATTTTGTAATGAATCCATTTGAGTTAGCATCTTCTAAATGTTTTCATCTCTCTCTTTCTTTGTCAATATGCTTTTCTGTCATTCCAAAACAAAATAAAGAGACTTGATCCTCTTGGTTGTTACCATGCTTGATTTATTTTGTCAGATCATTGAGAAGAAATGTGTCCACCTTAAATTGTTGTCACATTGTCCCCCCTCATATTAATTTATCCACCACTTCATTATTAATCAAATCAGGACATCTGTAGAAGTATTGGAATAATAAATCACTTGGCAACCCATGAGTCGGGCATTTTCGCAAGAGTTTCTTAAAACCTATCCATGTTTCATGAATTTGTTTGCCCTCCATTAACTTAACACCTTTAATGTCATCTCTCATCTTCATTATTTTTTTATGATGGGAAGAATCTTACAATAAATTCCATAACCAACTCCTCCCATGACTTGATGGAGTTGTTTGGTAGCTTGAGCAACCATTAATTTTCCTTCCATATCAATGATAATGGAAATAATCTAAGCCATATGAAATCTTGTGACAAATTCTTGAATGACAAAGGGTTGAACATCTGTGCAAAGCTTCGTATATGATCATATAGATCTTCATGATCCCGCCCTCCATATTAACTTCTCGAATAAAAGAGATGGAGTGTCGTGCTAGTAACCTCAAACATTGCATTCTCATTAGCTTGTGGCACACAAATTGCACCTCATTTCACCCACTTGAGAAGGGTTATAAACTCTATTAATATCATTGACATCATCCTGATGAAGAGCACAACCCGTTTGGTCGCCAACTTGGTAGTAAATTCCACTATTCACACTCATATTTCATTTTTTTTCAATACAACCAATCAAAACAAAACTGAAAATCAAGTTAGTTTGACTATAAGTAACTATAACACAATTCAACTTAACTAAATTCTCCAATAACACCACTCATGGCAGCGACACCATTTGTATTAATGCTTCAATGACACTTCATCCAATTCTAAGTTTCAACGATCGCTATAGTATAATAACCCAAACAAGGGTTAGGGTAGAGGCCCAAGGGAGTGGTTTCGAGAATTAACAGCCAAGTACAAGTTACTTCAAATTATTCATAGCTAATGGTTTTCCTTGTTACCTTAAGGTGATGCATTGCACCAAGTATCACTATATGGTTACTTGGGAGGTTAATGAGTTAAAAGAAGAAGTTCATTTTAAAGAGGAAAATGTTAATTGTTAAGCACGAGGAGCTCACTGTAAAGTGACCCCAAATGTGGATAAAATTCTATATGTGATGTTTGGTCTTTGATTATGTCGATATGAAGTATGTGAATTATATAAATGCTACTGTATAAATGTTTTATGAAGATATTCTCAAAAAGGCATGAAGAATGAATTCAAGAAAATGTCTCTTTTAAATGCATGTTTTTGCATGGTTGTCATAATTAGTGCATTCTTGTACTAACTCCATTATTCTCTACTTTTTACACAAAGTGTAGGTTATGGATTCTTAAAGGATGTCTTTAATGATGAAGGGCTTGATAGATGATTCCCAAGCTTAAGGAAAGGAATTGTTAAGTTCAAGGGTTCCTAAGTCATGTCTTTACTGTAAAGTGTATAATATAGTACTTATGTTTTATTGTTTTAAGGGTCGTATCCCTAATGCACTCTAATAATGTTGAGTCCAAAATGACAAAGAGACTTAGAGTCTATTTATGTATTATGATATTTTATATATATAAGAAGTAATGTTCTAGCATATGATATGCTAAGAAAGTTTTAAATTTTCCGCTAAATTTACCTATGACGAATGATAACTATGGGATTTTATAAGACCTCCGATAGGTCAAGTACGTCATGTTACGTCTAGGGGGTACTCCCCGGATGTGACACCTCTATACTCTTTGCAAGATATATTGGGTCCTCTCAATGGAGCGTACAAATAAGACTCCACATTTAGCTTATGTGATTTTATGTCAGTTATAAGACGCCCCTACAGTCATATTTAAGTGCATTTAACAAGGTTTTCAGTTACATTTTAGTATTCAATTTTAGCATGTTATGTACTTGGTCTTTGCATTCAGTTTATTTCATGTTTAGTATATCTGAGTATCTTTATCATGTTAAGATTATTTTGTTGCTCAGCATATTTTGTTCAGTTTTACACTATCATACATGCTTAGTACATTTCAAGTGCTGATATATGCTATGCTATGTCTTTTCATGATGTAGGTTTAGGTCCTCATCATTCAGAACATGTGTAGATCGGTTCTCGATCTGTATTTTATAATATTAGTGGCGTGTTATGACCCTAAAATGAAATAAGGTTATATGGATCCTCTCATGTGTTTAAGATCCAATAAATCATTTATACAAACAGTCCATTTACTGATGGGCGAACGACGGGGATTGAACCCGCGCTTGATGGATTCAGAATCCACTACCTTGATCCACTTGGCTACATCCGCCCCTACCTATTATGTGTCACAACTTTTAGAGGTTAGGTTGAAATAGTTTGAGGTCAAACATCAAGGGACGACCGAGACGTTTGGAAACTAGTCTTATATGTGTGCTAGTGTGCCTTGGAATATTTCATGCATCGGGTTTTATGTGTCTTTTGGAGTCTTAAGTGATATGGGAAACCCGAATATGTAGATGGTTATATTTAGGGTCGAAACACGCTGGTAGTAATCCTAAAGGACCACCCTAATAGTCAATGAGAAAGACCCAAGCATTGGCCAAAAGCTTTCAAAACAGCCCAAAACTACGCCCATGGTCGACGCCCCTTAGATTGAATGATGACTTGTTGTTGTGGGGAGTAGCTACACACTTAGTCGTGGGAGATTATCCCCCAAAAAGCAGTCTTTAACCAAAACAACAGACAATCAAGATGGTCCGATGGTCAAGGAACGGTCCGTCGATGGCCATCATTGTGTGGCGCCTAAATTATGCTGCTGTCTCAGCCAAGTGTGGGTAATATGGGAAAGTCACCCCACATTACAATTAATTAATGGACGGTTATTTTTAATTTTTTTTTAGGTATTTTAAGTGTACTTAAACAATAAAATATCCATTTAGACTTAAGACTCAAAAACAAAACCTTTCCCTCCCAAAACTCTCTCAAGATCACTAGTGAAAAGGAAAAGAAAAAGGAGGCAGCATCTAGGACGAATTTCACAAAGGTTTTAAGATTAGATTTTGAAGGTATGTGAGGCTTTTTCATTCATGTATTCTTCCATATGTGGAGTCCCCCTATTTTCCCTCAATTGTGAATCCTAAACACCCCAATCTAGCTAGGGTTGTGATTTCATTGTGGGTAAGGCTTGTTTGTGATCCCAATCAAGTGGGTAGTATCAAATTTTGTGTATATGATGATTTCATAAGGTTTTTCCTTGATGAATTATAGTATTTTATGATGAAGGTGATCATGGTAATTTAGACCATTAAAGGCAAGGTTTAGGGTTCTAGATTGATCTTATTAATTCAATTTGAATGTTAATTGATCATAATTAGGATCATCTAGTTATGAATTGGACTAGATCTTATTTATTAGAATTTGTATTCCTTGTTATGTATGAATTGAACCTTAAAGATGAACTGTGGTTAGATTCACCTAATAATGAAGAATGTTAGGAGTTACTTGAGAAGAAGCTTATTACATGAATATTCTATAATCTACATATGAATTGAAATAGAATAAAACAAAGAATTTTGAATCTTAGGTTGTTGTTTTGGATGTACATTTAGGAATTCAATAAATGAAAGGGATAGAATCACCTGAGCAAGGAGAGATTGTCAAGGATATCCCTCTATGAGAGGAAAGTTTTGAGCTAGGCTTAACAAGTAAATCTTGGAGTATATATGATGGACTCCAAGTGGATATGCCAATGAGAAGGAGTTTCAAACAAGGGTCTGAACTCCCAGTACAGAGTAGAGCCAAACCTAGTGATTATGATGACTATCCAAGTTTAAAGGGACTCTTACGTAGTAGAGTTTGTGTTTTCCCAAAGTTAGGTATCGTGAGACGAAAATCCTTCACTTAGGAGGGTCAAGGTTTCTTTTTAGAGATCTTCATGTCCTATTAACTAAGACATGCTTGAGAAGCATCTCGTATTTTTCAAAGCATAATGAATCTAAGAATCACTAAATGAAGTAACTCGTAGTGTTCAAGATGTCTGGATGAACTTAGACATACCCAAGGTGGTATCTCATAGTGTGTATGGTTATAGATCGATTAAGACACACTATAGTAAGTATCTCATAGGATCCATGTGAATAAGTAACTTCGATGTACTTGAGAAGTATCTCTTAAGGTTCAAACTAATATTGACTAAGACATGCTTAAGATATAGTACTTCATAGTGCTCTAACTAGGTTCCAATGTAAGAAGAAATAGAAAAAGGAATTGAAGGTTATACATTGCATGATAGTATTATGGGGTTCTATGAGTGCATTGCACAAAGTATAACTTAGGGTCACTAATGAGGAGTCTTGAAGATAGGATTGGACTAGAGTTGCCTTTGTTAGTTATAGTTGACTAGAGATGAGAGATTCTTAGTCAAGGGAGTTAAATTAATTATGAGGCTAAGGAGGGTGAATAGGTTAAGGATGACTTTAAGATATGCTTAGTATGTGAGATAGTATGGGAAGCCTAATATGCATTGAACAAGTGTGTTTTGAGGTGATCAAAAGAGTATAGTTCTCTTATGTATTAAGAACTGAGGTCTTAATTATGAAGGTGGGATATGAGCAAGAATGACAAAAGAGATGTACTTAGCTAGGTAGTAGAATGGGATGCTACCTTGGCCTTGCACAAGTATACTTAGACGTGGCTTGCGAGGTATTTCACTTGAGTAAGGAGGACAAATAAGCAGAAGTATGAACTGATATATACTTTATGATGAATTATGATGCTTATGATATTCCTGTTATATTTTTGTTATTTTCTGTCATGATTATGTCTATCTATTATTGAACAACCCTTTGAGATATCTTATGTTTTGTATGTTGGCTTTCCTACTTGGTACATTTTATACTAATGTATATTTCCTACATTCTAATCTAATGTAGGGTGTCGAGATAATTGGTTTGCTTTGAAGCATAGAGTTTCCAAGGCTTTCAAGAAGTGAAGATTGGTGAGTCCTAATAGTATTCTAGGATTTATGACATCCTTATGTTTCATTTATGTCATTTACCATGTTTTAGAATTTTGTGGGCTGCATCCACATACATTATTGCTCATGTATTATGTAGATGTTTTTGAGATATATGTTAGAAAGTTTTATGTTGCTATGAAATGAGTTTTGTATTACGCTGAAAGAATGTTTTTAAATCCCTCAATTATTTCATGATGTTGTGTAATGAAGCTAAGTAGCTTGTATAAGACCTTTGAGAGGGGAAGTACGCCAAGGCACGACTAAGGGGTGCTCTCCGATCGTGACAAACTTTGTATCATAGCATAATGTTATGAAATGGTCTTAGGCCACGTCTAATAGAGTCTTATTCATCTGTGTGAGTCGTGACACATCTAGGAGTAGGAGGCTATGAGATGCTTAGGAAAGTTTCACTGCTTTATTCTCTTAGTCGTGCGATAGAGTTTGGCTCTATTAGGCCCTTTTTTCATGTTGTCTTGTGATTTTGTCCAGGTTATGGCGAACAATAGGGCTAATGCTAGAAGAGAAGGAGATGGAAATGGGGATCAAGAGATTCCTCCCCAATGACAAGCTCAAGTTCCTCCCAAGAAGAAAAAGTTCCTCCTCAAGTTTTTAATGACCCTCCAATAGGAAATGTCACTCTCGAGGAGTTTAGAACTTTATGAACTTCTTGACTCGAGCCTTAACGGCCCAAGTCAATAGGGAGGTCGTGGCTCCGACAAACCCTATAGGAGGAGTGAGTGCTTATAAAATAAGGGTGTTTTGTAGAATGAACTCTCTTAAATTTAGTTGCTCCAAGGTAGAGGAAGACCCGAATGGTTTAATATATTAGGTTTATAAGACTCTTACTAGTGGGATTAACTTCTAAAGAGAAAGAGAAACTAGCCTCTTACCAATTGAAAGATATATCAAAAGTTTGGTATGAACAATAGAAAGATTCTAGGCAGGTAGAGGTGGGTTCTATAGAGCTGGAGACTTTTTAGTCATCTTTCATTGATAGTTTCTTTTCTATGGAATTGAGGGTGGCTAAGTTTGAGGAATTCATAAACCTTGAACAAGGCAATTTGAGTGTTGATAAGTATGCATTGAAGTGAACCCTATAGTCTAAGTATGCTCCGACCTTGGTAGAAAACCCTAGAGAATTGATAAATATGTTCATAACAAGGGTGTCTGATCTAGTAAAAGAACGATGTTGTATGCCAATGCTTGTTGATGGAATGGATATATCATGTGCTATGGTGTTTGCCAATCAAATTGAAGAGTCTAAACTATGTAAAGATAGGTTATAGAAAAGAAGAGGTCTAGGTTTGACGGTGATAAGTATTTCCATGCTAAGTCCGAGGGACAAGATAGGCATAGAACTAAACAAAAATATTCCGGCCAACATTATTCCAACACATCTAAGTCTGATAAGAAAAGGGTACTGGTTCTACATTTTCCAAATATACTTTCTCCAAGTGTGGAAAGAGTCATTTTGGTAAATGCCTAGCCGGCAAGGATAGTTGCTTGGGTGTGTGAAGAATGGACACCAGATGAGAGATTGCTCGGATCTTAAGTCTAAAAAAGTGAGGATAAGAAAGGTACTCCTAGGAATGTGGAATATGGTCCACCAAAGATTAATAGTAGGTTCTATGCTCTAAAATATTGGGAAGTTCAAAAGGAATCTCCTCATGCCCCTTTCCGCTATGTGCTTCTCTAATGATTTATGGAAATTTCAAAAACTGCCTGTGTTTATGAGTTGCTTTGTCGTTCTTGGTGTTTTCCTATTTATGATGAATTTAATGTTTGAATTACATGTGTATATCTTACTCCCAAGTGGGGGATATTTAAGTCATTCTCCATAAGGTTCTTATATGGTTATGTGTAGCTATGGTTTTTCTTGGAATTGAGTAAGTATGTTTCCTTCATGTGTTTTGAGTTGCATTAGGTATGTGTAGCTTGGAATTGAAGTTTCCTTTATTGTGTGTGTACATTTAGAAGTACTTCATACGCGATGGGCTGCTAGGTTAGAGTTGGTTCTCTAAGAAGTGATTATGAAGGTGTCATTCGAGGACGAATATTTCCCAAGTGGTAATATTGTTATTACCCTAAAATGAAATAAGGTTAAATAGTTACTCTCATGACTTTTAAGATTGAACAACTTATTTATAAGATGTATCCTAACTTGTAGAAGTTGGGTTGAAGAAGTTTGAAGTCAAACGTCAAGGGACGACCGAGATGTTCAGAAACTAGTCTTATGTGTGTGCTACAGTTCCTTCACATGTTTCATGGGGTTTTGTGAGTCATTCGGAGTCTAAAATGATAGGGGTACCCTAGTATGTACATATTAATGTTTAGGGGCTAAAAGCATGGGTACTACTCCTTAAGGATCCCCCTAAGGGTCCTTGAAGAAGACCAAAGCACTGGCCAAAAGCTATCAAAACAGCCTAAAACTATGCCCATGGTTGACATCTCTTCAATTGAAAGACGACCCATTGTTGAGGGATCATAGATCCTTTGTTAGTCATGGGAGCTTATCCCCTAATAGGAGTCTTTGATGAAAACCATGGACCAGCAGGACGGTCCGTTGTTCAAGGAACAGTCCGTCGACGGTCAGCGTCGTTTGGCACATGCAATTCTGCAAGTGTCTCAGCCAAGTATGGGGTGATTTAGAAAATTCACCCCACGTTATAATTAAGTCATCGATGGTTATTTTTAGTTTTTTTAAGGTATTTTAAGTGTATTTAAACAACAAAATATCTATTTAGACTTGAGAGTCGAAAACAAAAATCTTTCCCTCCCAAAACTCTCTCAAGATATTGATTAAGAGGAGAAAAAGGAGGAAGCGTCTACGAAAAATTTCACCAAGGTTTCAATCTTAGATTGAGGATTTGATTGAATGTATGTAAGTCGTTTTTGTTCATGGATTATTCCATCCATAGAGTCCCCCTACTTACCTTCAATTGTGAATCCAAAAATACCCCAATCTAGCTAGAATTTTGATTACATTGTGGATAAAGCTTGTTTGTGATCCCAGTCAAGTGGGTAGCATTCAATTATGTGTATATGATGATTGTATGAGGTTTTTATGAGGTTTCCTTGATGAATTCTAGTCTTTGATGATGAAGATGATCAAGGTGTTTAGACCATAAAAGAAAAGGTCTAGGGTTCTAGATTGCTATTCTTAATTCAATTGTCTTGAATGTTGATTGATCATAATTAGGATCATCTATATATGAATTAAGCTAGACTTTATTGATTAGAATTGTTCTGGACTTTTTATGTATGAATTGAACCTTAAATATGAATTATGGCTAAATTCACCTAGTAATCAAGAATGTTAGGAGAGTCACTTGAGAAAAAAACTGTTACCTGAATGTCCTATAATCTACATATGCATCAAGATAGGATGAAACAAAGAATTGTGAATCTTAAGTTGTTGTGTTGGCTGTAGATTTAGGAATTGAATGAATGAAAGTGATATAATCACTTAAGCATGGAGAGATTGTCAAGGACATCCCTCCATGAGATAAAAGTGTTAAGAAAGGCTTAACAAGTAAATATTGTAGAATATTTTTGACTCCAAGTGGATATGCCAATGAGAAGGAGTGTCACACAAAAGTCCGGACTCCATATTGAATGGAGAGCCACACCTACTGATTGTGATGACTATCCAAGTTTAAGTGGGAACTCTTACATAGTAGAGTGTGGGTTTTTCCAAAGTTAGGTCTCATGAGACCGGAGTCCTTCACGTACTGGAGTCAAGGTTTCCTAGTAGATATCTCCATATCCTATGAACTAAGACATGCTTGATAAGCATCTCGTATTGTTCAAAGCATAATGAACTAAGACTTACTAATGAAGTAACTCGTAGTGTTCAAGATTTGTGGATGAACTTAGACATACCCAAGGTGGTATCTTGTAGTGTTCATGATTATAAATGGATTAAGACATACTATAGTAAGTATCTCATACGATATATGTGAAGAAGGAACTTAGACCTGCTTGAGAAGTTTCTCTTAGGGTTCAAAGAAAGTTTTTAATTCCCTCCATTTAGCATGATGCTACGTAATGAAGCTAAGTGACATGTATAAAACTTCTGAGAGGTCGAGTACGCCACGTCACGACTAGGGGGTGCTCTCCGGTCGTTACATGGTGAGTCCTCATTCGTTGAGGATGATAGACAAGTTCTTTATATTTTAGTCTTTCATTTTAGATTTAGTTTTACTAATGTTAACTGGGGCATGTCCCAACATCTATAGTCAGTTAGAGGCTTATTTCAGACATAAACATATTCAACTTCAGTATTTGAGTTATACTATTGTGTTTTAAACTTTATTCCAGTCTTTATATATTCAGACATGGATAAGGTATTCCTATAATTTAGTTTATCGCATGTTATAAGCGTTTGCATAATATTTGTTTGAGTATGTTTATGGTATGCACAATATGATTTAGTTGCAAATTAGGAGTCTCAAAATATTATATGTGTCATATATATTATTAAAAAATATGGTTAAAATATTTATTTATTAAAATAATAAAATTAAAACAAATAAGATGATGAATATTAAGAAAGTATTTGGGAAGTATAAAAGGCAAGAGCCCAGTCTGTCGTCCTTAAGGCAAGAGCCTAACCAATTCATTCTCAAGAAATCCATCAAACCAAGCAAAAGAAGAGAAAGAATAGACCAAAACCTCTCCAAGTATGCAATAATTTTTTCTCAGTTCGAGCTTTGAAACCGATAAATTCCTTAGATTTCATCCAGATTCTTGATTCCCTTCATATTATCTAGATCTAGGGGTTCTTGAATCATAGGAATTGTTGTGATTTAGTCTTTAGAATATTCCTAATCCGATTTTCATGTTGTTGTAGTATTATTGCTTAGTTCTTTACATGAAATTCAGAATCCTAGTTGTGTGGATTTGTTTAATTCATGAATTACACTAACTAGGACAAATAAACATATATACATGTCTCAGTTTCCAAATGTTCTAGTATCAATCCTTAATGTTGCATTTTCAGTTAGCATGTCAAAATAGTAAGTTATCCATTATATTTCAATTATATTGTATTGTACATATATTTAGTTGAGAGTCGACGTAGCACCAAGTTAGACTGGGTCAATCACCCCCATAGGCTTGTGTGTCCCATGTGTGGGCATCATATTTAGTAATCACGTCAATTAGGCCTTTATACCCTTGACAAGGTATATTGGGTCCTCGCGATAGGGCGTATATATTGGACTCCACATATATATTATGTGGTTTTATGTCGGTTATAAGTAGCTCCCATAATTAGATTTTAGTGCATTTAACAAGGTTTTCAGTTACATTCAATATTAATTTTTTTTCTTGTTATGTACTTGGTCATTGCATTTTGTTTAGTTCATGTCTAGTCTATCTCAATTATTTATCTTGTTTATATTATTTTGTTGCTCATTATGCTTTGTTTAGTTATATGTTATCCTACATACTTAGTACCTTTTAAGTACTGACGCATAATCTACGCTACGTCGTTTCATGATGTAGGTTCAGGTCCTCATAATTCTTATCATGTATAGATCGGTTCTCGATCCATAACAGTATGAGTGGTGAGTCCACATTCTTCTAGGATGATAGACATGTTCTTTATATTTCAGTATTTTATTTGAATTTTAGTTTTACTAAAGATAGATGAGCCATGTCCTAACTTCTATAGTCATTGAGAGGCTTATTTCAGTTTTTGAGTTATAGTTCAATGTTTTAAACTCTATTCCAATATTTATATAGTCAAACTTACATAGGATATTCCCATCATTTGGTTTATCTCATGTTTTTAGTTTATGCACAACATTTTATTTAAGTATGTTTATGATATGCACAATATCGTTTAGTTGTACATTAGGAGTCTCATTTCATGTGTCATATATATTATTTAAAAAATATGGTTACAGTATTTATATAAAAATAATAAAAATAAAATGATTAATAGTAAGTATAAAAGGCACGAGCCTCAGTCTGTCATCCTCATGGTATGAGCCTGACCAATTCATTCTCAAGAAATCGATCAGACCAAGCAAACGAAGAGAGAAAACATAGGCCAAACCCTCTCCAAGAACACAATAAGTTTTGCTCAGTTCGAGCTTTGAAATTTATAAATTTCTCTGTAGAATTTGACATCGGATTTGTGGGATTACACTAGTAGATTCCTTTCTTCCACTAGGTTCCTAGAATTCAGCCAGATTCTTGATTCCCTCCATATTATCTAGACATGGGGTTTCTTGAATGTTAGGAATTGTTGTGATTTAGTTGTTGGAATATTCCTTATCCGATTTTCATGTTGTTGTAACGTTGTTGCTTAGTTCTTTACGTGAAATTCAGAATCCTAGTTGTGTAAATTAGTTTAGTTCATGAACTACACTAACTAGGACAGATAAAAATATATACATGCCTCCGTTTCCAAATGTTCCATTATTAGTACTTAATGTTGCATTTTTAGTTAACATGTCAAAATAGTGAGTTATCCATTATATTTCAGTTACGTTGTATTGTACATATATTTAGTTGAGAGTCTACATAACACCAAGTTGTACTAGGGTCAATCAACCTCATAGGTTTGTGTCCCTTTTGTTGTCTTCATATTAATTAATCATGTTAGTCAGGCTTCTATACCATTGGCAAGGTATTTTGGGTCCTCTAAATGGGGCGTATAATCGGACACTACATTTAGCCTATGTGGTTTTATGTCGGTTATAAGTAGCTCCCATAGTCAGATTTTAGTAATTTAGCAAGGCTTTAAGGTACATTTCTGTATTCAATTTTAGCATGTTATGCATTTGTTCATTGCATTCAATTTAGTTCATGACTAGTATATGTCAATATCTTTATCTTGTTCAGATTATTTTGTTGCTCATTATGTTTTGTTCAGTTATATGTTATCCTACATGCTTTGTACCTTTAAAGTACTGACACATATTATGTGCTACGTCTTTCCATGATGTAGCTTCAGGTCCTCATCATTCTAATCACGTGGAGATTGGTTCTCAATCTGTATTTTACAGTATCAGTGGCGAGTCCTCATTCTTCAAGGACGATAAACATGTTCTTTATATTTTAGTATTTCATTTTAGTTTTACTAAAATTAGCTGGGGAATGTCCCAAGATCTATAGTCATTAAGAGGCTTATTTCAAACATAAACATATTCAGCTTTATTATTTGGTTATAGTTCAGTGTTTTGAATTTTATTCTAGTATTTATATATTCAGACTTAGATTGGGTATTCCCATGATTTAGTTTATCTCATTTTTAGCGTTTGCACAATATTTGATTAAGTATGTTTATGATATGCAAATTCAAGGTTAGATTAGGACCATTCGTGATCCTAGGTCCCATATTTACGTCAAAGAGGTAGCCTTTGGGTGTGACAAAAATAAAGTAACTTATATTTGGCTCGTGCTTGCACATGCTTATTAGGGGTTTGCATCGGTCGATTCGGTTCAATTTTATGTATTATCGGTTCAATTTATCTATTTTTTGTTTTTAAATATGCTTAACCAATGACAAAATCACTAACATATATTTTTATCTGTTTATCTATTTGTGTCCTTAATGGTTCAATTTTCGATTTAACCAATAAGAAAATGCTCATAAAATAAATATATGACTTCTCAAATATTTACTAATATTTATGTATAGGTAAAAGTAGTATATTATTATTGTTTTAACTCTTAATAGGTTATCGATTTAATAAGTAACTCAATATTGAAAATAATACCAAACATAAACTCGATAAATCTTTTTATAAGACCTATTAAAAAACTTTTAACGCAGTAGCAATAAACAAATGATATATTTTTTTGCACACCCCAAATGCTTATGGTAGGTATCGACATAAGAGATTTCATGTTTTTTGCAAATTAGGAGTCTCAAAATAATACATGTGTCATATATATTATTTAAAAAATATGATTAAAATATTTATAAAATTAATTGACAAAAAATTATAAAATTAAAACAAATAAAATAATGAATAGTAAGTAGTATAAGTATATGGGAAGTGACAGAGCAACAACATCTGTCTTGTTCTTCCTCTAATAATTGCAGGTACTCGTGAATCCTGCTCTCAATTTTTGATCATATAAAAAATAGTGTGTTTTTGTGGTACTTTGCGTTTGTTTTGCGTGTCTAAAGTTCTTTTTATTTATTGTTGTGTTGGAACAAAAATAATAAAATACTAATACAAACATTATATCTTATGTAGAGCAGATGCACGTGGAGAAAAGACTGCGACTTTCAAACAAATTTGCTCTAAAAAGGTGTTTTTCTACACATATTTTTTTTTTTGGTTTCTAGTGTCAGAAGGAAGTCTGCATTGCACAAGAAGATCGTATCAGTCAGTTACCTGATGATATTCTAGTATATATATTGTCTTTCTGTACTGTTAAGGAAGTTGTAGACACAAGTGTCCTCCCAAGGCGTTGGCTAAACTTATGGAAATATATTGATCACCTTGAGTTGATGCTATTAAATACTTGGAGAAAGTAGCCATGCAACCCAGGCTACAAAAAGGGCATATGAAAAAGTAGCAGACATGGGTCAACTCTACTTTGCAAAAGTTTAAAGGTCACAAACTTGACCAATCTTGGATTTACTATGATTTAAAATTTTTTTGTCAGCATCACATTGACAAATGGCTTGAATTTACCTTTTCTAAGAGAGTTCAAATATTAGAATTAAACTTATTAAAATGTGGATTATTCACTCGTAAGTTTTATTCTTGTCATACTTATCCCGAGCGGCTCCTTGGTCTTGGAGGTTCTTCTTCATGCTCAAATAATAACCTCCAAATACTCAGATAATAACCTCCAAATACTCTCACTTGTCCACCATAATTTCAAGTCTCTAAAAGTGCTTCTATTGAAATCTGTAAATGTGACGGGCCAAGTTCTTGACTTCCTACTATGCAATTGTCCATTTCTTGAAAGAATGCAAGTTCATGGATCAGGAACATTGAAAAATTTTGAAGTTGTTGGTCCGTTCCTCAAGTTGAGACAGTTGGAGATATATTACTGCTTCAATTTAAAATCACTTAAAATTTGTGATACAAATCTTATATCATAAAGGGCTTCAGCAGGAAAAGCAACATTACTGCTTAACAATGCCCCCACGTTGGTTGATGTAAACATTATGGGTATGCCATACACCCATTTATTGGTTGACATATACTCTCGTCTTTTGTGCGTTCTCTCTCAGCTGGAGGTCCTTACAGTAGATGCTTCTATGTCATTGGTTAGTGAATAAAGTTTGTGTCTATGTTCTCTTGTTTTATTAGACTACAACTAACGGGTACCTTCTATGTAATTTGATTGTCCGCATGAAGATTTGGAGCATAACAATTTTCCTGAACTTACAAAAGCTCAAGAAAATTGTTTTTATTACATCTGGAAATTCACTTAGAGATTTAGACCAGAGTCTCTTAGGTTGCACGTCTATAATAAGGGCTTCCCCACAGTTGAAGGAATTTGAACTATAGGTAAGTATCATGCTTTTTACTCTTTGGTGTACAAAAGTGTGATTTATTCATATTATCAATTCCGGTTCATGCAGTTATTGATTCTACATCTTTAGTAAACTAAGTTATTTAAGTCATGGAGCTTGAGTTGAACAATTGTATGAAGAGCTAAACTTGAATACAAATCAAATCTCAATGACGACAGTGCTGTCTACTACCTATCTAAAATGACACCTATGTCAGGGCAGTGACTTTTATATTGGCACAGTCAGAAGAGTAAAAATGCAAGAGTAAATAAACCTACTTTCTTGTCATAATTATACTAGTTTGTTTCAAATGAGAATAACCAACTAAGAAAATTGAGAAGTAAGTTGTTGCCTAGCTAGGTAGACGGGGGAAGGAGGAATGCATTGGGAAAGATGTTCCAGAGATGAGGATTAAAAAATGTTGTTAGAACCGATGGGAACTTCAAATTTCTAATAGTAGGATTTGAAGGTGGGAATTTGGAATTCCAATCGAATGACTCCAGGCTCAAAGATTCAGAATTCATTTTAGATGGTATTGTAGAGGAGGCTTAGGGCTTCACATGGTATCTGATGTTCTCTCTCTTGAATATTTATTTTTTCAAAAATCAAGCAAGGATTATACAAGGGAAAAGAGACAAAAACCCGAACTTGTATCGGAATTCCTATTACACTTATTCGTTGAAGTTGTTCTCTGGATTATTTTGTAGAAGAATAATACCATACGATGTGTTGATGTGGCTTTTACTTTTCACCTCCATATATTGCATTAAAATACAAATACAAGCTAAATGATATACACTCTAGACAATATGTGTCAAAAAGTTAGAATTTTACTTCCACTTTTTAGGCCTTTTTCTAAATCTTGATGGTGATCCACCACTTGTCCCACCAGGCCACCATCCATGACTGCCCCCCCCCCCCATGACCCACTCACCCTGTGTCGGAGTCTTCATAGTGCTAATGTATAATTGCAAGTTTGTACCAGAATTTGGATTCAATGCTCACATTAACCGCTCCTTGCATAAGTCATTCCTTTTCAAGATACCCCTGTTGGAATTCCACTTCTCCATCAATTTCTTCTCCGTAACCGGAAAAGAGCGAGAAGAAGGACTGAGAGAAGTGAAAGAAAAAACTTAATTTGAAGAAGGATAAGGCAAAACCAGCAAGAAGCCACTGAAAAATCATTTTCTTTCTCTGATGAAGGAGGATAAAAGAAAATAGTATTGAGAAAGAACTAAGGGATGGGTAGACAAAGTTGTTTTGTTTTGCTTAGTATACACAAGGTTTTCTATACATCAGAGATTATGGAACACAATCATCTAGATCCCGTGTAATTTGTGGTTCTATTAAATTATATATTTTACTAAAAGAAAAAAATATATTCATGATTGCAATTATTATCTTCAAGATCTTAAGGCATCAAATCTTGATATCAGATCATCCTCTATCATCTAACACTTTCTATAGAGAAACAATTTTTTAGTGACTTGTTTTAATCAAGGATAAAAAAAGACTCAAGACGGTATAGAAATTAAAACACCATCATTGTTTAATTCTTTCCATGTCAGCACTTATGGTGGTACTTATTGCACTACAAAATAGTTTAGGGGTCTTTGGGACGTCACAAAGAATAAGCAGAAAAACCGAGATAAGTCCATTGGGTTTTTATACGTTTTCGCACTATGTTATTTTAAAAAGAAACAAGAGTACTCCAACATTTACAAGTAAAAGATTCTGTTGTTCTATCAACCTCTCAGTCAAGCAATCTCATTTTTAATCTAATATTAAAAGATAGACTTTGTCTATGTTCTTCAATTACATCTTTTTTATGGATAACTATGAGATGTAATTCTGAATAAGTTATTAGAGATTCTTCATCCAGAGTACACGAAACTTTATCTTTTTCTTGAAACTAAAATCTTTCACAAGAATAAAAGAATCAATTCCTTAAGTTCTAATGTACATCAAAATTGTAACACCATCAGATATATTAAATAGTTGTGCTTTCGAGCATCTCATATCCTTGCCATGCTTTATCTAGGTTTAATAGCTTAATCAATACATTGTTTTTCTCGACCGTGTTTTATCTATACAAATAATTTGACAATGGACACTTTTTTTGATACCCAAAGTTTTATCTATCAACTACTCTTCTTAGATAATACAGTTCTATTTATATGCTCTTTAAATCAACTTGCCACTTCTTTCTCCTTGCATTATCAAATTGTCTTTACACCTTAAAAAATGATGATAAAGTTTCTTCGGGTTGCCAATCTTCTCGACCTTACGTGTCACTCTCTGCCATTTTATTGCAATTCTATATCTGGCATTTAGAGACTTGCTCATGTATGTCTCGGCCTGGACTCTCAATTTAAACACAGTCAAGTACTGTCTCAAAGTATAATAATAAAGATGTGAGATGTATGATCTTCCACTCGTCAAGTTCAAATATAAATTGGGTATAGTCTGTATATAGTGTATATAAGAAATTTCCATATTTTCATTTGTACTTTCCCTTACTTTTGACTCTTTTTATCCCGTATTATATTCATGGCATAATGCAGAATCTGTTATGAATTGAAATATAGAAGTGGTTCTGTGGGGAATCAATCCGTGAAGAGTCTAGTGAAAAGATTAGATATTGGTATATTGAAGGGCTGGGATTAAATGTAAGATGATGAGAATCTGTGATCAAGATGATGCCACGTGGAGTTGGTTAGGTAGTTTTTATAAAATGGTTGTTAGAGGAGAGATAAGGAACTAACTTTTGGAAATGCAATTTCTTCCCATTTCTGTTTCTGCTTCTCTTCTTCTTCTTCTTCGATCTTCTGTTTCTCTTCTTCTTTGATCTATTGTTTCTCTTCTTCTAGATCTCACTCATTCTTCTTTACTGTAATACAACAATGTCTTTTCATTAGTTACTTAGCTTTGGTTTGTTGTAATCGTGAACTTTTAGAATCAATAAAGTTGCAAATCAATTTATATATTTTCTTTGAAATGTTGAGACTGAAATTTGTGATCTCACAGAGATCATAATACTTGGTATCAAAGCCTTTAAACTTGTGCAGTTTGAGGAGCAAAGGCTGAAGGAACACAATGGAAGATCACTAAAGATAAGCTAGTTAGACATGATCAAATGCTAGCCGATTTGCTGAATTCTCATGAAGAGGTACGCCAAGCTCAAGCTAAACTTCAAGGAGCATTGAATTTAATTTTGGAAAGGCTGGGAGTATTAGAAAGAGCACTGGCAGTTCCAAATGTGAGAGCAGGTTTGCTGCCCATTTCGAATTCGGACAATCGCAACCGAGCTCAGCCGAATGCTGTTATGTTACCTAGGTGGGAGTTACCTAGCTTTGCTAATCTGGAGCCTGAGGTGTGGATCCGAAAGTGTGACCTCTATATTTACACAATATAGGGTGGGTAATTAACAGAGGGTGGAATTGGTTGTGTTATACTTGAATGATGTTGCCAACGTTTCATATCAGTTAATGGTATTAAGTGGAAGAATTTTGAATTGGATCGAGAGGAGTTTAATAAACTACAATAGAGTGGTACTCTGGATGAGTTTTTAGGAAGATTTGAAGATCTTAAGGCTCAAATTCTTATCCGTAATCTTGCTTTGAACGACGCTCACTTTCTCTTTAGTTTCATCAGAGCCTTAAAAGAGGAGATCAGGTTTGAGGTTAAAATGTTCAAGCCGACTACATTGAAGGAAGCTGTACAGAAGGCGAGGATGAAGGAAATGACTATTGAAGCTGTACATAAGAGAAGGAAAGGAGCTAACCGATTGGTTACTCCTGTTGTGCAGGGGATGGGTAACAAGGGCTCTTCTGCGACGGGTAACAAAACTTGTCCTTACCAGCTTACTCCTGAGGTTTTCGAGTTTAGAAAGTCCAATCATTTGTGTTTTCATTGTGGGGAAGTATGGTCCAGGGCATCTACGTAAGGCGAGACAGTTGAATTGTCTAACAGGAATCATTGAGAATAAAGATGACAATGAACCTGTGTTGGTAACTGAGGAAAATGAAGAGATAACTATCAAAGGAATAATAGAACAAGAAGTACAACAAGTTGTATGTCTAAATGCACTAATGGGACATAATAAAGGAGAGAATACTATCCTTGTTGGAGGGACTTTTAAGAAGCGAGACTTAACAACATTAATTGATTCAAAAAGCACTCATAACTTCATCGATAAGCACACTGTTACTTCATATCTCTATCAACCTCGTCCTTGCTCGCCAGTATGAATTATAGTAGCGGATGGCAACTGTGTTATGTGTAATTCTCACTGCAAAGATTTTTCATGGAAAATGTAGGAAAGAATTTTCACGGAAAAGTTCCTCATAATACCTTTGGGTGGTTGTGCATTGGTGTTAGGAAATAATTGGATGAAGAACCACAATCCAACTAATTTTTATTGAACGGAGGTCTGTTACTATAGGCAGAAAGACCAATAAGTTGGTGTTGCCGGGAATTGAAGAGGAGGGAAGTTTAAGAATGTTATCTAGTGAAGCCATGAGGAAAATGTTGAAGAAGGGTCAGGCTATAGTTGCTCATCTTTTTATGATGAATATTGTGACATGTAATGAGGAAGAGGAGGTAGATGAAGGGATTCAAGAGGTACTGGTTAAGTATTTGGATATTTTTGCGGAACCAAAATCACTACCACCAGCTAGAGGCTTCGACCATGCGATTCCTCTCAAACCAAGAGCGATGCCAATTACACTTAGATCCTATCGGTACAATTTCCATCAAAAGAACGAGTTGTAAAAGAAGGTAAAGGAGATATTTAGCAGTGGAATAATACAAGCGATTCAATCTCCTTATTCCTCACCTGCATTATTAGCAAAGAAAAAAGACGGGACATGGAGATTTTGTGTTAACTATCGAGGCTTGAACGACTTCACCATCAAAGACACATATCAAATTCATATAGTGGATGATTTGTTGGATGAATTACATCGTGCTGCAATATTTTTGAAGGTGGATTTGCGGGATGGATATCATCATATTAGAATGAGAGTGGAGTATGTGCATAAGACTGCTTTTCAGACTCACATTGGACATTACAAGTTTCGAGTGATGCCCTTCGGACTCACTAATGCGCCAACAACAATTCAAGCGTTAATAATGAGGTTTTTCAAGCGTTTCTCCATATTTTGTTTTTGTCTTCTTGATGATATATTTATAGATATCATATGCAGAGATGAGCATTTGAGGCATTTACAGATTGCATTTGAGACTTTGAGAGCTAATGTATGATTTTCTAAAAAGTCGAAGTGTTCTTTTGGTCAAGCTCACGTGGAGTATTTAGGACATATTATTAATGACGAAGGGCTATCTACAGATCCTAACAAGACCAAAGCTATGGTGGATTGGCCTAGACCTAAGTCATTATGAGCTTTAAGAGGATTTTTGGGATTAACTGGTTACTATCGTAAGTATGTGCAGAATTATGGAACTATCAACAGGCCACTCACAAATTTGTTAAAGAAAGAGGCTTTTAAATGTAGTATGGATGCCGAGACTGCTTTCGAAAACCTTAAAGTAGCTGTGACGACTACACCTGTATTGGATCTTCCTAATTATACATAGGAATTTGTGGTTGAAACTGATGCTACTCATTGGGGTATTGGAGCTGTACTTATACAGCAAGGAAGGTCGATAATTTCTTCAGCAAAGTTTTGGTTACTAAACATCGAGGCAAGTTGATATACGAGAAGGAATACATGGCTTTACTCAATGCAGTAGATAAAAGGAGACATTATTTGCAGTTCAAACACTTTGTGGTTAAGATTGATCTCCATAGTTTGAAGTACATGTTGGAACAGCGGGTGACTTAGGCTATCCAACAGAAAGGGTTAACCAAATTACTCGGTCTTGATTATGAGGTGCGATACAAAAAGGAAATGGAGAATCGAGTTGCAGACGCTCTATATAGACGACAAGAAGGTCTACAGAGTGACGAAAATCAATCCACATGCCTGCTTATGGTTGTAAGTGTGATCACACCTACGGGGATACATGAGATTATGCACAGTTATAATAAGGATACATACGTTCAAGAGTTCATTACAGTGTTATCAGTAGATGCGCATGGGCCTAGTTTATGGCATAACGTTAATTGTGTGTTAAGAAAGAAAGGAAAGGTTTATGTGGGATCTACAGGACCTTTGCAATAACAACTCATATCTACTTTTCATGATAGTCCTTTAGGAGGACATCAAGTCAATTAGGCATCTTCAAAAGGTTGTATCATTATTTCTATTGGCCTAAGATAAGACCTATGGTGAATGCATATGTAGCTCATTGTGAAGTTTGCCATCGTGATGGACGATAATGTAGCATATCTGGGTCTACTCCAATCATCGTCGATTCCTAATAAGGCTTGGAATAATATAAGTACGGACTTTATTGAGGGGTTAGCAAAGTCGAAGCTAAGGATGTGATCTTAGTAGTGGTCGATCTATTTACGAAGTATGCTCATTTTATAGACTTGTCTCATCCATATAGTGCAGTAACCATGGCTGAATTGTATTGGAGACGAATCCAGCAATTACATGGTACTCCTGACTTTATTGTTTCAGATTAAGATATGGTCTACTTAATCCAATTTTGGCAGGAGTTGTTCAAACTATTGGGGACGCAATTGCACTATAGTTCGGCCTATCATCCTCAGAGTGATGATCAAACTGAAAGAGTCAATAGGTGCCTTGAAAATTATCTTCGATGTATGACTGCAAGTCGGCCTACGTAATGGAAACAGTGGTTATCGGCTGCGGAATGGTGGTATAATACAAATTTTCACACAGTTCTGTAGTGTACTGAATTCGAAGCATGGTATGGTTGTACTCCCCCTTATTTTTCCATTGGTCCTCTTTTAGAAACAGTGGTAGAAGCTGTAGAGGGTGTCGTGATGCACAAGCAGCAGTTATTTTAATGGTTGAAGGACAATTTAACTACTGCCCAAGCTAGAATGAAGTTTTTTGCTGATAGGAATAGAACTGAGCGTGAATTTTATGTCAGAGATTGGGTATACTTAAAACTGCAACCATATCGTCTAACGTCCATTGCATTGAGAAAGAATTTGAAGCTTACTTCTAACTATTATGGTCCCTACTTGTTAACAGAAAGGATTGGGTTAATATCTTTTAAATTAACCTTCCATCGACTTCAAAGATTCATCTGGTATTTCATGTTTCGTTGTTGAAGAAGAAAGTAGGCAATCGTGTGGTAGTTCAATCTGAATTACCTTATTCAAATGTGGAAGGACAATTTTTCGTTAAGCCGGTGACCATTTTGCAGCGCCAAATGGAAAAAAGGAACAATGAAGTTGTGGTGCGATTTTTGGTTCAGTTGTCTAATCTTCCATCGGAATATTCTATGTGGGAAGATTACGATTTTTTGCCCTCTAGGTTCCCTTGTTTTGATTATCATCCTTGAGGTCAAGGATGTTTTGATGGGGAAGGTAATATTATAAATTGAAATATAGAAGTGGTTCTGTGGGGAATCGATCTGTGAAGAGTCTAGTAAAAAGATTAAATATTGGTATATGAAAGGGTTGGGATTAAATGCAAGTTGATGAGAATCTGTGATCAGGATGATGCCACGTGGAGTTGGTTCGAAAGTGGTTATAAAATGGAGTTAGAGGAGAGATAAGGAACTAACTTTGGGAAATTCAATTTCTTCCCATTTTTGTTTCTGCTTCTCTTCTTCTTCTTCGATCTTCTGTTTCTCTTCTTCTTCGATCTCTTACTTTTCTTCTTCTCGATCTCACTCTTTGTTCTTTACTGTAATTCAGTTATGTCTTCTCAGTAGGTACTTACTCTAATCTTTGCTTTTTCCTATGTGTCCCTAGTCTAAGACGATAACTTGAGAATGAATCATTCATCGATATGGATGGAGTGACAAATTTGGATGGAGTCTTGGCTTTGATGCTAAGGAGATTATATCCATCGATCTAAATAAGTCTAGTCAACCTTTATCGAGTCCAGCTACCAAATAATTCTTGCTATTTTAATTCTATTTTTGAGGCTCCAAGAATTCATTTTCTAATAACACTGGATCTATTGTTTGTCCTTCCCTTTACAAATATATGCATTTTTATTGTACATTGTATAAATAATTTTTCTGTGTATTCCACCTCATAAGTTTACTGTACATGCTAATGTATTTATACAACATTAGGTCTAAATTATCTTCAAAATAAATGAACTAAACATTGATATATTTGTACACTTGGCATGTAATTATTGGACTAGTTTGTTATAAACTCTAACAACCATTTTGCTCTTCATGTGGCTTGTCTAGACCTTGTACAACTGGTTAGGTTCAGAATCTTCTAGACGTTCTTATTAGGTTTCCTAGAACTGTTGTTCTTTTTGACATATGTTATTTTGGTTCTTGAAAATAAATGTTGGAGAAGGTTCATTTGGGTTAGCAAGTCCTGTAGGAAATATGGAAGGAAAATAATATCATTAGAGAATGCTCACGTTTATTATACTCTACTTAAGGCAACTTGAGATGATTACAATCATCAACTACATCACTATTTATACTACTCAAAATAGAAAATAAAAAGTCCTGCACAAATAACTAAATACATGTATCACAATTTACAAGATACATGTACTACGAAATTTTAAACATACTTCTTGAAAAACTAAGAGACAATTTCGAAAGACTAAACATTGATGCATTGATTCAAATACTCCCCCCTAATGCATTTGCTCAAAAACTCCAATGCGTTCTCGAAGATACCAAAATTTTTCTTTATTAAGTGCTTTGGTGAAGATGTCAACACGTTTTTCTCCTGTCTGACAATAATGCAATTGAATTTCGCCTTTCTCTTGTGCTTCTCAGATAAAATGATACTTGATGGAAATATACTTTGATCTTTCATGGATTACAGGATTCTTGGCAATTGCAATAGCTGATTCGTTATCCAAATACAGAACAATCCTTTTTTTTTTATTTTTGATTTGTTCCAATGTCTTCAAATATTCTTTTAAGCCAAATAGCTAGAGAAGTAGCCTTGGATGCTGAAACATATTCTGTTTTGGCAGTAGATTGAGAAACAACACTTTGCTTTTTTTGATAACCAAGAACAAATACTTGATCCAAATAATAAAGCATAACCAGAAATACTCTTCATGTCATTTGTACTTCCAGTCCCATCACTTTCTGAATAAACAATTAAGTTTAAATCTCCACAAAATTTGTACATTATCCCATTATCCATTGTTCCTTGCAAGTAGCGTAGAACACGCTTTGCAGCTCCAAAATGCACTTGGCTTGATTCTTGCATGAATCTGGATAGTAAACTAGCACCAAACATAATATCTAGCCTTGTTGAGGTAAGATATAGAAAACTTTCAATCAAACTAGTATAAAGTGAGCTATTAACATTCTTTTCACCATCATTTTTTCTAAACTTCTCATTTGTTGCTTATGGTATGGGCACAGATCTGCAATCCATCATTTTAAATTTTTGAAGAATACTTTTAGTACACTTCTTTTGAGAAATGAAAATTCCTTCTTTCACTTAAGAAACTTAGATGCCCAAGAAATAATTTAGTAACCCAAGATCACTCATTTCATAAGCTTGAACCATATCTTGTTTGAAAATTTTATCATCTTTACATCATTTCCTGTAGAGAGAAAATCATCCAAATAGAGACAAACAATGATAATGCTGCCATGTTCTTTCTTCATATACAAAGTGGCTTCACTTTTACTTCTCTGAAAATTATTTTTCAAAAAGTATGTATCAATTTCATTGTACCAGACTCTTGGAGCTTGCTTCAGCCCGTAAAGAGATTTTTTAGCCTATACACCTTTTCTTCTCCCCCTTGAACAAAAAATCCTTGAGGTTGCTCAACTTAATTCTCTTCACCAAGTTTTCTATTCAGAAATGCTGATTTAACATCAAGTTAATATATCTTCCATTTCTTTTGTGCAGCAAAATCAATTATAGTTCTAAATGTCTCAAGACGAGCAACTGGAGAGAAACTTGCATAAAAATTAATACATGTTTTTTGCGTGAAGCCTCTGGACACCAACCTTGCTTTGTATTTCTGAATATCTCTACCTGATTGACTTTGATTTTTTAAATCCATTTTAGACTTACAACTTCTCTTTCCCTAGGAATAGACACAAGATCCCAAGTATTATTTTTTTTCAATCATTTGGATTTCTTCTTCCATGGATTTATTCCAAGCATTATGCCTTATTGTTTCTTCATAATTTTCTGACTCAACACCGAAAAAATTACATCTTTGATAAATGTCACTAAACATATTTGTTCCTCTTGGAGGCGGTTCTTCATTATATGAGTCTGGGATTTCTCCCTCTTGAGAGATATCTTCATCTTTCTCATCGTCTACTTGATTTGAAGATATGATAACAATATTCTCTATCTTTTACTCCTCCCAATTCCATGTTGTTTTTTCATCAAAAATGAAATCTCTACTAACAACAAGTTTGTTAGTTTTGACATCGAGAAGCCTATATAATTTTATCACATCACTATAACCAAGAAAGACACATTTTTGACTTTTTTAAATCCAATTTTATTCTTTTCTTAGCAGGTATATGAGCATAACAAATACACCAAAAAAATTTAAAATGACTTACAGAAGGTTTACTTCTACTCCAAGCTTCAACTGGTGTCTTGTACTTTTGTGCCTTTGTTGAACAACTGTTAAAGATGTGAACTGTTGTATGCATTGCTTCTGGCTAAAAATATTTTGGCAGCCCTTTCTCATTCATCATAGTTCTGTCCATTTCAACAATTCTTCTATTTCTTCTTTCAAATACACCATTTTGTTGAGGAGTAACCCTCTTGTAAGTTGCTTCTGAATGCCTTCATTTTTGCAATATTCTTCAAATTCTCGACTTGTGTACTCACCTCTTTGATCACTGCGAATGGTTTTGATGCTGCAACCTTTTTGCTTCTCAACAATTGCTTTAAATTTCTTGAATGTAGCAAATGCTTCTGACTTCTATTTCAAGAAATAAACCTAAGTAATTCTTGAGAAATCATCAATAAAGATTAGAAAATACCTTTGAATTCCAAGAGATGGAGTCTTCATTGGTTCATAAATGTCGGTATGAATTAGTTCCAAAATTACACTTGCTCTCCAAGACACCCCTTTTAGAAAAGACTTCCTGTGTTGCTTTCCAATTATACAACTTTCACATGTATCCACCTCAGTATGTATCTCAGGAAGGCCTTGCACCATGACCTTTTGCTTGAGATGCTTTAAACCATGAAAATTCAAGTGACAAAATCTTTTAGGTCAAACCCATGAATCATCTACAATTTTATTTTTAATGCATTTTAATGAAATCGCGAAGGGAAGTTTCTTCTTATCATCTTTACTTCAACAGTGACTTGATGGGCTTAATTTTATCATAAATCCTACTATAATTATCTCTAAACACAAGAGAATAACCATTTTCCATGAGTTGACCAACACTAAGCAAATTTTCTTCTAAGTTAAGAACATAAAGAACATCATGAATTTTCTTACCGCTTCCTTTCATGTTGATGGAAATAATACCTTTACCTTTCGGATCAACTAAGGCTCAATTCCCCATCTTCACTTTAGTAGTGATGCTATTATTAATTGAGAGGAAAGACTTTTCATCTCCAGTCATGTGATTACTACAACCACGATCAACATGCCATTCGGGTTTTTTTTGAAGCATCAGATTTAGAAGAGAAGAGAAAGTTTTCTTCCCTTTCTTTCTCCTGTTTTTCACAAAAATTTGTTTGATCCCGTTTTTTGTTCCAGCAATCCTTTTCAACGTGCCCAAACTTTTTACAAAAGTTACATTGGGGCTTGCCTTTGTGCCAATATTTTTCTGCATTGTGTTTAGTCTTTTAACAAACTTTACAAAAAAGACTAGAGTTTTTCTCACCTTTTTCTTCAACCTTCTTGGAAGAACCATAATGATACTGCTTCTTTTTTGGCTTGTGATTCTTCTTCTAATGATTTTTTGAGAAATTTTGAGAATTATCATTTGTTTTAGACTGGAAAGCCGTCTCTTTGGGTTGATCTTCACGAAAAAATCTTCGCTTCTCGTGTGCACAAAATGATCCAACTAGCTCTTTGATGGAAAGCTTAGAAAGATCTTTCGTCTCCTCAATGATGGTAACAATGTACTCATATTTTTCTGTGACACTAATTATAATCTTTTTCACATCTTGTTAGTCAGAAATTGTATCATTGTGATTTCTCATTTCATTAATAATATTAATGACTCTTGTGCAATATTCATCAATTTTTTAAGATTCTATCATCTTTAAATTCTGAAACTCTCTTCGAAGAGTTTGAAGATTTATAGTGCGTACCTTTTTGTCACCATACACCTCAGTTTCCATAAATCCCAAGTTTCCTTTGAAGTCTCACAAGTAGCATTTTTTGCAAAATATGCTTTTAAGACTCCCATTATAATTTTGCTCAAGGCTTTTGCATCTTAACGGTACTCAACCTCAAGATTTTTCATCTTTGTTGTTGTAAGATCACCATCGTTGTAGTAATCTTTTAAGTCATTTGCATTAATAGTCCACAAACCTTCAACTTTAAAATGTGTTCTCATTCTTATCTTTTGGTATTCAAAATCAATTCCATCAAAAAATGGAGTAAGAATAACTAAACAATCAACACCTTCATTTGTTTGGATTTTATATTTTTTTCATCACCTAACAGCAGATTAAGAACGAAAACCTGCTCTTAATACCTATTTGTAGTAAATATGGAAGGAAAATAATATCTTTAGAGAATGCTCAAGTTTATTATAGGATACTTTAGGCCACTTGAGATGATTACAATCATCAACTACATCACTATTTATACTACTCAAAATAGAAAACAAAAAGTCCTGCACAAATAACTAAATACATGTATCATAATTTACTAGATACATGTACTACAAAATTCTAAAGAGACTTCTTGAAAAACTAAGAGACAATTTCGGAAGATTAAACATTGATGCATTAATCGACAAGTCTGGCATGCAGATGGAATATGTCTATATGATAAGTCACTTGTGTATTCTTTTGTTTCCTAATTTCTCCAAGTGGAGTCTAGATCATGGATAATGCATGAGTAGTGGTGACCGAATATTGTTTAATTAACCAACTTGACTAGGAGGCATCTGAACTTTTCATTCAGTCTATCAAGGAGCCCATATCTCGAATCTAAAACTTTTGATCAACACCCAATCATGTCGAAAGAAGTTGCAATTCTCTCATAAATTTGACTTTTGGTTTGCACTCCACGCCCTTACTTTCAAGAAGAAAAAAGTAGTAGGTGAAGTCAATGACATGAGCTATTGATACAATCATCCTTCATCAGTGCAAAGTTTAATGCTTTTAATTTAACATGCATGTTTCTCGAGAAATTTATTGACTATCTTATTTATTTTATTATATTTTAATTATAACTTGTGTTGGCAGATGATATCAAGCCCCTTGGAGGAAAAGAAAGAGGGTAAGAAAGCAGCCATAAAATGCCCACACCATCACCTCAAAGTGGTCAAAATGTTGGGGTTTTATACAGGCTTATTTGAACTTGAACTCGTTAGGTACTTTCTAGAAAAGGTTGTTGCTCTTGAGAACACAGGCAAACTTAGAGAAATCTTGCCAAGCTCCAGCTTGAACGTGAAGTGTCTCCGGCTATTTAGTTGCTCATACTTTAATTTGGTCTATTAATAAAAAAAATAGTAGTGTTATCGAGCTAGATGCCTTTTCAGTTAACCGACGCCAAAATGACATCTACTTTATTTTCACTTTGAGCTTTTGCTTTTTTGTGTCAATAAATAACTGTATATTATATATTTTTTTACTTCTCGCTCTTTGCTGAACCACTGTTTTTTCTTTTAAGTTTCTTTGCTGGCATCTTTATTTAATCTTTTTTGAAAATCTCCTCACTGGATTTCTAGCCAAATGATCCAAAACAAAATTACTTTTTATAAAAGGAAAAAAAGTGAAGCATCAAGAGTCTGAGGCTATAGATGAATTGAGTACAATAACTTATATAGTTGATATAATTTTACACATGGATTTGATGAGCATGATGAAGGTGCATTCTTATTCCTATGAATCAAATAAAATATATCAAAAACTATATGTATGAAAGAAATACAGTAGTGAAGAAACATATATATGATTTATGTATGTGAGAACATATAAATGAAACATCCTCTCGTAAACACTCAACTTCAAGACAAACAATATTGGTATAACCATCGAGTGGATAAACTGTAGAAGGGCCAAACTTATGGGTTGTAACTTAAAATTGATATCAATTTTCACTTAGATTTTTTGACTAAATTTTGTTCATTTTAAACACTTCATGTAGTGGTCAGTTGAGTCATGTTGTAAGGGAAAACTATACAAATTGGACCTGAGAACTAATCCTAATAAGACTAGGACTAAGGAGTACTAATCCTAATAGGACTAGCATTAGTACAGAGTAAATACTAATATTATTTAATACTATTATTTAATACTATTATTTAATACTATCTGTTATTATCCCCCCCCTCAAGCTGAGCTGAGCGGAAGCGAACGGAATCTTGGAACTGAGGTAATCGTGCTTTCGGCTCGGGAGAGGCTTGGTGAGAATATCAGCCGATTGTTCTTCAGTGGGTACATACTGCACAGTCATGGTGCCGGCCTGAACTTCATCGGGAACAAAGAGACAATCGGTATAAACATGCTTCATTCTGGTGTGTAGGACGGAATTCTTGGCCACATAGATGGTTGATTTGTTGTCACAATAGAGAGCAGGAACAGTGTGAGTGGCGCGGAGTTCGCGAAGAATATATGTGACCCACATGGTCTAAGCAGCAAGAAGAGCAAGGGCGCGGTATTCAGCTTCAGTCGAGGACCGAGAGACCTTGGGTTGTTTTTTTGTACACCAGGAGATCAGGTTCGGCCCCAAAAAAACGAGAAACCCCGATGTAGATTTTCTGTCATTTTTATCATTCGCCCAATCTGAATCTGAGAAACCCCGGAGCTCCAAGTCCCCGGGTCGAATGAGTAAACCACGAACAAGAGTGCCAAAAATGTACCTGAGAATGCGTTTTAGACAATGGTAATCATGTTCACTTGGTTGATGCATGCGCTGAGCAACTCGGTTGACAGCAAACTGGATGTCAGGACGGGTAATGGCCAGATACTGTAGAGCCCCAATGAGGTTGCGGAAGTGGGTGATATCGACAAAGGGGGTGTCGGCTCCATTCGTTGACGAAGAGACTGCCATCGGTGTTGGTTGACTGGTGCGTTTTTCCAGTCCAGCTTTCTGCAACAGATCTCGAGCATATTTTGACTGATGAAGAAACAATCCGCTGCCTGTCCGAGAAACCTCCATTCCCAGAAAATAATGTAACGGGCCAAGGTCCTTCATTTTGAAGGTAGTATGCATAGCTCGAGTGATATCCTGAATGAGAGCTGCAGTAGATCCTGTAATAATGATATCCTCTACATAGATAAGAAGAATGATTGTACCGTGTGCTGAATGTCGAGTAAACAGACTCGTGTCGTGTACGCAACACGTGAAGCCGAGTCCCTGGAGGAACGTTTTCAGACGTGTGTACCAAGCACGGGGGGCTTGCTTGAGCCCATACAGAGACTTCTGGAGTTTGCAAACATGTTGAGGGAAGCGGGGATCAACATAGCCCGGTGGTTGCGTCATGTAGATAGTTTCATCAAGCATACCATGAGGAAAAGCATTGGAAATATCCAACTTATTGATGAGCCAATTATTGCGCACGACGAGTGACAGTACCAGGCGAATGGTTTCCTTCCAAATAACAGGACTGAATGTCTCGGAGTAATCAAGCCCATACTCCTAATTGTAGCCTTTAGCAACCAAACGAGCCTTGTACTTGGAAATACTGCCATCCGCATTGTGTTTAATTTTGTACACCCATTTACAGCCCACTTAGTGCCGCCCATGGGGCTTAGGTACAAGAACCCAAGTTTTCTGATCAGTCAAAGCCTTAAACTCGTCATCCATAGCATGGCGCCAATAAGAATTTTTTGAGGCAACAGAGTAGGTTGTTGGTTCACTATCGGGAAGAGGTCTATTTGGTAGTATGGTAGCCTGAAAGGTTTTGGGTTTAAAGATACCGGCTTTGCCATGGGTTAACATGGGATGAGTATTGGGGGATGGAACGGGCGGTGGTGATTCCGAGGTGGCCGGGAAGGACCCAAAGCGGATCGGGCTGGAGATTTTGTGGGTATGGAGTGGTTTGGGTTGGTTGTTGGTGTGGGTGGTTGTTGCGGGTGTATTGTGGGTGACGGTCGAAGGGGTGATGAGGGGTGGTTGGGTAGTGGGTGGAGGTGTGGGGGAAGGTGGTGAGGGACCCTGTGAGTATGTTGGGAAAAGGAGAAGGACGCCAGTGAATGATGTATTTGTGGAGGAGGAAATAGACTCGTAGGGAAACTCATTTTTGACAAATTTGACATGAAGAGATATGTAAACTTTATGAGTTTTTGGGTCAAGACAGCGATAACCCTTGGAGGTAGGATGATAGCCCAAAAAAATACAAGGACGGGATCGGGGTTGTAATTTGTGAGTAATATGAGGGCGTAGCCAAGGGTAGGCAAGACACCCAAAGACGCGGAGGTTGGTATAATTGGGAAGTTCTTGGTAAACGAGTTATAGGGTGATTTGTTGGAGAGAGTGTGACTGGGCATTATGTTAATGAGGTAGTTTGCGGTGGCTAGAGCTTCTACCCAAAAGGAGACAGGGAGATGAGATTGATGTAGAAGAGTAACCACCGTTTCAATGAGATGGCGATGCTTACGCTCAGCCACCCCATTCTGTTTGGGAGTGTATGGACAGGAGGTTTGATGTATAATTTCCAGGGATTGCATAAGCTGTCCAAAGATGTTATTGACATATTCCTTTCCATTGTCACTTCGAAAAAGTTTAACATGAGAATTGAATTGTGTTTTGACCATTTTTTCAAAAGTGACAAAGGTGGTGTATGCCTGTGATTTGTGTTTTAGCGGGTACAACCAAGTGTATTTTGTAAAATAATCCACAAAACAAATATAATAGCGAAAACCAGCAAATGAAGGAAAGAAGTAGGACCCCATAGGTCAGAATGAATAAGTTGAAAAGGTGCAGTTGTACGCTTCTCAGATAAAGTAAAAGGTAATTTATGAGATTTAGCAATTGATTAGGAGTCACAATTGTTTACATGAATGGAAGATAAACCTAATTGAGACATTAAAGAATTTATTATTTGAGTAGACGGGTGACCCAGACGACTGTGCCACAACAGACTGTGGCCATCAGCCGAAAGAGCCACCGGAGCCACAGGAACACTTTCTGAAACTGGGTGGGCAGACGAACTTGTGCCAGGAAGAACGTACAGACCATGCTCACAGGGACCCTGAAAAATCACCCTCTTGGTAGTATTGTCTAGGATTTGAAAATCATTAGAGGTGAACAAGAGTGAGCAATTATTGTCTTTTGTTAATTGATGAACTGAAAGGAGATTTGATTTAATAGAAGGGACGTGGGTAAGGTTACCTAGGTGAAAGATAGCGGTGGGGCTTTTAACGGTACCCGTGCCAGTGTGAGAAATATTAAGGGACTCACCGTTGCAAACAGTAATACCATTGGAGCCATGATATGTATTTGGAGCGTTAAGCTTGGATAGATCAGAAGTAACGTGCATGTTGGCCCCAGTATCCAACAGCAATTCAGAGGAAGGGCCGGCTTGAGATGCATAATTGGCACGATTATCACTATTTTGGCTCTCCTCATACCGAAACCAGCAACGAGTAGCGGTGTGTCATGTTTTCTGACAGATTTGACAAGTTGGACGATCCCGCTCGTAAGTGCCCTGCCCGCCGCTGGAAGATGACTGTCCATGGTTGCCGAAGGAGTGCATGCTGTTGTTGCGGCCGTGCTGCTGACCATCGTACGGCGGACGACCGCCCTGCCGACCGCCGCGCCTGCGGCCTCCGCTGTATCTGCCGTAGCTGCCGCGGCTCCCCTGCCGGCCGCCACCACGCCCCCCGCGATAGTTCTGGCTTGCGGTGAGGGCGGTGGCTGGCTCCATAACAGCGGCTTCTCGGAGATACATGAAGGAGTACTAATCCTAATAGGACTAGGATTAAGGAGATATATATAGGAGATACATGAAGGAGTACTAATCCTAATAGGACTAGGATTAAGGAGTACTAATCCTAATAGGACTAGGATTAGTACATAGTAAATACTAATATTATTTAATACTATTATTTAATACTATCTTTTATTAATGTCATTAGGTATACATGACCAGGTTGGTTTGGATTTTTCAAATATCAAACCAAACCATTTGTGTAAAAAAACTTAAATTTTTAAATAAACCAAACAAAACTAATAAATGCGGATTTTTTGGGTTTTTCAACCTGCGGTTTGTTGGGTTTTTTCGAATATTAATACAAACCAAACCAAACAATTGTCTCAAATTTTTAAATTTATAAATCAAACCAAATAATAAACCTCAGATTTTTTTCCAGATTTTTTGGTTTACTCGGTAAAGTTTGCATACAAACATATAACTTGTGCTTCAATATTTTTTTAGTCCAACCAAAATGCAATAACTAAGGTGTTTCTTAAAAATAACATAAATATGAGATGAATATTGATGAGAAAAAAATATTCAACTAAAAATAATAATGAAATCATCATAGAAAATAAATATTGTAAAGTCATAATGAAAATGAGCATAATTTTTAATAGTAGTAAATCATGCTAAAATAAGTTTAATAAGTACTAGTTACATTACTAAATATTTAAGAACATTAAAATCAGATTATGTATTTTAATTATCTAAACCAATGTAAAACTAAAGAGCAAATATTCAATATTTTTTTCATTCTTAGTGTTGAATTGATTTTTCTTTTTGCATTAATATAAATTTGATTTTTATTTAAGTTTTATTATGATTATCAACATTTATCTATGAACTATAATCTTTATTGGAACATTTAAAATTCTAAGTTTTAAACTTAAAATAATATATTAAAAGATAAAACTATGAAATAGTATAAGAAATAATTTTAAATTATATCAAAGTAAATATTTTTATGCATAAAATAAATTTTAAAACAACATATATAATTTCGGGTTGGTTTGCTCTTGGTTTTTTTTTTTTAGTTTAAACCAAATCCGCCCAAATATAGTCGGGTTTTTTTTTCTCAATACCAAGTCAAGTCAAACAAAATCACTAGTCGGATTCTTTTATCGGGTTTACATGATTTGCGGTTTGGTTTGATTTTCTATTTTATTTTATACAGCCCTAGTATATATATTGTAATGGCATATAGGAGTAACTGAGTAGTGTTTTCTGTGGAACATTGCTTCTTCCTCTTTGATTCCATCAAAGTATATTTTTATGGAATCAAATATTAAATGCAAGTTAGTAGTTGTAAACAAAAGGGATATGAAAGTAAAGAAAGTGACATGTTTTTCCTTTTTGAAGTACAAGTATGAGTGTTCCGCCCGTCAACACCCGAGAGACTATTTATGTACTTTGCCAGTTTGGTGAGAATTTACCATTTGTTTCATCTTGATTTAGGAAGATCCTCTTCAAAACATGTTGCCAAGGTTAGATATTTGTGGGTCTAACCTGCTTGTTGAAAGCTTCACCTTTCTATTTTCATATAGTTGACCAAGACAAAGGACATTAATCCTTCTTTCACCTATTAATGCCATATTCTCCGACCGAATTCGTATCCATTTAGCATCACTCAGTTCCGCCTCCTGAATAGTCCTTAAATGTAATATCTCTACTTCAATAGGTATCACAACTTCATTACCATATACCACAAAATAAGTTGTAGCCCAATACAATTTTTGATGGTAGTATGATATCCCATTAAGGCAAAGGGTAGATTTTGTCGCGCCCCGAGCTACCCCCGAGACGCGGACACAGAACCTAGGACCACAAGTGATCTCAAGCTACCCCTACAGGCATAATCATGAGCATACTAAAAATAATAAACTGTTTCAGAAGCTAAATCATAATAAAATATGAAAAGATGGGAAATATCCATGTTCTATAACTAATATATTTGAAAACAACGACTTTAATACAAAGGAAATATTAACTCAATAATAAGTTGAATCTAACTTTATCTTAAAATAGCCTCTACACTGGACTAGAAATACTTGTAAAATCCCCCATCTAAATCTAGAAAAAACTGAAACTAAATAAATAAGACTGAAAAGACACTCCAAATTGGTGTCCTCGAAGAATGAGAACTCACCACTAAATCTGCTGAAACTAGAGATCTAAAATCGATCTATGCGTGATGTAGATGCTGAGAACCTGAACCTACATCACGAGAAGATGTAGCGCACGTATGCGTCAATACTTAAAAGGTACTAAACATGTAGGATAGAGTAAAAGCTTAAATAAAACTTAACTAGAACAAGCATAATAGCATGTATAATAATCTGACATGATAAACTGAATTCTGAGCTAATTGGATGAAATGACTAATTTATAACATGCTGAAACTGAATACTAAATATACTGATAAATGGTCAATGCAGAGAGTCTGACTGAATTTTGGGAGCTACTAATAGCAGATAATAAAATCACATAAGCTAAATGTGGAGTCTAATGTATACGTCCATCGAGAGAACCCAATATACCCTGCCAAAGGTATAAAGGCATGCTGGTGTGATCACAAAACTGATTGCCTACAAAGGGGACTTACAACCTACTTGGCTAGTAGTTCTGGGACTATTAGGTATGCTAAACCCTATTCAAACTTGGTATTATGCTACTCCCAGTGAATTTTATAGATTAAGTGATTATGTCTAAGCTTCTGTAACTACTAGATAGCTAAAAACTGAACATGGAAACTAAGAATGCAACAATTAATCTGGTAATTACGCATTTATTGATGATGCATGTATATCTGAAGTGACTGCAATATCTGACCGAGCATGTGTAATTCAAGAACTAAAGAAATACAAAGATAAGGTTCTGAAATTCATGCAATAAACTGAATAATAACATGATAATCTGATTTGGAACATAAAACTAATAAATTCATAAAGTTCTGTTGAATATCTAGAAACCATAGATCTAATTATGATATGGGAATCAAGACTCTGACTAATAACTAGGTACCCAATGGGTTAATGCAACCCACTAGTGAAATCCCACATACCGAGTGATGAAATCCACGAAAAAATACTTAAGTTTTGAGGGTGGAACTGCTAGAACTTTTGGCTATCTTGAACTAGGGTTATTGAGCTTTTTCTCCTCTCTTGCTTCTAATTTTCTATGTTTTGATTTAATGGTTTGCCTTAGATATGTTTTTAATTATGTTTCTAAGATTAAACTAACTAAAATATGATGATTTAGGGTCAAAAAAACATAACATACGGTTTAAATGCAGTGGGAAAGGTCTGAATGACCCCTGGGAAAGTTGTTGTCGGGCCAAACAACGGCCACGACTGACGGTCCGTCGTCTGCCTGATACCCCATCGTTGGGTCAATCGTTAGGGCCTGTTCGAAAGACCTTTACTAATATGGTCATAACATTCTCATAGGTATGATTTTAGCAAGATTAGTGGATATGGAAAGATAATTCAATGATCTATCTGTGGGTAGGTCATGGAACACCTAATTCATTAGGTCCTAAGAGTTATGACCATTTGAAGTTTACCCAACTGCATTCCCCTTAACTGTCTGCAAATTTTCGCCTTACGGTCAGACCTACGGACCACTAACGGACCGTGCTGGTCATCCGTAGCTCTTGTAAGAGAGTGGCTAAAGGGAGTATTAATCGACGATCACGGACTACAGACCATCGTCTGACATACGGACCGTAAATCTGTCCATCATCAAACACTTAGCCAATTTTTCTAGGCTAAAATTTGTGGGAGTTTCTGATTCCATCGACAATTGTGTAGGATGGACCGTTGTTCAGGCTACGGTCCGTCGATGCCACCATTGGTAGCACCTACAAATTGTTTTGAAAAACTAATTTTTGGTATATTTTGGCTACGTTGTGTTACAATATCTCCCCCTTGGGAACATTCGTCCTTGAATGAAGACTAACCTAGTTGAAATAGATGGAGAGAGCTGCAAAACCCACTACTAAATAATGAGAACTGAGTTTGTGACTTAATTGAGTTCTTAGTACACGCAATTACGCTGAAAATGCAAGTACAAACTGAGGGAACATGATTTTAAAACTGAATTTACGCCATGAATGAGTGTAAAACTAAAAAGGAACTATTACCTCAAGCTGGAGTGGAGTCGGAAGGAAAGAGGTAATGATACTTGGCTTTTATGGCTGCTTCTGCTTCCCAAGTAGCTCCCTCTACGGACTGACTCCTCAACTAAACCTTTACTGAAGCAACTTCTTTATTTCTCAACCTTCTAACTTGACAGTTAAGAAACTTTTACATCATCATAAGAAAGACTGTCTTTCACAACCACACTCTCTAAAGGCACTACAGAGACTGAATCACCCACACACTTCTTTAAGGGTGAGATAAGGAAAACCGAATGGACTCCTGATAATTCTGCTGGAAACTCTAACTCATATGACACCTTGCTTACCCTTTTCAGGATCTTGTACGGGCCTACATATCGAGGGCTGAGCTTCCCTTTCTTTCCAAATCTTATCATCCCTTTTATAGGTGAGACTTTCAAAAAAAACCCTTCTCCTTACATCTGCATGAGATTTTTAACGACTCTGGGATGTCTTAAGTCTATCTCTAACGAATTGCACTTTATCCATAGCATAAAGGACTGAAGCTGGCCCTATCAAGTCTGCTTCACCTACTTCAAACCAACCAACAGGAGATCTACATCTACGCCCATATAAAGCGTCATAAGGGGCAATCTGAATGCTGGAATGGTAGCTATTACTGTAGGCAAACTCAATAAAAGGAAGGTAATCATCCCAACTACCCTTGAAATCGATCACACAAGCTCTCAACATATCCTCTAAGGTCTTAATGGTATGCATCTTCCTGCCCATCCGTCTGTGGATGAAATGTTGTACTAAGGTTAACTTGAGTACCAAGACCTTTCTGAAATGACTTGCAGAAATGAGAGGTAAACTAAGGACCTCCATCTAACATAATAGACAAAGGAACTCCATGGAATGATACACAAATGAACCCCATGCAACCTCACAATTTCATTGATGTAAAGCTTGGCATAGTCCTCCGCCGAATCTGTACTCTTAACCACTAAAAAGCGAAAAGACTTAGTCATCCTATTAACTATCACCCAAATGAAGTCACGCTGTCTGCGAGTACGCGATAATCTGTGATTAAGTCCATATTGATTTCATCCCACTTCCAAGTAGAAATATTGATCTCTTGAGACCTACCTCCTCATATCTTATGATCTACCTTGACTTGTTGGCAATTGGGGCACTTAAAGAATCTACTATATCCCTTTTCTTTCCATTTCACCAATAGACTTCTCGCAGATCGCGGTACATCTTAGTGGCACCTAGATGAATAGAATACCTAGATTTATGGGCTTCTGCAAGTTCTGCAAGAATATATTGTCTCAACTCGCCCACATTAGGAACACACAATCTACCCTGGTAGCGAAGTACACCATCTCCCCCTTGGGAGAAACCTTCACTCTCGGATTATGGACTTCATGTTTTCCTTAACCTCCACTATGAAAGACGATTCTGCCTCATTCTGAACTGTTACACTGCTGTCTGATATGCTCATAAGGCGAACTCCTAAGCAAGCAAGCCTGTGAACATCCTTCACTAGCTCCTTTCTTTCTTCCTCAACATGTGCTACACTACCCATAGATAATCTACTAAGAGAATCTGCTACTATATTCGCCTTACCCGGATGATAATGTACACTCATATCATTATCCTTAAGGAATTCAAGTCATCTCTTCTGGCGAAGATTCAACTCTTTCTAGGTGAACACATACTGAAGGCTTTCATGGCCACTGAACATATCTACGTGAAAACCATACAAGTAGTGTCTCCAGATCTTGGGTGCAAAGACCACTGCTGCAAGCTTGAGGTCATGAGTTGGATAGTTCTTCTCATGAACCTAAGTTGTTTAGAGTCATAAGCTATCACCTTACCTCGCTGCATCATCACACAACCTAGGCCAAGTCTGGATGCATCACAATAGATTACCTAACCATCTGAACCCTCTGGTAGAGTCAAGACAGGAGGTTTAGTCAATCTAATTTTCAATTCTGCAAAGCTTTTCTCACAATCATCTAACTATTGAAACTTGACCATTTTCTGAGTAAACCTAGTTAATGGTGAGGCTATGGATGAAAATCCTTCAACAAACCTTCTATAATAACCTTCTAGACCTAAGAAACTTCTAATATCTATAGCAGAGGTAGGTCTAGGCCACTATTTCACTGCTTGTATGTTCTGTAAATACATTGGGATCCCTTCGCTAGATACAATATGACAAAGAAAAGCAATGTATTACAACAAGAATTCACATTTACTAAACTTAGAGTATTACTGGCGATCCTTGAGAGTCTGCAAAATAACTCTCAAATGACTTGAATGTTCTTCCTCACTCCTAGAGTAAATTAGGATAGCATTAATAAAGACGATAATGAACAGTCCAAGTAATATTTGAAAACTCTGATTATCAAATCCATGAAGGCTGCATTATCATTAGATAGTCCAAACAACATAACTACAAATTCATAATGACCATACTGAGTTCTGAAAGTTTTTTTTGGAATGTTACTATTTATGACTTTGAGCTGATGATAACTCGATCTAAGGTCTATCTTTGAGAAATGGCTAGCACCCTAAAGTTGGTCAAACAAATCATCAATACTTAAGATGGGGTACTTATTATTTATTGTGACCTTGTTCAACTGTCTATAGTCAATGCACATTCTGAGAGAACCATCTTTCTTCCTTATGAACAACAATGGTGCACCCCATGGTGAAATACTAGGTCTGATAAAGCTTTTATCTAGAAGGACTTTAAACTGCTCTTTCAATTCCTTAAGCTCTGTTGGATCCATTCTGTAATGAGGAATAGAAATAGGCTGGGTATCTTGAAGGAGATCAATTCCAAAGTCGATTTCCTTTTCAGGAGGGACTTCGAGAAGATCTTCTGGAAACACTTCTAGAAATTCACATACTACTGGAACTGACTAAAGAGTTGGGGTTTCCAGGATAGAATCCTTAACCCAAACTAGATGAACAGATAACCCTTAGAGATCATATTTTTGGCCTTAAGGTCAGAAATAAATCAACCTATAGGCGCTAAGCTACTACCCTTCCATTCTAAGATTGGCTCATCTGGAAACTGAAAACGAAAAATCCTATTTCTACAATCATCTGGGCATAACATTAGTGTAACCAATCCATGCCTAGAATGACATTAAAGTCTACCATTTCTAAGTCTACTAGATCTGTTGAGGTGATATTTCTGTATACCCGTTTAGCTATTATTGGGTCACCGACTGGAGTGAAGTCTGAGAAAAGATATGAGAGAGTTTCTGGACAAATGCTAAATAGGACTGCTATACTTAGTTATAAAAGACAAAGTCATGTCTGTTGTCTTTCCATTGAGTGAACTATATGTGAGTCACATCTTTGAGTTTGTAGGATGCCAATCTCACCTATCACTATGAGTTACTGACATCACACCAAATATTTTCTTGACCTTATCATTGAACTTATGTGGGTCCTTAACAACTTACGACCGTAAAACTTAGGCGGATCCATCCTAATAAAATCACAAACTTTACATTGTTCTTGTTGGTCATACTCTGAGCAAAAAGTTGAATTGGCATTCTGAAACTCTGCATTTGAATTTCCTTATCTAGTACTAGAGGAACTACGTTAGCATTGCGTGCATTAGCATTCCATGCCTAGTCTCTATGAGAAGGCATGATCTTAAGTGCACAACGTCAAGTTTGAATGGAATTTGATCATACCTTACTCACGATAAGAGTGACAAGAAAGTAAAGTTTTTCCTAAAACATTTCATAGCTTCCTTCTCATTAGATGTGGTACACTTCACACCCATGAAACTCTACTTAGTGTGGTTTTTTCAGACATCCTAGGACTCTTGAACCTAGTGCAATGACATAAAAAATTTTCATACCTCGAGCTACCCTCGAGACGCGAACACGGAACCTAGGACCACAAGTGATCCCAAGCTAACCCTGCTGGCATGATCATGAGCATACTAAAGACAATAAACTATTGCGGAAACTAAATCATAATAAAATCTGAAAATATGGGGAATACCAATATTCTATTACTGAGATATTTGAAAATGATGAGTTTAATACAAAGGAAATATAAATTCAATACTAAGTTGAATCTAACTATGTCTTAATATAACCTCTAAACTGGACTAGAAACACTGGGACAAGCCCCCAACTAAATCTAGTATAAACTGAAACTATATGACTAAGACACTCATGAGTTTTGTCCTAGAAAAATGAGAACTCATCAATAAATCTGCGGAAACTAGAGATCAAAAATCGATCTATGAGTGATTTGGATGCTGAGAACCAGAACCTACATCATGAGAAGATGCAGCGCACATATGTGTCAGTACTTAAAAGGTACTGAGCATGTTGGATAGAGTAAAAGCTGAAACAAGAATAATAGCAAGTATAATGATCTGACATGATAAACTGAATTCTGAGCTAACTGGATGCAATGACCAATTTATAACATGCTGAAACTGAATACTGATTATACTGATAAATGGTCAATGCAGAGAGTCTGACTGAACTATGGGAGCTACTAATAACAGATAATAAAACCACATAATCTAAATGTGGAGTCCGATGTATACGTCCCATCGAGAGAACCCAATATACCTTGTCAAAGGTATAAAGGCATGCTGGCGTGATCACTAAACTGATTGCTTAAAGAGGGGACTTACAACCACCTGGCTAGTAGTTCTGGGACTATTGGGTAGGCTAAACCCTAGTCTAACTATATATAATGCTACTCCCAACGAATTTTGTAAATTAATTGATTATGTCTAAGTTTCTGTAAATACTAGATAACTCAAAACTCAACATGCAAACTAAGAATTCAACAATTAATTTCGTAATAATGCATTTATAAGTGAGGCATGTATATCTGATGTTTCTGAAATATCTGACCTAACATGTGTAATTCAAGAACTAAAGAAATACAAATCTAGGTTTCTGAAATTCATGCAATAAACTGAATAATAACATAATAATCTGATTTGGAACTTAAAACGAATAAGTTCATAAATTTATGTTGAATATCTAGAAACCATAGATCTAATCATGATATGGAATCAAGAATCTAACTGAAAACTAGGGACCTAATGGGTGAAAGGAACCCACTAGTGACATCCCACATACCTGGTTATGAAATCCACGAAAAAATACTTAGGCTTCGAGGCAAGAACTTTTGGCTTGTTGAACTAGGGTTCTTGATCTTTTCCCCCTCTCTTGCTTCTAATTTTCTATGTTTTGATTTAATGATTTGACTTAGATAGGTTTTTAATTATGTTTCAAGGCTTAAACTGACTAAAATACGATGATTTAGGGTCAAAAAAACGTAACTTAGGGTTGAAACGGAGTGGGAGAGTTCCAAATGACCCCTGGAAAGTTGTTGTGGGGTAAAACAATGTCCAGGACTGATGGTCCGTAGTCTGCCCGATGCCTCATCGTTGGGTCCGTCATAAACGCCTGTTGGACAGATTTTTACTAAATTGGGCATAACATTTTATTCGGAGGTCTGATTATAGCAAGGTCGGTGGATATATAAAGATAATTCAATTATTTATCTATGAGTAGGTCATGGAACACATAATTTATTTTGTGATAATAGTTATGATCATTCAAATTGACCCAACCTGGTCATCCGTAGCTCTTGTATGAGAGTGGGTGAAGGGAGTATTGGTCAACCGTCACGGACAACGGACCGTTGTCTGACCTACAGACCGTAAGTCCGTCCATTGCCAAGACTTAACCAATTTTTCTAGGATGAAATTTTTTGGAGTTTTTAATCCCATCAAAAGTGGTGCAGTTAGGACCGTGGTTCAGGCTATGGTCCGTCGATGCCACCGTTTGTAGCACTTGCAAATTTTTCTGAAAAATTAATTTTTGGTCTGTTTTAGCTACGAGATGTTAAACTTTCATGCCAGTGCCTGTGTTTATTGATCATCTTGTGTAATATCCTCTTGATGTTATTGTTTGTAGCCTCAACCTCTCCATCATTTGTGGTGTATTTGTTCTCGAGTTTCGATGAGTAACCTTAAACTTCTCACACAATGATATCATCAAATCACTATTTAGGTTATTATTAGTGATGATTTACTCAAGAAATCCAAACCTACAGATAATAGATCTTTGACAAAATCATCCACAACCTTCTTTGTCACCGATTTGTGAGAGGTGATTTTGACCCACTTGGTTGTCACCACCCAGATTCTCGAATCCGAATCGCAACCGGTGTCGTTGACCTCTTAGCAGCGTAGACAAGCCTCTTCATGCATTCATCACATTCATCTAGTTAAATTTGCAAAATATTTAAAACTTCTTAAACGTATGAAGTATACATAGACTTCATATAATTATTAACTAGTTACATCATATACTAAGCTCAAAGTAAAGAAACAACCATCTATCATAAATAATCAATTCAAACGGAGAATCAATATATCATAAATAAGTTTGTCAAACACAATGTCATTACAAAAGCTTCGAAAGGAAAGTATCTGAAAGAAATGCTAAAGACAAGATCCATTAGCTATGTCTACTACTAGGCTAGACTAAAACTTTAGCATCCTCAAAATCAAGAGGACCTACGAAATGGTTTGAAGAATGCTGATGTACAAACCGCAAAAATGAATCTTCATTTTGCTCTCTGACCTGCACCTAGAAAAATAGTAAATTGTATAAGGTTAGTACACCTCTTGTACTAATTATGGGTGTATGCACACATACACATAAGGCTATGCATGATCAAGGAAAGCTCTCCCTAAACAACATGCCATTTTTGGAAAGTATAGTCATATGACTTTCCGAATTGGTTAGTTGTGAATTGTGGTACGAATATGATGTATTTTAATGCATTCAAAGCACACAAACATTTTCTTCTAATCACAAGACATTAGAATCATCAACATATTTTTAGAACCACTCGGGTGAAGACTTGAAATTTGATATGCCCAAACCCGAGAGCTCTACTTTGACACTTAGTTTATTTTTTAGTCTTTTTCTTCTTCTTGTTGTGTAATTCAAAAATCTCCTTTGATCCTATGTTTTACTTAAAAGTGCAATGATTCATTCTAGTCCCATACCTACAATGAATCAAGTAAGTAATCCAAAGGACTAAGGAAATGATTGAATTACAAATTCGGCATGATATCTTCTTAAGCCAATCTTTATTGGCTAAGCCTATCATTGTATTATTGGCCTAATATAAGAAGTCATTATAAGACAATCTTATTTGGCTATGATCTTTTGCCAATTATATAAAGTCATTAAAAGCCAATCTTATTTGTCTTAATCATTTTCATAACATGAGGATTCATTATAGGCTATGACCTTTACTTATTGGAAACTTTATTCTTAACAACATTGGCATTCATAGCTCTTACTTTTTTAGTTCGCTTTGAACTTACATCTCTTCTTTCTTTTTATATCCATAAAGAAGTCTAAATCATAAATATCATGTGAAGTTACATGAAATCCAGTGTCTTCCCCACACCGAAAAGAGGTGATTCACTGATCAAAGTGAATCTAGATTATGCGAGGTCACATAAAATCCAGTTTTTGCCGCACACCGATAAGGGTTGATTCACCGGCTAAAGTAAATTCATCTCAAGTTTTTACCCTAAATCGAAAAGGGGTGGCTCATGTCTAAAGTGAACCACGAACATTCTTTTGAGCATTAACCGACATAGATAATGTGAGCTGAACATGAAATTCAGTGTCTTTCCCACATTGAAAAGAGGTGATCTAACTGGTCAAGGTAAGATAGAAACATACCTAGCTCTCTTAGGTGGAAACCACAAGCAAGTTCCCATGTTGGCTAGTCATAAAGTACTATATTGATCAGATTCCGGGTGTTTGAAACATAGAGCGTTAAAAGCAAGGGCAAGCCTATGGTAGGTTGTTGTTAGTGTTAGAAGTTATTTGAGAGTGCGAGCGTAAAACATAGTCTCCATTATCATGAGTGAGGGACTTTTTTTGTGCGAAGTCATAGTGATTGTATTTAAGATAGATTGTGTTAGCTTATAGTTCACAGGTATGAACATGGTCAATTGTGAGTAATGAGATGTCCTATATATAGTCCTTGCATATTAGTTTGATGGTTTTGAATACAAATTGTGTTTGAGATGGTTGTTGCATAGTTTAAAAACTGTTTGAGTGATTTGAGGACTGAATGTATTATTTTCTCATCACTTGAGGACAAGTAATTGTTCCAAGTTGTGGGTGTTGATATGCCGCAAAACCATGGCACATTTGATGCTTGAAAACTAAAGATTAATACTAGAATCGGGTGTATTTATGTAGATATAATGTTTTTGGTAGTGTTTGTATAAGTGAAACAAGTTGAAGTAAAAGAAGAAATAACATAAGAAAGTTCACTGAAAGCTAAAGTAAAGACCATAGATGACTTTACGGGCCGTGATATTCACTATTGATCAGGGAGATGCTGTTAGAGTTGAACTAGTGCTGAGATTTGGAGGAGCTGAAAGAGGATTGAACCAAGTGAATACCACAGACAACCTCAAGAGCCGTAGTCCTCACAATGGTCCGTGATAAGAGTCATGAAGATGATCCATTTAAGGGGCAATGAGAAGCTGAAAGAGGATTAAACCAAGTGAAGACCACGAACAACCTCATGGGTCGTGTTCCTCAAGACGGTACGTGGTGAGTGTTGTGAATATGATCAAGTGAAGGGTGAATGAGAAGTTGGAGAGGGAAGTGGTCATGTGAAGACCACAGAAAACTATACGGACCGTGGTCATAGTTATAAGTCCTGGTGGTGTCTGTGGTGATGATCCAGTTCACATGCTTTGAAAACCAAGGTTCAAATGTGTCAATTAAAGACTACGAAGTCCGTGAAGCCCTTGACGAATAGTAAGTGTCCCCTTGAAGTGCGCAAAAGATTAGTCCTACTTCAAGAAGGACTCTTTTAAAAAACATTTTTTTTTGAATTAATCAGGCAGTTTGTAGTTTTTTTTATCTTGATTTGCTTAATTTCGTAAGTATTTTCTTGTCATGTTTTAATTATGTACATCTGTATGTTTGCGTAAAATGATGAGTGGCTAAATACCACTACTCGGATGGTGGGATATATGATGTAAATCTTAATGTAATTTTATAAAACCAGTGAAAGGAGATTTATATTTGCAAATTATAGTTTAGCTTTCTTTATTCAAGTATTCTAATGAGTGCGCGCATTGGAATGAGTCTATATTTATCAAAACAATAGTTAGGAAACAACTAAATTAACATGAAAAAATGGAGTAATTTGTCACGAATCCAGAGTATCCCCTAGAAGTTAGGGGATTCACGAATCGCAACACAGCGTGCTTGACCTCTCGGAGGTCTTGTACAAGCCCTTTGGCATCGTTCATTACATACATGTATGAAAAATAGTGCGAAATTGAAACTTTTCACACGAAATAATAATAATTCAAACATATGTTTTATAGAAAAATATAATGAAACGGTAAGTCTCATAGTTGCCATCTTAGACATATTAATATTTTGGGACACGACCCATAATTCGTCATATAGGAAAATAGCAAATTCTATTACAACACTTTCAATAACAAAAACTAAATATCATGATGTCGTCGAATCTAGTGAGGACATACCAACTCTTATTTGAATGAATACTAATCCAACCTTCCACTTCGGGACTCCTCTAAAATGTCACCTACACCTTTAGAAATAGACAAAAAGTATGGAATTAGTACAAGACAAAAAGTATGGAATTAGTACAAACATTTGTACTAAGTAGGTCATAATGCACAAAATCATGATAAACAGACTTTTTGTATGGAACATGCTCTTTTTGAGATATCCCTTTAAGACAAGTATGATAGTCACTTACAAGTCAACATATATGAATATAAGTCACATTACACAATATTGCATCAACATCACTTCAACTCATATAAACGTATAAACCTCCTACCAAAGGTTATCCTAAGACTTACTTAAGTAAGACAAGAAGAGACCGCCCATACACCCTCTTCAAGCATACCTAAGCAATCCTTAAGACTACCTAAGATAAGGTTGTTCCCTTATTCTTTCATCTACTCCCCACCTAAGGTTACTCCAAGATTCACCTAAGTTAAACAAGAAGAGACTGAGCGTACACCTTCTTCAAGCTTACCTAAGCAACCCTCAAAGGTACCAAGATAGAGCACATTCTATTCAACATACATTAGCTAAAGTCATAATCATTCATTAAGTCAATTAGAAGACATTTCATTCATTAAGGACATTACATGATGGTCTTGGAAAGAGTTAGGGCACCTACATTCTGTCACCATCAAAGCTAGGGGTGGGAATAAAACACCAGAAAACCAAAACACCGAACCGAACAATTTTTTTTTAGTAGTTTGGTTTCGGTATTTCGATTTTCGGTTCGGTATTTGATTTACTTTTTTTGTATTTTTTTGTATTTTAGTTCAGTTTTTGATACATATTATTTTGGTTTTCGATATTTTTTTTAAACTGAAATATTATATCATAATTTATATTAGATTTATATTATATTATATTATATAAATAATTATTAATGTTAAATATTTTTTTAAAAAAAAAGAAAAAAGAATCTGAAACCCTATGTCCCTATTCCTAATTAAATATTCATCTTGCAACTCTTTCTTTTCCTCTCCTCTTGCAGCTCTTCCTCTTCCTTTCAGGCCGCAGCAGCCGCCAGCAGCAGCCCAGCAACAGCAGCCAGCAGCAGCCCAGCAACAGCCGCATCAGCCGCCAGCAGCAGCCGCAACAGCCGACAGCATCAGCCCAGCATCAGCCGCATAGCCAGCAGCATCAGCCGCCAGCAGCAGCCCAGCCGGCGAGTTCAGATTCAGACCGGCCAGCGACTTCATACCGGCGTCTGGCCACTAAGCAGGCCCATTCAAAAACCAAAATAAAAAACTGAACCGAATTAATAAAAACCGAACCCAAACAACAAAAATCGAACTGAACAAAAATATTTCAGTTTGGTCTTCGGTTCACATTTTACAAGAACCAAAAACCGAAAACCAAAAAAAAACTTAAATCAAACGGAAATACCGAATGTCCACCCCTAATTAAAGCCTACTCGTGCAATGTCTAGATAGCGTCCAATTCCACTACCTAAATGTTGTAGAACTTATCAAATACTAGAATGTATCCCACATGATGAAAATATACTATAAACAACATAGACCATACTAGCTAGGCATGGAATCCGAAGTCTACCCTACTCCGACGGAGGGTGTTCGACTTGCCAAGGGTAGAACTACGACACATTCCATGTAGGCACATGGTTAAGGAATATCAAGGTCTTTTATGAACTCTAGTCTCATTCTCAAGTAGAGATGCATTGTACTCTAGTCTCCTTCTTAAGTAGAGCTATAAAACATAACATATTCCCTTGGTGCTAGTCTTTGTTCTCATAGAGTAAGTTCAATAAAAAGGGGCATATGAAAAGGTACCATATCTTAGTAATTATCTAGTCATATTGCAACTACCAAATATAGGTCCACTAGTCATATTTATGTTTTAGTTATTCAATTGTATTGAATTAATGTATATGAAAAGGGTCATATTTATATATTTAGGTTAAGACAACCTATACATTAATTCAATACAAGTCTTACATCATTCAATAGCCCATAGAAAAAGCTACACTAGAATCCATAAAACATTAAGGCAAGATCATAACATTCAAAATATAGCCAATTTGAAGAGATTATATTTTGCATGGGGTCATTAAGAATTTAGGTTTAAATCATCTAATTAGCATCCATTCAATAATAAACCGACGATCTAAAATGTTTTATGCAATGACCCATGGCTAGAATTAAATTTAGAATATTTCATCTTTTGGATCATATATAAAATTCATTTTAATTGCCTCGTTGAGGAAAGATATTTCAAGTACGAATAACCATACCTTAATTATTAAGAAAATCTCACATGATTGATGGAGAAAAACTTGGAAAATCTATCTTCTTCCTTGGAGCTTCAAAGCTTCATTAGTGGAGGTTTTTTTAAAAGAGAAACAATGGAGATGTCTTGTTTTGGACATGAGGGTTATGATTTGAAGGACAAATTGTGGTTTATATAGGTATAATAACTGACAATATTTACCCCCTAAAATACCCAAAAGACCCCTGAACTTATAGGACCGTTTAACCAACTCAAACTAACTTAAATTTCCAAAAAAATTGTCGGGAAACAAGTCCGCGATGCGGAGGTGTTCCCGAATCATTTTTGGAATTCATTTTTGAACCACTGGAGTCCGCCATGTGTCCGCGATGCGGAGCAATTTTTTGGATCTTGGTGTACCATGTCCACGACGCGGACTTGTTCCGCCAATGATCAAATGTTGCTGCCTTGGGAAGCTTGGTAACCCAAGGCTTGGGTCCTCCGCTAGGACCATTTTATCGGTCATCAGGGAGTTTTGCCCGGATGTTTCCACCTCAATTAATCTCATATACATGTTAGTAACCTCTCACATCAATTTGACCTCAAAAAAACACATAAAACTTGATGAAACTCACTAAGACACACAAGCACATTTTCAAGGTAAAACTTTGGAACGTCTTGGACGTTCTTGGGTGTTTGACCTCCAAACTTTAGGCACTGCAGATAAAAATCATTATAAAGAATTTAGGACTTAATAAACTCATAAATAAAATGTTAGGCTCTAATCACAACTAGCTCAATTTTAGGGCGTAACATCAATGTTCGAGTTCGAGTGAAAAGAACTTTAACACTATTGTAAGCTAGGGTAATACTTGTAACCTTCTAGAAGCGATAGGACTTGAGTGAAAATCTTCTTATTAGACTTAGAAGTATCAGATATATTTAGCTCACCTGCATTTTAAAATAGAAATTGCCTAAAATTTAAGTACGGAAGAACATTAGATGCAACGTTATGGGGAACACAGTCCTAGTTACATTAAATTATCGAAACAACTTTACAATCAATATTTTGTTAATTGTTAAATTAGATCCTAGTCAACAACCTTCGATACTAACACTATATATCTAAACCCATTTTACTTTTCGTAATTGTTTCTTCAGGAAATAATAACAACATTTGAGTAAATGCGATACGGAAATCATTTATGTAAAGAAATTCTCGATGGGATTGGCCTCAACTTACGTTGAGTTCTATAAATTGACTTTGATCATTTATACCTATACTTTGAGGTGTAAGTTTGGAGAATCAATTTCAACACACCTTCATCTTTGGTGTACCGTACCCATAGGTGGGTAAATTACAGTTAACTAAAGTCGTAGATTGGAATTCTGGAAACTAAACCTGTAGCGAGAACTGCATGATCTAAAATGGACCTCTTTCATAAAGAAACCTGCCTTTAAAGATATCAGAGCATCCACGATATATATTAGACAAGATAAAAGGGAGCTAAAGCAAGATTTTTACCAGATGTATGAGCAAATGCCAGTCATTTGCATTAGTTGATCATGTTTAAAAAAGAGTCACATAGGAGATGATCACTTAGCCACATAATTCTAAAAGATATATGTTCTTTCTCTATCACAGTTGTTTCTACCTCTACAACTTGAGAAATTTATGGTAGATCCAGCCATACCAAGCATGGCACTGTCTTTCTTCTCACTTAGCCTATGTATTATCATGACAACACTAATATCAAGTATTGTTGGCCCCATCATACCAAATGTGCATTGTAGTGAGTAGTAGAACAAGCCAGCCTACAGAAGAATTTCGTGCATGGGAACATATTTTTTTGGTAACTGAATGGAATTATGCATATGAGGCAACTTCTAGACTACCCCTTTGGACTTCTCAACACTATCTACCCTATCAATCAATATTTTAGTTACATAAGACCATGAATATCGATATTTGCCTTCAAACTAATCAGGTCACATGGAGTGTGAAAGTAGATTCTCTCCTTCTGCTGAGGGGTAAGGAGCAGAGATATCCAGAGGAAATGCAGTCTTAAAACATTTACCTAGTGCTGTGATCTAGGAATAGGCAAAACTATTTTGTCAACGGTCAGCTCTTTATTCACCCTTTGCATTTTCTTGGTCAGATTTTTCTTTCCCTAGAAAACTTAAGTATCAAAGCTTGACTTTGAATTTTTGCATCTCTAGTTTCTACAGTTGGAAAAAGCTAAGAAGAAAAAGATTGTAAACACCTCACAAAAAAACCTGCAGACATGAATGCATAATTTGAATTCATTCAACTATTAGAATTATTAACTTCTAGGCAAAAAAACGAAACATGGGAAATATATAAAATAAGATCACTTTCATTGTATATTGCACTAATCAATTTGTATAGTTCTAATGCTTCGGAGAAGATAAATGAATTCAGCGGTGTTACTTCATTTCTTTAGGGATCTTCATCCGTTTAGTTTTTGTTAAATGGTTATTCCACGTTCCCAAATAAATTAATGGAACAAATGAAGTCTTGTATTAATTAAACACTAACAATAATAACAATAACATACCCAATTTAATCCCATGTTATATTCAAGTGTTTTAGTGATCCTTACACATACAAGGACCTGGTTCTTGGTAGAGTACTTCCACCCAGTTTCAAAGTGGTTCAAAGTTGTAAATATAGTTTTACAATGTCTTGTAAGGTTGGATGGTTAGATTTGCAAGGTACTTCACCAACAGGAAGGTCAGATTATGTTTTTTGCTTAAGTGGCAAAAGACCCTTGTTGGTAATGGATATATATATATATATATATATATATATATATATATATATATATATATATATATATATATATGTGAGTAATTTATTTCTTTAGCTAAGAAAAACATTTTCTAGTTTGCATGGTCAATTATTGATCGCGAAAATTTCTACAATAAATTGGGTAGGTTGCTAGTGTAGTTCCCTAGTCATGATTCTGCTATTTGCTGGAATAATCTAGGATGAATCTTCGAAATTGTTAGTGATACGCTCAAACTTTCTTCTCAAATATGAAGTAAAGCGGTCGTATCAAGTAAAGAACCCAACTAATGAGGTAGGGATCAATCCCACAAAGAAAATGGCTCAGACTTAACTTTATTCTGTTATTACTTATTTAGTCATTTATTTCCCTAGAAAACAAAAGACAAAAAAGGCGGTTTTATTGCTAAATTAATGAAAATGATTAACTAAATTAAAGTAAACAACTAACAGATTGAAATCTCAACGCTTAATCAATTAATAACTAGGGCTTAAGTGTTCCCCACAGGTTCCTAACTTGATAATTCTAACTATAACAATTCTTTCCTAGTATCTTGCATGTAAAGTGATAAGTTAAGTATCTCTAAATACTTGATGCGGCATCTAGAAAATTTCACCGCACCTTGGTCCGGCTACGTGTGTTGCTATACTAACCCTTATCTTTACCTCATATTAAGCATTGTATTCGATATTTGACTAAGTTATTACCTCATACAAATCGACACTAGACTATGAGATAGTGTACACTTAATCTATGTTTATAATTCTTTCCCTATTATCTACCTCCATGGTCCGTCAAGTAGCATTAAAGCGAGTTCTAACGTTGGCCATCCGTTAAAAAGACATCTAAACGAAAGAATTATCAATACATGCAAGACACTATTCTAGAATTGCTATTTTAGTTAGATTTTACCACATTATTCACCCATAGTTCCCACAACCCTAGTTATGGAGTTTAGTTACCCATGGTCATAATCACACTATTCATATATTTAATATAAGAACTCATGCACTTACTTTAATCAGAAAGAATAAAATGTAGAAATTTATTTGATTAATCAACAAAAACACCAACAATCCATTCCAGAAAAAGTGTATCAATTAATGAAATTAATTATTCAATACTTGAACAAGAGAACTAAAAATTATCAAAAAATCTAACCGCAAAAACGAGGTTTTTTGAACTATTTATAATAAAAACAAAAACTTAATAAAAGAAGGATTTTATTTACTGAAAATCTGTCCAAACGCGTCTGAGTCGACGGACCTCGTGACGGACCATAGTGGTCACCAGGGGTTGTAATGGCCTCCGTTGTCCCATACTTAAAAAAATTATATTGCTGCTTTCTTCATTACCCTTATCGAACATGCACGATGTACCTTTCCAAGAATGACGGTCCATAGAGGGTCTCCATTTCATAATACTTTAACTTCTTGGAATTTGGGTAGTGGGAATACTCTCTGATCATTACGACGAACTAGCAGGACGGACCGTTGTGGATATGACGGTCAGTCATGGACTTTCATAACACCACACTAGGTCAGACTTCCCCATCTTTCTTCAGCACCTTCTATCCTCAATACAATGCCACCTACGGACCGTCACATACTCGACAGACCGTCATTAGCTCCGTAGGTGGTCTCTTCTGCATTTCTCGCTCCATAACTTCTGCATTCATCTTTGGAAAGATTTCCTGCAAATAAGGATAAACTTACATAAAAATCAATACAAAAAGGCTTTTGGACACACACTTAACTTAAGGAAAAAACATTATACGGTGAAACCATGGTACATCAGTTAGAAATAGGAAGAGTAAATATGATTTTCAATACTTTGCTTATGTACAACTACAAAGTACCAAGCATTCTAATTGGATTAGATTAATATCAATGGATCCTTTATCATTCAGTTATTGAATCATAAAGCAGTAAAATTGACGGAGACAGACTAGTTAAATAACGGAAAAGCCAATATTTAAAACATGTATCGAAAATTACTGGAAGGATGCAAACAAGAATAGTTATAGTTTGCTCATTCGCAACAACTCCAACCTCGTTATAGATAGAGCGTATAACGAATTCCCAACCTGGGGGTGAATGATATCCGAGAAAAAACTCACTTACTAGAAGAATACACAAAGCTTTTGCTGTGTCACTTAAGTTATATAGGAATTCCTGAGCCCAAGAGTTAAGAATAACAAGTTTTTCCTTACCCAAAATTGAATACCCGCTTAGAATACCAAACCATATATATATATATATATATATATATATATATATATATATATATATATATATATATATATATATATATAAAATGACTGAAGCTAAATTTGGTTGGTAAATCCGATCCATTGATTGATGGTCGGCAAGTATAATGGTCCTAATAATGATATTGCATGTATTTCATGTATATCTCATCGGCGGATTTAAAAAACCTCACAAATTGACTCGGGTTACAGGTGTGGTTCTGGGTGTATGAACCTATCTTTTGGCGTAACTCGTTATTCCTTACCTTGGGACCAAATTGGCTATTGGGCAACAAAAATAGTAACTGGTGTCTATGACGCTACTCCAGTAATAGCATCACCCTAGGTCGAATTATTGTGAGAAAGCGCTAGTGTGGGACAATCTACGTTAGCTCGTTTTTATAGTTTACACAGTTTTATATTGTCGCTTCTCACTGCCATATTTATGTTAATGCATTTCCCAATGATTCATAAACAAGGTATTTCTGGGCCTTTATAGATAGAGAAAATCAAAATATATCCTAACTATTTGTAATCAATCGTTTAGCACTTGGCTTAGGAATATATTGTATTATATTTCTACAACTATGGATTATTGAAAATATTAAGAAATGGATTTGGACATTTCAATTTAACCATTCATTCCAACTAAACGGGGGGACTAAAGATAATTTTGTGGAGCGAAAATGGATTATGGGAGTGTGTGACTTTAACTATTGATTGGTCTGTGTAGATATGTGCCAGCACATGGGAATTCACAACCAATAAATGAACAATATAATGTATTCAAAAAGAGATAAACTAGCAAGTTATTCAAGAATAGAGCAAGGGACCTGGTCTCAAAAAGTCTCCTTAGTGGGAAATAGTGTTATTGCATAGTTGATTTATTTAGTAGATGTGCAACATTTAGGGGGAAGATATTTAGAGGTAAATTCATAGGTTGCATGTATTTTAATCTGAATCATTGTCTAGTTTGAGTTAAATAGAGGTTGGGTTAAAAATCGTGTGAGGAAGTTCGTGGTTTTCACCGCCCTTGAGCAAGGGGTTTCCACTAAAAGTCATTGCGCAGATTTTACTTCCAGCCATATAATTTCTGCTTTTATTTTTGTTGAAGTTCTTTTTGAGTCAAAGTACTTATCTATAGACATATAGTGGACACGTACTAGTGCGTGCGCTTATTACTGTTCTTACAGTGTCAAGGGACCTAGTCCTTTGACTGTTCGTGGATGCACACATCCCAACAATTTGGTATCAGAGTACGTTCTCTTTAGCCGATTAACACCTAGAGATATTCCCTTAGATGAATGGTTTATCCACTAAGCTGGCAAGAAGGCTGGGGCGGGTCCAACGAAGCTACCTCTATTTCATGGTCTGTATTATTGGTGGTGAAATAAGTGCATGTTTGACTTTATAATGGTTGAAGATTTTGAGTTGTGGGATCTTATTTTGATGGTCCGTATGTTCCAGCTATAGAAGTAAAATAAGGGGATGTCACAAGGATCGTTCTCAAAACCCGACGACAATACAATGACTTTGACAAAAGAGAAGTTGAGAAATATCACAATACTAGAAAGCTCTTGATGTGTTGAATAGGAGAAAATTTATATGACCTGATTTTTTCGTGTGACTTAGCAAAAGAAATTTTGGATCTGCTGAAAACTACCTATGAGGGAACTGAGGAAATAAGAAAAATTTCTTTACTACTTAGTTCGATAGTTTCACCATATAAGAAGGTGAAACTAATCATGAAATGGGCAAAGCACTTTCCAACATTACAAGTGATCTCACACTCTTGGAAGAACCTGTCCCCGTGTATAGACAAGTCTCCACTATTCTGGAATTTTTCCATTGGACAAATTGTATTTTGCGACAGGCCATAAGACAAGGGAACTTAAAGAAATGACTTTCTGTGCTCTGTTTCAGCATCTTCAAGCTGCAATTCATAGAAAATATGAATATATGAGGCCAGAACTGACTGGTGAAGCTGACCATAAAGAATTAAAAGAAAAAGAAGGGACCAGGTCCGTCCTAATATAAGTAGGAGAGAAACCTCTTTTTAGGCAATGAAAATAGATATGACTGCATGGGAAGATTTATCGAGTGATATAGATGACTTTGAGCACTCTAATGAGGCCTTTATGGCAAAATCTAATGATGAAGAAGATGAAGAAGAGGTAATTCTGATCTTAATAAAAACTTGCATGTTTACTCTGTCGAGAAGTTGAGAAGGTTAGCCGCTATTTTCATTAATTCTATCATTGATTTAACAACTCAAAAGGATATAAGCAAATGCCCATATAACCTTCATAAAGAGAAGGTAGCCTTGGTTGACCAAATGTCTATTGTGGAAGAAAAATTGTTAGTTCTGGAATTTCAAAATATAGAACATAGGGAAAAATAAAATATGTTGAGTGAGAAATGTGGCAGAGGAAAGGGAGAGGACAACAACTTGCAAATTGAGCTAGAAATTAGTATGAATACTTATGAAACAAAACTTTCTATGCCCTTGTAGTGAAATTATAAGTTAGTGAGGGACCTGGTCCTCGTAAAACAGGGACTTGAGAAATCCATCAATTTGACCGATTCCTCTAAGATCTATTCGAATCTAATTAGTCAAGGATACAACAGTATAAGAGATATGGACTGTCAGAAGATAGATTTCTCATATAATCATCACCCCAAATTTGTTACTAAGTTTCTTTTTTTCTTGAAAAAATATGAAGGATGTTCATCAAACTATTCCAAAAGTTGGAATAGACTAAAGAGGGGACATGGTCATGCACATTGGCTTAAGACAAAGAAACTCAGTCTGCCTCACTAGACAAAAGATTTTCTTATCACTTTGTTATCTTCGCACAGGGAATTATGTCTCAAATGGGTTCCCAAGTGTAACGAATGGTTTCTATTCAAGTGGGATGAAGGAGCATCAGTCAATTTTGGCTTATGATAGTGGATGCTCAAGACACCCGACTGAGAAAACTACAAAACTTCCTGTTTCACTCTCTCAAGGCACTTCAAGGTGGAGGTGACTCATTTGGAAATGACAAGAAAGCGTATTTTTATGGGTAGGCATGCTTTAAAATATGTGGAACACACTATTAAGGATACATACTATGTGAATGGTTGAATTACAATCTTTCAATAGTTTCACAAATTTGTGATGAATAAAACTAAGTTAAGTTCTTATCAGAAAGAACATGTGGTCACAAAATTGCTCTCTCGGGCAATGATCTTAATAGAAAAGAGATGCAAGAACCTGTATATTGCTGATTTTAATATTGCTCGTATAAATAACTTCACTTACCTTAGTGCTCAAGGGGAGAATCCCAAGGCATGACACGAGAGGCTTTCTCATGTTAGTGTTTCTCCACTGGACAAACTTGTGTCAGGAAACCTAGTCCAATGTCCGCATAAAATAAAATTTGTATATGACAAAGTTTGTGATGCGTGTGTAAAGAGAAACAGATTAGCCCATCCTTCAGGTGGAATAAACAAACTTTTAATCTTCCAAAGAACCTTCCGGGCTGAAGTGGTAAATGTTACATGCTTTGTGACCAAAATGAGGGTATTCAGAAGTTTGATCTCACTGATGTAAAATGATTTTTTGGGGTATATTCTTCCTCAAATAAGGGTTATACGATATATACAAATGTGTGCATTCAAAAGGATATTCATATGATTTTTTATTAGTCTGGAAGAATTGAGAAGGTGCAAAATAAAAAAGATTATGTGACGGAAGAGTCGCGTCAGATTCAAAGAGATTTTCTAATCAGTGAGTTTGCTGAAGAAAATATCATCTTCATAAATCAAACAATCCCAAGGAAGCATATGATGAACCTAATGAAGGACCCGATCCAATAAACAATGTTGAACGAAGATGACATAGTTCAAACTGATAATGCAAATTATGAAAGTGAAAATGAAGAAGATGATTAATCTCAGTTTGAAAAAGCGAAGTATATCACTAGGTTCATGAAAAGCTGATAGGTTGTCCAAGTTTCTCTTCAACAATGGTTTCAAAAGAATGAGGTGCAAAGTGAGCATGATGGAAGTATTTCTTCATGGAGTTTTAAGTCAATAAAACTTCTAAAGCTTTAAAAAATGGAAGATCAAGTGGCTGATATGTTCACGAATGTCCATATCAAGGAGCGACTTTTATAGAACATGGACTTGGATACAACTCAGAGAAGCTACTAAAAAAGTTTCATATTATGGATGTGAAGTCAACCAATACTCCTAATGGGAGCAACTCTTTCACAACCGGGGAGCACCCTCTAGAAGTAACATAACGTACTTGACCTCTTGGAGGTCTTATACAAGCCCATAGTTATCATTCATTGCATCGACATAGTAAATTTAGCGGAAAATTTAAAACTTTTCATAGAAGCTCATATGATAGAAACTTTAGTTCATATAAATATAAAATATAAGTCGTAATAAAGATATAGACTCTAAGTCTCTTTTCCATCCTATATTAATAATATTAGAATACATATGCGACACGGCCCGTAATACACATTACATAACTATACAATATTTAAAAACTTTACACTAAATACACATCAGGACATCCTTAAACTTAAGGATTCCTTTCCTTGAGCTTGAGAATCACCTATGAAGATCTTCACCATTCAATACATCCTTTAAGCATCCATAACCTATAATTTGTGTAAAAAGTAGAGAAGAATGGGATTAGTACAAGAATACACTATGTATGGAAACCTTGAAAAAACATGCATTTAAAAGGGACCTTTTTCTTGAAAATCATATTTCATGCCTTTTTGAGTAAATCCTTATGAGACCTTTAAACAATAGAATTTACAGAATTTTCATACTTCATAGCAACACAACCAAAGGACAAACATCATAGAAAAGCACATATACAATTTAAGTCCAATTGGAGGTCACTTTACAATGAGCTCATTTCTCTTTATAGTGAACTATTTCTTTTAATTCATTAGTCTCCCAAGTAATATTTCAGGAATACTTGGTGTAATGTATCACCTTAGGACCACAAGGAAAATTATACATATCATCTACACAAGAAAGTATATACCGTCATAGACGTATAATACCACATAGACATAGTTAAGTCAAGACCTTTATAATATAGTCAACAAGATCAACATCATACATAAAGACTCATATCATGCACATCTTCATAACAAGTAGACAAATACTACAATGTCATGCATAGGGAACACATACATAGTGACACGCATTAGAGCACCTTCCTAAAACTTTCTAAGGAGCTACTTGTGCAATGTCTAGATGGGTTAATTACTTCCACCTATCCTAAGTAATCTCCCTTAAGACATTCTATTTAGGGTCCTAGTCATTTATCTTCCATGAACAATTTTACTTTTGGGAAACTATAGCCTTAACCGACATAGACCATGTGATGCTAAACATGGAATCCTGTGTCATAGAACTCGAAACCAAAAGGAGGTGGGCTACCGCCAAAGTAGAACCAAATGTAATATATATTTCTAGGTGGATCCACTAGCTAGTATCCTATGGTGGCAAGATAGTTATGGAGCTTGGAGGTACATGTGAAAACCCTCTTTATGCAAAGATTAGGCATTGTAGTTGTTCAATTCTGGAAACCCTATTTATGACCATTGAGGCATTGTGGTTATCCACCTCATGAGATTTATGGTGATATACCTTTCTACCATAGGAAAGTACACACACTCATATTCATGTTCACTCGGTTCTAAGCTAAGTTCCCTTCCTTGAAAACCTTTGTTATACATTTACTTTATAAATCATAGGTTTAGGAGAGTAACCCCCTCATATGCTTAACTCATAGGTCATAGATGGAAGTTCATCAACCTAAATCATGTAAAGAATCCCTTCACATGAACATAGCATATCTAAAGCATCATTTAGTGTAGGGTACACCTAAACACACCATTCAATGCCCCTCTCTTGAGAACATTTTCATAAATGTGTGTGTGTATACATATATGTGATCAAACCTTTCCCATAACACATTAGGTCACACAAGTTCATACATACATATTCATACATATAGAAACAAAAACTAGAACTATCCTATCAAGTGATAAGTCACACCAAGCACCTCATAACAAATAGGAGGTAATTTCACAAAATTTCAATTTCTAACATAGTACTCACCTTCACGGTAAGCATATTTTGAGAAGAATCACACAAATCATAGGCACACACATGAGCACTTAGTTAAACATACTTTCACTTTTCAAGAATGAGCCTAGAATTATGCATTCCAAATTATAAAAGTCACATAGTATTCAAGAGGCTCAACATATTTCATTTGAAATAGACAACTTTTTATTATAAGACTAAACATTACACCTCTCAAGTGACTAAAACAAGTTTCTTGTCTTATCTCATGAAGTCAAATGCACAACTAGCATATCAAAATTTAATTTAACATGAGAAAACATGGATTTTATCAAAAAATTTCTTTCATGCAATTTGGAATCTTTACAAAATCCTTAAGGTAATGTCAATAAAAACATACCAAACACGTAGAGATCATGAAATTCATACTTTTTGCAAAACTCTTTTCATGAACAAGCTTACTAAATTTTCAATAGATTCAAGCTAAAGTAAAAATAGAATGTCAATGGTAGAAAATATCTATAACCTTACTACTCAATAACCATCCCCCACTTAGGGTAAAACCAATTTATATCAACTTATTCCCGACTCAAGTGGATCTTAACTAAACAATCTTCATTTGTCATCACTCAAAAGTGATTACAATTTAGAAGGAGTTTACGGTAAGTCAAGCAAGGCATTCTAAACTTCATCTCCTAGGCAATTTATCCCCAATTATCAAGTTAGGTCATCTCATTCAACCACATAAGGTTTTTATACAATACAATAGACATTAAGGTCATACATCATTAGGGGAAACAAGAAGAAGATTTATCCATAAGGACTCTTTCTTTTCTTTCAACATTGATGTAAGGTAACTTCTTGGTGAAAAAAGCCCACATCATCACCCCACAAGGATAAGAGTACTATTTCCAATTCTAGGGAAACATCAATTCCACATCATCAAGGAACTTACAACACAATAAGAAGTTAGAAAGAGTTCTACAACTCATCGTGCCATAAGACTCTTATTTTTTATATCAAATAGGAAAAATCATTTTATCTTCATTATTATGTTCATATATATCAATTCTATACACATTTCGACAACATCTAATCAAAGATAAATTTAGTTGATTTTTCAAAAATCCTACAGTAAGCTATTTAGCTTTACAGTGAGCATACTTTAAAATTCCAAAAATACAACATTTAGGCAATCGATGGGAAAAGCACGACAATATGGGATACAAAACTTTACCAAGACAAGCATACAATCATCTTACCTAGGATCAAGTCTATACAAAGGACTCCAATCAACATTAGGAAACTTATCAAGGACCACATGTATACAAAGGGAAACATTGCACACCGATTAGCACAAAATCTTAGGGTGGCATGCTTCCATATGTAGTAACCAAGAATTTTAAGTTCAAATCGTAGCATAAGGCTACCATCATGAAAAACCATTTACGAACACATCATTCCAAAAGAACTCATTTTATCCTTAATAACTTCTAACATACTTTTACTATATCATGACACATATTTTACAACAGCTATTTTACATAGTTTTTGTATATAGCCATAATTGGCATCACATCATAAAAACATAAAAAAATTCACCTTCACACATACTCATTCAAAGCATAAAACCAAGATAATCATTTATACTCACCTTTTCTCTCTCAATTATAGAGAACAATCTCATCCAAGCAATCATATCTAAAAGACCAGCGGAAAAGAAAACATAGGAGAGAGATCTTATACAGTTTTGTTCTGTGGCACGATATGAGAATGATGAAGAAGGGAAATTCTATTGTTCTATATCCTCTTATACCATTTGATGTGTGGAGATTCACAAACAATGATACAAACTCTACTAGACATGGCAATATGAGACTTTATAGATCCTAAACCACTTTTAGAAAACCTTGTGCTCTGATACCACGTTTGTCACAACCGAGGAGCACCCCCTAGAAGTAACATGGCGTACTAGAACCCTCGGAGGTCTTATACAAGCTCATAATTATCATTCATCGCATTGACATAGAAAATTTAGCATAAAATTTAAAACTTTTCATAGCACCTTATACGCTAGAAACTTTACATCATGTACATATAAAATATAAGTCTTAATACACATATATAATCTAAGTCTCTTTGCCATCTTAGAATCAACAACATTAGAATTAGGGACACGACACATAATACATATTACATATTACATAACTATACAATATTTAAAGACTTTACATTAAATACACGTTAGAACATTCTTGGACTTAAGGATTCCTTTCCTTGAGATTGGGAATCACCTACAAATGTCTTCACAATTAAAGACATCCTTTTAGCATCCATAACATACACTTTGTATTAAATGTAGAGAAGAATGTCATTAGTACAATAATGCACTAAGTATAACAACCATGCAAAAACATGCATTTAAAATAGACCTTTTTCTTGAAAATCATATTTCATGCCTTTTTAAGTAAATCCTTATGAAACCTTAAAACAATAGCATTTAAATCATTTACATATTCCATAGAAACACATACAAAGGGAAAACATCATAGAAAATCACATATAAAATTTAATTCCAATTTGAGGTCACTTTACACTGAGCTCATTTCTCTTTACAGTGAACTATTTCTTTTAATTCATTAGTCTCCAAAATAATCCTTTAGGGATACTTGGTGCAATGTATTACCTTAGGACCACAAGTAAAATCATACATATCATCTACACCAGACAACACATACCATCAAAGAAGTATAATACCACATAGACATAGTTAAGTCAAGACCTTTATAATATAGTCAACAAGATCAACATCATGTATAAGACTCATATCATGCACATCTTCATAAAAATTAGAAAAATACTACAATGTCATGCATAGGGAACACATACATAGTGACATGCATTAGAACACCTTCCTAGAATTTCCTAAGGAGCTACTTGTGTAATGTCTAGACGAGTTAATTACTTCCACCTATCTTAAGTAACCTCCCTTAAGTAATTCTATTTAGGGTCCTAGTTAGGGAAACTATAGCCTTAACCGACATAAACCATGTGATGCTAAACATGGAATCCAGTGTCATAGAACCCAAAACGAAAGGAGTTGGTCTACCGGCCAAAGTAGAACCAAATGTGAACAGCTTTCTAGGTTGATTCACTAGCTAGTATCCTATGGTGGCAACATAGTAATGGAACTTGGAGGTACATGTGAAAACCCTCTTTTTACAAAGATTAGGCATTGTAGTTATTCACTTATGGAAACCCTATTTATGCCCATTGTGGCATTGCGGTTATCCACTTCATGAGATTTATGGTGACCTACCTTCCTACAATAGGAAGGGACACACACTCATATTCAAGTTTACTCGGTGCTAAGCTAAGTTCCCTTACTTGAAAACCTTCATTATACTTTACTTTATAAATCATAGGCTTAGGAGAGTCATCATCTGCTTAACTCATAGATCATAGATGGAAGTTCATCAACCTAAATCATGTAAATAATCCCTTCATAGGAACATAGCATATCGAAAACATCATCTAGTTTAGGGTACACCTGATGACACCATTCAAGTCCTCTCTCTTGACTAGATCTTCATACATGTGTGTGTGTATGCATATATGTGAGCAAGCCGTTCACATAACAAATTAAGTCATGGAAGTTGATACATACATATTCATAAATATAGAAACCAAAACTAGAACTATCCTATCAAGGTACACATGTGCAATGTATAGGCAAAGTCCCATAACCTTGCCCATATTATTACACCTATCAAGTGATCCTAGCGAGGAATACATAACATACTTCACATATATATACTTTAAATGTATAGTAGTACACATAAGTCAATATGAGAACAATGTTTCTTTTCGACACCATGACCTATACTACTTTTAAAATGAATGTGAGTGAGTGTGTGTGTACATTGGTAAACATGATCACATAATGACTATCAACCACATATTGACGCAGCCACCCTCGTAGACCATAATATACCTTCAAACATAAAGCACACAACACACAATAGCATAGGAGACAAGCCAACTTCATATTACACTTAAGACTCCTAACTTGAGCTACTCATGCATTCAAATAGGGGTACATAGGTATGGGATTATTAACCATTATTAAATCATCAATGGAAGAACCTATACTTCACCCTAACATGAATATACACATGCTTACACAATAGCATTACAACCTAAATCACAACTACAATATGAAAGTAGGCATACGCTTCACATAGTATCATCATAAGCACATGCTCATATATTCATCAACATGCCTTCATGGCCATGGTCAACACATATATAGATTTGAGAATAAAGTAAACACCGCCCCCATAAATGGATCATACTACACAATGCAATACAAGGCTTTATCAACTACAATACTATATAGAAATTAGAAGAGATAAGCATTCTTACATATTTCTCACCCTTTGATCTTCATTGATCAATACACCTTGTTCATAAAAAAAATCATATATAGGGAAGTAGCTAAATTTACTTTAATCATAGAAGAAATCATGTACAAATCTCGACAAGATCATACTATTACATAATACAAGGCATCTCACATGTACTAGGAAGTAGAAGAACATAGATCTTTAATCCAATTCACTTGAATTGATCATCAATTATATTTCATTAATGGCATAAGTCTAGGCTAATAGATAATCATACGCTTAATGATAAAGAAAACATGCTTAAAGAACTTCAAGATGAAGCTACAACATAGGCATTAGACTTGTTAATTCATTAGGGTATAGAGGGGAATTTTATAACACTATTAATTCTCTAAGGTCTTGATCATAAATCATAGTTTATAAATAATGTACATGTTATGCAGTATCTAATGAAATCATAGTCTAGAGGAGACACTACTACAATTGCCATTAAGGTCGACAGAAACATGCTTCATACACGGAGTTCATGGAAGGTATGTTTACATAGGCTAATCCTATATAAACTATCATGAATTGACCAATATTTTGTTCATTACGTATATTTTATAATCATATTTCGTTATAGGAATCACCTATAGACATTAACCATGATCAATTCATATAACAACTAACCTAACGTCAAGATCAAAAGTTACAACTCCATAGACTAGAAGAACCTAGAATAATTCAAACCAAGCTTTATTTATTTTGATCATACAAGATTTATATCCACAATTTAACCATAATTTTGACCTAAAACAGTATCTAAAAGAAACACAACATACGAGTTCAACATTTATTCATAAAAAGGGCCATGTTATAGTAAATTCCTAGAATACTAAGCAAGGCATGTTCAATTCTTCATCCAGGTATCCACATATATAATTCATAATGAAGTCATGATTAATTCATGTAAATGTAAGTATATAGAACCACTTCAAAGTAATAGAATCATAAGTCAATAGATAACAAATCAAGATCTTAAAGCCCATGCAAGGCTAAATCATTTTGGTGATAGAGCATGGGTTCATCATGCAATTGGATTCAAAACCACTTTAAAATAAGTATATAATACTCAATACATTCATATTACTCCTTTTAAATTAGTTTAACAAAGAATCCATGGTAGATTTAAGAAGAAAGCACTTGATTATATTTTTCTCGTTTAAAACTTTGAGATCAACTCTCTAGATTGAAGGATAACTAGAGATGAAGGATCACCATACCTTTATCTAGTTGAAAACATATAAAACTTGAATATTCATCCATATAAAACCCAGATCCAATAAGTTCTTGAGCTTCACCAACAATAGAGGTTTGAAGGGAAATAGTTTCGGAAAGAACGACTTCAATAGTGTGAGAGGATTCTGGAATGGGGTTATCACGTTTTTGATGACTTATATACACCTAAAAATATCAAAATAGAACTATTATGGTAATATTAGGACGTGGGGTGAATTTCCAATCCACCCCTTTAATTAAAATAGATGTTGCTTCCAGTTGCACGCTACCATCGACGGAGGCATTAACGGGGCGTTGGTCTGTCAATGGACCATTCCTAGCTTCCGTCGACTGGTAATTATCCAAATTATTGTATTTATACCTTCCCAATTAAATTTAAAATTGACGAGACCTGATTAACGGGCCGTTGGTGGACCAACTGGCCGTCCTTGGGTCCGTCAATGGACACTGACAAGGCTGTGTCTCGATAAGCCTTGGGTACTTCTTTTAGGCCGTTTGTGGGGAGCTTTTAGAAGTCGTACCCAAAAGTTTCCAAATTTATTACATACATTAACCATTTGTGTATCTTACAAATAAATTTTATCCAAAACAAATACCTACAAGATGTCCAAACAGGCGAAGCCCCATCAGCAGACATGTTGAACATCTTTAGGGCTATCTTTCGAACGCCTTGGACATTCTTGGTTGTTTGATCTACGAACTTCTTAAAACGTCATATATCATCATTAAAAATAATTATAACTCATTTATACGATTCACAAGCTCATGAAACACAAATATAATCATGCATAGACATATGAGGCACATAGGTGACTAGTCGTCGAACGTTTTGCTCGTCCCTTGATGTTCAACTTCGAAATCACATCAAAATTACACACTAAATCTAAACCATATTATAAGTAATTTTAGGACCTTAAAACTTCAATAACAACATGTTATGCTTTAGACACCATATCTCATTTTAGGGTCTTGCAAACTCGGTGTTGTATACTGATAGATATGGTCCTGATATAAATGATACAAGTGTTAGGATGTAACACCCCATATTCTACGTGTATTAGATCTATATATAATAATTATAAATTTTCATGTGGTATAGTTATGAACTCGGTTTCCTATTCAACTAGTGACAATAGAATAGGTTTAAAGTGAACTGCCCATAGATTTTTATGCGATACGATTAAGTTGATGTCGCTGTATGTATTTAAACTTGAGATCATAAGGTGGTATTTGAGTCTAGAGTTGAAACCGAAATAATGTATATAAGTTTTAATTTAAGTTAAAGGTATTAAGGTCTAGAAATGGAATAAAATATTGAGGTTCTTTCTTGACTTCAGTAAGCTAGTAGGTGACAATTAGGTTAATCACTTACTTTGACTTATTGACCAGCCAAAGGACCAAATAGGTTCATCACCTGCTTAGACTCTTTTTACCATGTTATTGTACAAGGTACACCACCTATATCTGGACCAAGTTGAAAAGAAAAATAAGGGACACATGGACATCCAAGGCCCAATATTTCCAAGCCCAAAATAAATAATTTGAATGGAAAAATTGGTGCATCATCTGCATAAATGTGTGGCCTAAATTAAAAACAAAAGTTGGCTGCAAATGAAGTACATGAATGGTGTAAAAAGAGAACCTATTATGGTAAAAAATCTGATGCAAATATCTCATTTTCCGCTTATCCAAATTTTAAGCTCTAAAGTTAATATATTTCTCTCTCTCAAGATGAAACAACCACCAAATATTCCACGAGGGTTCTAACAATTTTTCACCTTGTTTATTACGAAGAAGACACAAGATCACCTTCTCTCGTCTATTGTTTAATGTATATTGGAAAGTTCTTAAAAGGGAGTGAACTAGAGAAAGCTATAAGTGTTGGAAGCCAAGGTTTCACCACTCTCTTTAAAAAATTAAGAGAAGGTTACAAAAACAATAATTGAAGGAGAATAACAGATTTAGATTGCGAAGGTAAGGGAGCTTCCATAACCTTTAATTATTAATTTTTTGAGAATTCCAGACTTACTTGTTTATTGCAAATCGTAGGATGATGACTTTAAAACCAAAAATTCGAGTGTTCTGATTATATTTGAGTGTTGAGGACAACTATTGTGTTGATTTATTTATGGGTCATGAAGGTACTTAAAGAATGAATGCAGAAAGATCTATGGGGAAGATTTATAAGCTATGGTGATGCACCATTGAATTAAAGTTTTAGTAAACTCATTGTATATTCCATGGGAAGGTTGTTTAGTGTAAATAACTATAAAGGAAAAGAATTGTGAATGATAACAAACAATTAGAAATATTATGGGCTAGCTACTTTTTGATGAGTTGAATATCCTAAGTTGGTTGGTAGGCTGCTAATTTTAGCCTTGATGATTGGTTGTTGTAGATGAAGACATTGACATTAAAGGACAGGTTGACACTTTGTAAGGTATAGGAATTGGGAATCGAGGTATGTAAGGCTATTTGATTTCCTATTTCCTTTGCATGAATATAAAACTTGTATTACAAAAAGTAAGCTTTCTAAGTGCCTTTTGTACTGACTGACCCATAGATATAATTCCTACTCTCTAGAGCATTAAAGTTAATACTCTAATATGATTTGTTACTAGATGTACGTACTTACTCTACCAAGTGTTAGCATGCAAGGTTTAGACTTGTTTAATCGCCAAGGTACCCCTAACACGTATTTCCCTTATATAAATAAAAGTGATCCTAGATTACACATGGTACATATGTTTATATGTTACATATACATTCTTCTCATGTCTTGCAACTTGCTTCAATTGTCTATTCCATCGTATATGTCATCTTTTCACATGTTCCCTTTATTGGTTATTACCTCCATTGTGTTGAACCATAATGTTACTCCAGAAGATCCCTACTTGATATATTGTACATTTATATTTAGTTACTTGAAATATGTATCTATCCTTAAGTTGAATCTGCCCACGTTCTCAGTTCCTGATTCATGAACACCTAGTATTTACTATTAGTTAGTGAGTACCAAATAAAATTCAAATCTCTTTCTGAATATTAAATACCTTCACTTTATGTGCTTTAATCTGATATGTTTAAAAAGCGTACTGAGTCATATAAGCTCCTAAGTATTATGTTGATGTAACATTTGCTTCTCGTGTCATTGTTATTATCATAAGTTGATATTTATATGTCTTCTACTACTCGACTATAGTTCCAAATTTCAACAACGATTATGACCACCAAAAATGCAATTTCAAAAGAGTTACAATTATCAACAAAAGAACAATCTGATAAGTGATATGGTTATTCAAAGAACAATGTCAAAAGAGTTATGAACATCAAATCAAAAATACCAATATTAAAGAATCTAAGTAAAAAAATATGTATAATTATAGGTGGCAGCCCAGCGGAAACTTCCTAACATGGTTCGATCCCAGTTGGTATAGAAGTGTGGCAACTCATGGGCAAAAACCTATCATGGGCCTATCCCAATTAATATAAGAGGGTGCAAGTCATGGGGAAAAGCCTATCATGGGTCGATCCCAATATTTGATGTTCTGAGGAAAATATCAAGCGGTTAAAATGCCTAGCATGGGTCATCATTTCCTACCATTGATCAGCTAGCCATTTGTATCATATGTCTTATAAAAATTATAACGCACTGAAAAGTAAGAAAAGAATGTAACATACATGTTTCAACAAGTATAAACAAAGGTGGTCTCTAATTCTTATCTATTGTTATTTGGTTTCACTTGAGCTCTCATTTTACATATGGCTGTGTTATTCCTTACATATTTAGTACACTCTTTTGTACTGACTTTCCTTATTCAGACGCTGTATTCCAGGCTGCACGTACCTGTACTCAATTAGTAGATCTCCCCAATAGAACAACATGATACTCAGTTGTTGGTGAGCTCCAGGTTTATTCGCGGCTTTGCGGAGTCTTTATTATGTGTATTTCATAGTGGTACAATCATGGATCTAAGTAGAGTCCTTATACACATTATAGAGAGTATTCATAATTTTAACTTGTCACATGTATCAGTTCTTGTAGTCAACATGTGTTGTATATGAAGTTTCTCATTAGTATATAAATCAGCATAGTAGCAGTTTACCTTCTAATCATAGGTGGATTGTAAAACATGTATTCATATAGTAATTATCCACCTCATCTAGGGTTGGGGTGTGACAAAAGTTTGTTTGGTAGAGAAGTCATTTTGTATCGATTCAAGTGTTGATATTTGGTCCTGAAAACAACAAGAATAAGTGGGGAATAGAAAGGTTACATAGATAGAACATACATGGACCTAGTTCATCTACATCAATAGTACAAATGAGAAGTAGAGCATTACTCACACTTATAGAGATCTTACAAGGTTCATTTGATATTTTCGTGTTATAAGTCGCCATCCATAGTCCAATTTAGGGATAGGAAAAATTGATCATATTCTATTTATTATTATTTTGCTCTGTTGCACCCTGAGTTGTTTCAAAAAATATATTTGTATGGCCAGACCTATCTAGTTATGCCAAAAGGGAATAACTATAAGACTTTATGAATCATGATATAACTTTATAGGTACCTGACATTTACATGTTATTAGAGTTTATGTTTTATGGTATGTTCAAGATTCACTCTATTATGACCTTCAAAAGACACCAGACATTGAGTGTTGTGTGACACAAGCTAGTAATGAAGACAAAGTTGACCTCGACCTCCTACTCCAGAGGATGAACTATAAAGGATTTTCTTTTCTATCTTAATTGTACTATTTGTATTGACCTAGATGGAAGCCAAGTCTCAATAGCATAACACCTATAAGGATTCTTAAGATATTGAAGAGAGTAGATGGGGAAATAATTATATGTGCTTTGAGATGAGAGAGGAATATGAGCAGAAGTATCCCACACGTGACTTATCTCTTATTACAATGTGTGTTCCCTTATTATGGTGGAGTGGTTCTATAGAATATCTCATTGTTGCCAAAGATGGTTTAATATAGAATTATAGATGCTGCATGTACTATAATTTATCTATTTGTATGTCCTTTTCCCTTTGTGGATTACCTTCTCAGAGGTTACTAATGTTATAGTGTACTTCCATTTAAGTGTTGTCCGCTTTGGAGTAAACTTAATTATTGCTTTATGGTTTCGTAGGACCTTTTCCCTACATGTTATTTATGGAATTTTCTACTTTTCTCATTGTCACATCGAGGAGTACTCCCTAGATATAACCAGCGTCGTCGTCATCTTTGACGACTAAGACTAGCCTCTTAGCTTACATTATTACATTCATAGGTCAAAAATACGAATATCTCAAAAAAAAAATCATTATTTCTACATTGAGGTTTACATAGACCTCTACATATAAATACTATTTATATCGCGTATACATAGACCCTTTGTATAGGAAGATTACATAGTCTACTACCTTTATTTCACATAGATATATAAAATATAATATAGTCTCAAATGGATGTCTCATCTCATAACCATCTAATAAAAGTGTAAAAAATTTTGCCTAGCCCAAACATCAATATAATTAAGCGACATACATACTATACAATGTTTAGTACTGAAAAATGAAAAGGAAAGAACATAATAGTCTTAAAAACAGAACAACTTCATAAGCTTGATATTGGCATTACCCTTGAAAAGGGAGGACCTACCCAACTTGGATGAATGAGAGTTCAAATTCTTCCTTCAAAGTCGTCTCAAGGCCCTTCAACAACTGGAACAAAAAATGTTGGAAAAAGGGAGAAAATGGGTTAGTACACCACTTGTACTAAGTATGAGACCATATACACGCATATCATGAAATCATGCTAAAAAGAGACAATTCATTAAAATATGCAATTTAATCTGAAAAGTCTTATGCACATTCAAGAAGACCATACCAATCATTAAGACATATTCATTAAGTCATAAGCATGTACATCACAAGACCGACAATGCTAAGTCTAGTTAATTCAACATGCATATCATACAATTTAACTTATAGTGAAATAAACTCTATCATCAAGTTATAATAGCTATAAGCATGAATAAGATTTCATTACAACATAACGAAAGCAAGACAATTACACATGAAACCTCATTAAGTTAACAAGTTCAATGACCAAACAAAGCTCCATAACCCCACTCAATCAAGTAAACCTAATAAGAACCATAACTAATATCCAGATTCACATAACATATCATTTAAGAGTATATATGATCATACTTTACAATAGAGACCAACACATAAACGTAGCTTTCTAGGTTGGATCCACTAGATAGTCTTCTTATGGAGGCAACATAGTTCAATAAATAAGAGATAGGTATGAAATCTCCACATGCCACTTTGAAATTGGAGCCTCATCTCATGGTAATCCATAGGATGAGTATCCCTCATAGGGGAGTCAACACCTTATGTGTAGCTATATGGTGAATCTTCTTCTATTAAAAGTCAACATCTCCCATTATCAAATTCACTCGGTGCTAAGCTAAGTCCCTCTTTGAAATGTCTATAATGTTTTAATTAATCATCATAACCAAATGTAGGTCATAGGTTCTATCCCTTATATAATAATCATCATCATAGATCAATAAGAATTGCATGAGTATAGTTCTTTCATTATAATTCATATAAGTGAGGTCAACACATTTATATAATCACATCATGATAAGGCATATTGGTAAATATCAGCATCCTTATAACATTTACATCTTAGACAACCCCTAACAAACCATACTCAAGAAACTTCAATTGAGTATCATACCAAACCTATCAATCCTAATACAAGGTATACATTAATGCAACATCATCATTCAATCTCAAGTAACCACAATTTCTAGTAGATAATATGGATCACAAGACTTACAATGTCTCATTCATAATTCATCATCAAGGTCTTACAATCAACCCTTAAATAAAACCCATAATGGTGTAAAATAATCACATATCAATAACCAACATGACAACAAATCCAATTGAATCACTACATCTCAGTCCATCATTAGTTCATAAATTAAGATAAGAGACGTAAGTCAAAGTCATAATCTGGATCAATTACTCAAGAAATAGTATCATATGAATATTATTCATTCTAATTTATTAACATTTGATATAATAAAATTATATAGTATTAATTCAACCAATAACTAATTCAATTGAACAAACATTACAAAGTAAATATCTAGATCCCAACCTAGGGTTAGGAGGAATAGGTCACTTCTACAAACTAGACCAATCCATCAATAAATAGAATAATATAGTTATTGTTCATCATAATATGCTCAACTAAATTTAAATAAAACAGAACAAATCAATTTGAAAGATCAATTTTTATATTGGAAAAGACCCACTTGAATTTCATACTTCTGAAATCAATTTGATAGAACCCTTTGGGGAAAAAAGTCATAAAGGTGAAATGAATCTCATACCTTATTGTTTGATCAAGATTTATGAAGAAACTTTGGTGACTTGATCCGTATAACCCAACATGACCTTCACTTCTATGGAGTTCTTCACCTTGAGAGAGAAAGAGGAGAGAAGGAAGAGAGTTTGGGTTTTGGAATTTATGAGAGCTTAGGTTGGTCTAATTAGGTTAGGGTCTTTATATAGGTTGTTAATTAACTTGATTAGACCTCACCTAAACCCTAATTAACCTACTAACTAATCCAACTAATTAAATGTATAAAATGAAAATGTTTAACAGACCCGTGTCTCCACAAAATGAGACCACGATCGACGGATCATGTGTCCATCGACGAGCACTGTTCCCTCCGTGCTGCACACTTGGTAAATATTCTAACTATCCATCGACGGAGGCATCGACGGAGGCATCAAAGCCCCATCAATTCACCAACGACCCGTTGGTGGCATTCATTGGTGACACTGTCTATTGACAGCCTTTAACCACTTTTGCAAGGGTCCTCTTCAAGGGCCGTTAGATGGTCCTTGGAGAGTCTTATCCAAACGTTTTGACTATGAATCAACCCTATAACATGTTAGAGACCCTTTTACCGAAATTCATCCATTTCCGACTCTGAAAAGCTAGTCAAATAAGCTAAGGCACACTAGTACCTCATTGAACTAGTTTTCGGACGTCATGAACATTCTTTGACGTTTTGATTTCTAAACTTCATAAATCAATTACATACAATAAAATTGACCATAAACAGTTATTAAACCTTTTGACGCTCACATTAGGCTCTACAACACATCCTAGACTTTCGAAGTGTTACACTCATGTCACTTGTTCAAATTGTGTGGGTACTGCAAGATAATTGATCATACGACCACTTCTATATGTTTTACTTGTCTCGGAGCCTACATGATTAAGAATTATAGACTTTAAAGATTTTTTCCCCATGTGTCATATTCTCACTTGTTCATATTTCATATATGTACTCAAAGACATGTTAGTCCACCTATGTGATATAACACACTTTCTCAATGTGATTTGTGTTCTATAGTTCATTTTGTTTTGTGTAGATACATGTATTATAGTATACTTGCTTAAATATTATATTTTTTATCTTTATTACTCATGTATCATGTGCTCATATAGTCCCTTTCCTACATTCCTTAAAGCGCATTCTCTCACACGCTACCCTAGTTTATATGTGCGCTTACACCACATATATCTATAACTTAATGCCCATATATTATGTGTTAGTCTGCTTATGTGTCATACTCACTGTGACTTATTTATTCGTTTTCTATGCCCCAAGGTGCTTATAGACTTGAATTTTGAAAAAAAAAATTCCTTTTATCATGTAGTGATGACTTTGACTAAAAAACGTTTGGCATATATGTAAATTTTGTCACAATCATAGACAATAACTTACCATAATGCTTTATTTGAAGGTGAAACATAAAACTTAATTTTATATTATCAACTACGTGTCTTATGAGACTCACCTTTGAAAAGCGTCAGGATATAAAGGAGAAGGGAAAGTAATACCCCGATTAGTTAGGTCTATGATTTTATTTGTTCGTTCAATATACAAAAAATTTGGGAATTACTATAGTTATTCTTGATTGTTAAGGCGTGGAAGCTAAGCTCAAAATCTGTAACCTCCATTGAAGCATTGTGAAAGGAATATAATATAACATCAGATACTTGGAACACAAGATGGTAAATATCCTAAGTACCCCTACTCATCCTAAACAACAGGGTTCTGAGATCATGTGGTCCCTTATATGATCATAAATCCTACTAACATTTGTTCATTTGTTTTATCATTTTCATTTATTTTGTTTAGGCATATTAAAGTTATTATTTTTATGAGTTCTAATTGTGTATATTTAATGAATGACATGATCAAGAAAGGGGTTTTATTTATTATATTATTTTTGTATGAATGATTTTTGTTGAGGCTTCGTGCTAGACTCGTCTATACGTTTTTTAGGTTAGTATATGGATTTCGGATAGTATTATTTAGAGTGGGAACCCTCGCAAATCTCCAAATGAAATGACTAGGTTAACAAAACTATCAGTTTCACCCATCATTCGAGGACGAATGTTCATAAGGGAGGATTTAACAACCTATATTCTACGTGTACTAAAACTATTTATATGACGCATATTAATTGCCTTGTGGTATAGTTATGAACTTGGTTTTCTATGGGAGTAGTGATAATAGAGTAGGTTTAAAGTGAATTTCCCATAGATTCTGATGCGACACAATTAAGTTGACGTCGATGGAAGTATTTACACTTGAGATCATAAGGTGGTATTTGAGTCTAGAGATGAAATAGACAAAGTATATTAAGTCTTAAGTTAAGATAAATGTATTAAGGTATAGAAATGGAATACAATATTGAGGTGCTTTCTTGACTTCACTAAGCTAGTAGGTGCATCACCTAATTTTACTATTGATCATCCAAAGGACCAAGTAGGTGCATCACCTACTAAAACTCTTTTGACTATGTTATTGGGCCAAGTACACCAGATATATCTCGCCCAAGTTGAATAGAAAAATAAGTAAGTAATGGACAACCAAGGCTCAATCTTTCCAAGCCCGCAAGAAATAATTTAAATGGATAAGTAGGTGGATCACCTACTTAAATGTGTGGCTTAAATTAAAGACATGGTTCATCAAATGAAGTACAATAAAGGTTGTGTAAGATAATATTTTAAGGTAAAAAATATGCTACAAATATCTCATTTTTCTCGTATCCAAATTTTAAGCTCTCAAGTTCATATATTTCTCTCTCTCAAGATGACACAACCACCCAATTTTCCCACTAGAGTTCTAACTATTTTTCACCTTGTTTCTTCCAAAGCAGACACAAGATCACCTTCTATTCTCTATTGTTTCAAGTATAATGGAAAATTCTTCAAAGGGAGTAAACTAGATACCACACTCTTCCAAAGATTAAGAGAAGGTTATAAAAATAGTAATTGAAGGAGAATAATGGATTTAGATACCCAAGGTAAGAAAAGTGCCATAACCTTTAATTATTAGTTTATTGAGAATTATATACTTACTTTTTTGTTGCAACAAATGGGATGGTAATTTAAAACCATAAATTCAAATATTTTGATTGTTTTTGAGTGTTGAGGACTTTTATGGTATTAATTTGTGTATGTGTCATTAAGGTACTTGGAGAATTAATGCGGAAAGGTGTAGAGGGAATATTTATAAGCAATGGTGATGCACAATTAATTTAAAGCTTTGGTAAACTCATTTCCTGTTCCATGGGAAGGTTGTTTTGTGGAAATTACAATAACGAACAGAAATTGTGAAAGAAAATAATTAATTTGAAAGATTATTGGCTGGGTACTATTTTGATGAGTAGAAATATCCCGAGGTTGTTGGTAAGCTGTTAATATTAGCCTTAATGATTAGTTGTTATACATGAAGACAATGACGTTAAAGGAAAGGCTAACACTTTGTGAACTATAAGAATTGATTGAGGTATGTAGGGTTATTAGATTTCCTATTTCTTTGGCATGAATCGAATACTTGCATTACAAAAAATAATCTTTCTAAGTGCCCTTGGTAGTGACTGATCCATAGTCACAGTTCCTACTCCCTGGACCATTAAAGTCAGCACTCTAATATGAGTTTGTTACTAAATTTACCTGTTTACTCTAGCTTGTGTTGGCATGCAAGGTTTAAACTTGTTTCGTTGTCAAAGTACCCTTGGAATATATTTATCTTATATAAATCAAAGTGATTCTATATTACACATGGTACATGTGTTTATATCATATGTTCCATTTATTGGTTATTGCTCCCATTTCGTTAGACTATAATGTTACCTCACAAGATCCCTATTTGCTCTTTTATACATTTAATATTTACTTACTTGGGATATGTATCCGTCCTTAAGTTGAATCTACACACGTTACCCCTTGTTTCCACTTTCATGAACACCTAGTATTTGATATTAGTAAGTATCAAATAGAGTTAAAATCTATTGGTTGTTTCTTAAATGTCTTCACTTGATGTGCTTCAATTGGAGATGTCAAAATGCTTATCGAGTAATATAAGCTCCTAAGTATTACCGTGGTGTCATATTTGCTTCCCATGTCATTTTTATTATCGTAAGTTCATATTAATGTGTTTTCTACTACTCGTCCAAAGGTCAAAATCTTAACAATGATTATGACCATGAAAATGACAATCTCAAAAAGAGTTACGATTATCAATAAAAGAACAATCTCAAAAAAGTTATAAAGATCAAAACAACAATTTCAATGATTAAATAATATATAATGAAGAAATCTATGTAATTATGGGTCGCAACCCAGGGGAAAATGCCTAGCATGGGTCGATCCAAATTAGTATTGAAGGGTGGCAGCTCTGGAGCAAAAGCTTAGAATGGTTTGATCACAATAGGTATAAGAGGGTGGCAGCTCAGGGGAGAAATCCTAGCATAGGTCGATCCTAATTTATAGGATTATGAGGACAACATCGCAAAGGTTAAAATACCTAAAATGGGTCATCCTATCCTACCACTGATTTGTATCATATGTCTTATAAAAATTGTAACACACAGAATAGTAAAGAAAAGAATGTAATATATATGATTCCACAAGTAGTTTCACTTGAGCTCTCATTTTACATATGGTTGTTGTATGTCTTACACATACAGTACTTTCTTTCATACTGACGTTCCTTATTAGGGACGCTGCATTTCATGATGAAGGTACAAGTACTCAACTAGTAAATCTTCCAAATAGAAGCACATTATACTCAACGGTTGTTGGTGAGCTCCAGGTTAATGTAGGGCTTTTCCGAGTCTTTATTATGCATATTTCACTGTGTTACAATCATGGATCCAAGTAGACGCTTTCTAGGCATTGTAAATTGTTATCTGTATTCATAGCTTCACTTGTCACATTTATAGATTCAACTAGTCAACATGTGTTGTATATTAAGTTTCTCATTAGTAAATATATCTCCATAGTAGTAGTTTACCTTCTCATCATAGGTTACTCATTAAATATTTATTCATATAGTAATTGTCCGCCTCACCTAGGGTTGGTGTGTGACATAGGATTTTGCAAGATTCCGAGCTTGTCCAACAGGATCACTTTTGAAGGATATTAAGATAATCCTAAGAAACTTGATGACGACATCGACTTGACTCTACTCTATCCATCAGAAGATTTTTTGTTTTTTGGAGGACTATGGTGATATTGATTACTCTAGGTATCAGGTTAATACAAATAATAGAAATGACTCATTTTCTAGGCTAACAACTCTTTCATGGGGAACTAAAAGGAAAGATTCAGTTGTTTTTTCAACACCTGAGGGATAATATGTAGAAGGTGCAACCTGATTGGCGAATCTTGTGGATCAAGCAATATCTTTAAAATATTAGAAGACCAGGTCAAGATAAACAAATTTATGTTGGGATATTGAAACTGAACTAAATGGATCCTTCCTAAAGATATCAACCATCTCTTGACTATTCAAAGGGAGTAGGTATCCTTATTTTTGAGTTATGTTTTAGAAAATTCATTCCTAAAACTTTTGTAGGTATACACACATGGTACACTTGCTGAAGCAAAATTGAGTTCAAGAGAGATCTAGGCAATTAAATCCAACCTACAGAGATGGACATGGTCTGTTCTCGAACGTTAGAACTCTTGATATTGCATTTTCATTAATGCATGAAAATCGTTGCAATTGTCACATGTTTGATCGTTGTGCCATTTTAGAATAACAAGATGATACTTGTTTCCTATCGATACACCCTTCCACTTCTCCATTGCTCCATGTCTTTTTCCTTATCCCTAGAAAACTCAAATTCATAACAATTTTTCTTGAGAATTTTCCGTTTAAGAAATTAGTTAGTGTGAAGAGTGATTAGATCCAACAATAAAAAGAATAAGGTCCAAAAGATGATGTTCAAAAAGGGTAAGGGTTGATACTATGAGAACTCAAAGTATTCTTAATAGGAGGGTGTTATATATATATATATATATATATATATATATATATATATATATATATATATATATATATATATATATATATATATATATATATATATATATATGTATGTATGTATGTATGTATATATACATATATATATATATATATACATACATATATATATATAAATACTTATCATGAAGCCCGGGCAGCGAAGAATGTTGAACTTCCAGTGAGAAATTATGATTAGGAAAATGCTCTCCTAATCTTACGTTGTCCATCTCTTGTTCCTAAGTCCTTCACTCCTGCTGAATTCCCATGTTCCTAAGCCTCTCACTCCTCCTAAACTCTCGTGTCAGTCCTCTTCATTTTATATTGAAATTCAGTGAGCATTCTCTTAGTTCTCAGTCATAATGATGTCTGCAATGATTTGATGGTTGATTTTTTTTTTTGAATGAAAAAAAATTATATTATTTCTTTCGACATGTCTAATAACTATATGAATTTTTACTCATGCTAAGTGTTGCCCAAGTGGCCATGAATTTCTTTAATCTACATTTCTGGCAACATGGTTTACTGCTTAAACCCTTATGACGTCAAAAGGGATAATATTTTTAGGTTATGAGATCAATGATCACATTGTCATGCCGACAAGGGAAGCAGGGGTACTTGAAGAGTACATGGTCATTCATATAGGGGGAATAAGTGGTATTTGAAGAGGATATGGTCATGCTGATAGGGGGAGAATTTGAAAAAATTTTGACATTTTCAAAAGGGTGAAAATGTTTTTTTTATTATCGATGTGATGTTTTGGTGATTTGTAAAACTTTGGCAATGTTGTATAAAGGGGACTAATCTAGTTATGTGAAGAGGCACGCTGATAAGGGAACATGTGAAAGAGGGGAAAAAGGTGAATAAGTTTATTATCATCAAAAAGAGGGAAAATGTTACCTTTGAGCTGGTGGTAATTTTTGATGATTTCACAAACTTAGAGATTTAACAAAGGACTTTATCCAAGAAAGGGTCCTCTGGTATTGGACTGAGCAACGGGAAATGAATGAATAAACTCAGCATGAGAAATATTTGTGTTTTCATAATAAAGGGGTGAAATATTATATTCTTGCATTTTGAGGATCCTCTCAAGTGTTTTCTCCTGGTCTTTGGCAGAGGACTTCCGTCGAGTTTTAAAGTTGTGCAAAGCTGTAAAGTTAGCTTTACAGCGGTATTGTAAGGTTTGTTGGTGAGATGTGTAGCATAGTTCACTAATTGGAAGAGTGGATGAAGTTGTTTGTTTAAGTGGTAAAAACCATTGTGGGTAACGGATATAGATATACAACCATAAATAAACAACAACATTCATTACAAGAGGGAGAAAGTTAGTAAGTCTTTTTCAAGAACTCAAACATTAAAGAACACAACAAGAGACTTGGTCCTGAAAAGTCTGCGAATGAGAAAAGGACGAAAAGAAAGTTGTGAAATGGCTGTGAACTTTGATGTGGTTTTTGCACAACCTTTCATGACAGCAGGCTTTCCGCCAATGACCATGTCCCAATGGTGTGTGTCAACTATGATAATTGTCTCTTGTTGAAAACACAAACCCATGTTTTGGAAAATAAAGTTGTGAATTTTTTGAAAATTCACAAGCTTAAAAAAAAGTCCATTTTCAAGAAGTATTATCTTCAAGAGAAACAGGGACTTGATAGAGCTCCACGTTGTCTAGTTGTCTTAGGATTATATCTTTCATGCTACATTGTACATCTATTCCTAATCTATTAAAGAATCAGATCGTTGTTTAGTTCGTCTAAAAGTTTAAGTCAATTAAGGTAAATTGATTTAGCGGGCAACATTATTGTTGTTTAATAAAATTCAAAGTCATCTCGTGGTAGTTGGTATAGTGGGAAAAGTTGCTGTTGCTTAATAAAAAAACTAAGTCATATAGGTGGAATGGTTTAGTGCGCAACACAATTGTTTTTTTAATAAAATTCTGAGTTATCTAGAGGTGGGTAGGCCAGTGGGCAATATGTCATTTCTTAGTTAATTTCTTTATAGTAGATGTTCTACATTGAGGGGGAAGATATTTAGAGGTAAATTTCTAGGTTGAAAGCATTGTAATCTGAATGAGTTCTCGGTTTGAGTTATGTGGAGGTTGTGTTAAAAATCGTGTGAGAACAGGTTGTGGTTTTCACCTCCCTAGAGCAAGAGTGTTTCCATGTAAAATCATTGTGCAGACTTTACTTCCAACTATAATCTTTCTGCATTTATTTCAATTGATGTTCTTGTTGATTCAGGGGACCTGTTCCAATGATGTCAGTGGCCCATACTACTATGTGTGCTTATATTACAATTCTTACCCTATAAAAGCACCTGGTCCATTGACTATGAGTTGATGCACACATCCTAATATCCCACAAGTGGATCAGGGGAGGATAGGATTCACTCTTACCTTTTAGGGGTACAGAGATTTCTTGTGACAGACCATCGGCTCAAAAAAAGTAAAATAAAAGCATAATTGAAAGGAAAATAACGAGAATACTAGTGAAAATTGAAGAATAAGATACTACATGACTACAAACTAAACTGAATCATCAACATAATTACAGGGTTGCGCTACTATTGATGAGATGGAAGAAGTTTTTTTAGGGTTTTCCCATAACTAAAATTTCTTATTCTTCCCAACGAGTGCGATTCTTATTTTTCAGAAGAGGGTTTTTGTTAGAAACACGAGGAAAATGAAATGAAAGGTGTAAATTAAGTCTTGCTTTTCTTTTTTGTGACACTTTGACCAAGAAGTGGTCCACTTTAAAATGTAATTAAGTAAATCTAGAACCAAATTAAAATTTTCAAAACTTTCTTATCTTTTATAAAATACACAAAAAAAAACACTTTAGTTTTAAAATTGTATAACTCCATCCTAACCATAAGAGAAAAGTAAAAGAAAATAGAATTTTCTCTTTTTCTTCATCTCCCAACTCCCTCTCTTCTTCATCCTTTGAAAATTCGACTATCAACAAATATTCTCCCATTATCTTCCTTATTATCTCAAACTGCCCATCTCTCTTTATGAGTTGAAGATCATTTTGACTTGAAAATGGGTAGGTCATTTTTGAAATATTTACAATTTTGGAACAATACATTCTTGATCATAAGTTTTTTTCTTGGGTTAATGAACAATAAATCGTCCTGTCAATGTGAAAATTTAATATTGATGTATTATAGCTATAATTTACTCCCTCCGTTTAAAAAGAATGACCCTATTTCCTTTAACAATGATACCTTTCCTTTTTTGGCAACACCTTAATTTTAACTTTTCACGTGGTATTTTTAAGACCATAAGATAAAAGAGTATTTTGGTACATTTTACATAACTTGTATTTATAACCACAAGATTAAAAAGTCTTCTTTCTTTTCTTAAACTCAGTTGCAAGTCAACTGAGTTCATTCTTTTGAAACGGAGGGATTTTTGTTTTTCAAAAAAAATCAACAAACCCAAAAAACCCTGATTTTGAGAAAATGTATATCTATTATTGTTGTTCACTGAAAATTTGTTGTTTTTTGTTTTTGTTATTCTAATTTTTTTTGTTTGACTTATTATGTTTATATGATTTTAGAAAAATAATCTTGTTTAGTTGTTCAACATATATTTCATTTGTTTAAAGATGTATCGTATGTTCAAAACATGTTAGTGATATGTTTGTACATATTCCAACAGAGCTTTCATATGTCGGAATATGTCACCTATGTGTTAGGGTAACAAAATGGTTATTCTGTAACAACATGTTACACATTGTGACAACAAAAGATTCATCTACATCAATAAAGGTACATATGTGACAATAAAATGTCCATATGTGTTAACATAAGTATAAATTTCTACCCATTATTATTTTATAATAAGTTGTAAACTCTAAACATTATCTTATTTACCTTGTAGATAAAATGACACCCGAAGATTCATCTATGACAACAACTCAATCTTTTGTTAGTGATGCATCCTCTTTTAACATTAAATCCTCTTTTATGATGTGAAGAATGTGAGCAACGATATGATTTTTTTAATACTCATGTTAAAGAACTCTCTAATATTTTAAGGAAACGACTTATAAAATTAATATTATAAAAACAGTGAATGTTTTCTTTTTAATCTTTTTATCCTTCCAACTTTATTAAGATTTTTTAAGTGCTTATAATTTGGCCTCCTTGGTATGTTAAGTAATGAAGGACTCGCTAATGGCATTAACAAACTCAAAGATGATATAATATTGTTAATTAATAAAAATTTAACTTATTTATCATTTTATTTTCTTATTCTATTTTAAATATGATAAAATTGATTTACATACGTCCATGAAGATTTCACAGTCTTTGAAGTATACGAGGTTGAAAAAATATATTTCTCAATTACTATTTATAATTTGTAAAAGAAAAAAAATCAACGAATATTGATCCAGTATCTTGCTTAATCCCAAAAGACAAGGAGAAAAAGAAGGAGAAGGAGAAATATAAAGGCAAAGCTAATGAGAAAGAGAAAGAGAAACAGAAAGAGAAAGAGAAAAAGAAGGGCAGAAAGTCTTCAGTTGTGATGTGAAGCAACAATATTCATTTGAAGGATTTAACATTGCCGGCGAGGGTGCAACTCAACTAATGTTATACTTCTCGCAATGGATAAACAAGGGTCTTTACAAGCATCATTCAAAAAAGTAAAGTTTTTCAAATATTATTAGTATTTCTTATTGATGACCTCTAAATAATTATTTATAATGTTTACAAAATTACACAAGAAACAAGGATGATCACCACTTAGAAAATTAATCGAAAGTTGAATTCTATCAAATTCGTGGTTTAGCATCAATAATGTTATGACCCTTCATACTTGAATCTATTTTCTTCAAGGAGTAGAACTTCAAAGTGATTTCTGAAGTCTTTCAATGATGAACTTGTCCAATTTTGATATCTATCCATGGGTTCTTGCATAAAACGTTTTGAATAATTATAAATTGATTTAATTGATGTTAATTTGATGGTTTAAAATTAATTACTCTATGAATCCATTTAATTCATGAACCCTAGTTTTTGGCTAATTTGTGGGGGACTTGATTAATTCTTAATTCTATAAAATCTCATGTAGTTTTATTAAGGCTATTGAATTATGATAGAACCATGTTACAATTGTTAATATGATGCCCTAAATTCATAAATCTATGTTGAATTATCTTTGATTCATTGTCTATTGTAAGTATTGGATTGAATTGGTGATCATGGTCATGGGTAAGGGCCATTGAGTATTGTGTTGGATGAATTAGCTATGGATTGAATAGGTGATAGTGGATTGGTGGTACGCTGTTCTCATTCTCTTTATTTTATGTAAATTAGGTCTTGAATTATGTTTTGATTGGTATTACTTATGGTGGTGGGTCTATATGCTTTACTTGGGAATTATGTGGCCTCGCCAGTTTTACTTTATGAATTATGAAGGTCACGACCTTGTCGGCATTACTTGATATATTATGATGATTTGTGTAGTGATTTATGTGATGTATGATTATATCCATCGTGAAAGTATGTGTTGCTTCTATTAACATTAGGTGATCATTTTTGACCTTGACTATGTCCTTATGTGTGTAGTCTTAGAGTTGATGCATGATTCTTTCTATTTGGTTATGTGAGTCTTATGATATTTATATTGATGATATTATGTTACTGAATAGGGTGACCTATAGATGATGTTGGTTATGCCTATGTTCTTCTAGAATGATATGTTATATGTGAAGTATGTGTGTGTCTCGTTTACGTAGACTTGTTTCCCTTCTTTGATACATGTATAATGTGAATATGCATTCTAGGATTAGTATGCTAACTATTCTTAGTCTTGTATGTCTGATTGACATTTGACCTTGAACAATTATAAGAAGGTCCTTTTATGTGGAGCCTTCATCTTAGATGTAAGGTTATTATATCCTCGAAGTCGAAATCCGTAACAATATCCTTCTTGTGTGAATGGTGGACTTAAGATTGATTTTTTGGAAAAACATGAAATCATCCTTTGGAATGTCATCCAGCTATCCTCTTGACCATTGTAAGGAAACCCTAGGGGACCTCTTTGGTAAGGTATTGTGATTGGGTTATGAACTTGATATGGAACCTCTTGTACTCCTTTATTGAAATACTCCATGGGAACAAATGTTAGCACCGAGTAAGTATGATTTGGGAAGTAGCTAGTTAAGGATGAGGCTAGAGTACAAAGAAACCCTTCATATTCCTTAACCATGTGCCTACATAGGATCTGTCGAAGTTCTACCCTTTATCGTAGTAGGGTTTACTCCGGATTCCATGATTATCTACCATGGTCTATGTCAGTTATTGCCTATTCTCATCATATTGGATATACACTAGTGCTGGAGTAGTTCTATGAAGTTTATGTGGTGGTATGGGACGCTATCAAGACATTGCACGATTAGACTTTTAAGATGTTAGTGAGTGAGTCCCTAGGTCTTCTCCAAGAGCATTATTTTAATGTCATTGTGTGATGAATCTCTCTTAAGTGAACTAATGAAGATAATGACTTAAGTTAGAAAGCATGTAAATGAATAAGTTCTTATATAGAGTGGTTTAAAGGTTGCCTAGTTAAGGTGTGAAGGGGGCATATGAATGGTCACTTCATTTATTACCTAGGGAAGTGTTAAGAATAACTCTAGATAGGAAAGTTTTTGATACGTTATACTTGATCTAAACTTAGGTAGTCTTAAGAATTATATAGGTAATATTGGAGAAGGTGTATCTGCGTTCTCTTGTTCAATTACTTTAGTAAGTCTTTTGATAACCTTCGGGAGGAGAATGTAATATTATATATATGTTATTGTATGAAGTGATAATGATCTTATCCTAGCTACTCTAAAGGATCTCTTAGGTTTGTGTGAAGGAATTTTATGGGTGATCGCTTCATAACTCATTCTAGTGAATCATAGAATTATCATTGGTAAGAGGATCTCATATATATGTGTTTTGGATATACTTTGATGCTATAGTGTGATATGTGAATTTTGGATGAATTTACAGTGAAGTCACTATAAGCTTCACTGTAACATGCATGGACATTAAGTATAAATTGTAATGTCTGCTAAATGTATTGTTCGGTGTTTAAATGTGATTTTTATGCTTATACTATGAATTTTTAATAAAAAAGAGAATGTTTCTCATAAATATCTTATTCTCATGATTTTATGCATTAAGTCATACTCAGTACATGTGTTTGTACTAATTACCTACATTTTGTTATATCTAAAGGTGTAGGTGGAAGGTGAGAAGGATCTTGAAGCAAAGCTCGGAAACTAGTTATCGTTCAAGCATAGTTGAAGTACTTTCCTCACTTTAATCGAGGGTATCATAGTCTTTAGACTTCTTTATTTCAATGCATTGTAACATATATTAGATTGTTATATTTCTATTCGATGGGCCGTGTCTCAATATTACTTTAAGTCTAAGGATGGCATATATTGAGGCTTAGAGTTTTCTATGATTTTAATATGATAGATATTTTTAGATGTTTTCGTGTAAAAAGGCACTACTTTTCATACATGTATGCATTTAATGATGTCAATAGGCTTGTACAAGACCTCCGATAGGTCAAGTATGCCGTGTCGTGCTCCGAGAGTGACATATCTTCTAGGGTGTGGTCTCGGGGAGTGACATATATGTTGCTACATATACAACATTTCTTCCTTTCAAATGTGATTGACATTTGTTCTAACAAAATCAATATAATAATAATCATTAATATTATCAACAATATGGTATTTACAATGGTTTACATAACTATTAAAACTATATCATATCAGTGGTAGTAACAACAAAATATTCTAAATATGAACTTTGCTTTTTCACGTCTAGGCCTCTATGGGTCGTCATTGTTACTAATATATTCACTCTGAGGATTTAAAATCTCATAATTCTATAGGATTGAAGCATATCTCATGCAAATGGATTGAGAAATAATTCCATAAGATGGTACTAGTAGTCCATCACTCAAAAACTTGACGTAATAAACTATAAGTAGTTGAATAAAAATGAAGAGAATTCATTATCTGCAAACCGCCATTAACCTTATAATTACTTGAATAAAGGAAGAAAACCTAAAAAGGAAGGGGATCCTATACAAAATACATTCGATATATTAATCATGTTTTTTTAAAATCAAAACAGGTTAAGGAAGAAAATAAAAACAAAAGGAATATATTAGAAAATAATTCCTTTAACCTGAAAGAAAATATTACTCAGTAAATTCTCTGCTCGTTCAAAAGAATAGAAAGGCAGAAAAGAAATTTCTCTTTTGCATTCATCATTTTATTTGTTTGCAAACCAAACAAATATGAACTAAATTTATCTTTAAACTTTCTCTTCCTCTTACACCCTATTTTTAACGCATAAAACTAATGTCTTTGACTAGTTTGAGTACACCTCAACTATTCACCTACAAACTCCAATGAAGGCAGTTAAATGTTTCTCCGCTAGACCACAACCTTGAGAGCTATGTTGCTCGGGATCATCTGAAATGTCAATGAGTGTTTATCGGATTGGACAAAAGTAGTGTATTATTAAAGAATCCGACATAGATGTGGCATCAAAAGTAAGGAGACTGCGTAACTAAGTTTGAGAGTTCTCTCCTTTCCAAGAGAAAAGAAGAAACAACAAGAATACATCTAACAAACTAAAGCATTTTTCAATCGATGCTAAAACGAAAGAGCCATTGAATTAATAAGAAGGATAACACCAAACTAAAAAGGTAATTTTTTAGGCAAGGTCTGAGGTTGCCTGATGAGGTTCTAGGTAATCTTGGATTGAGAAGTTCAACTAAGGAAGACAAAGTTGGGTAGATTCCAGGCATCAATATATTTTTTTTTTATATGTTCAAATTATCATATTTCTTGATGTTAAGGGAAAACATTTATCAATGAAACAATTCAAAACAGTTCAAGGAATAATGATTTTTAAATTTCATGACTAAATTAGGGAAAACACTACATAGCATTCTGAAATAAAGCAACAATAACAATAAAGTTGCAAACAATACGCTCGAATATCTAGTAGTTCACAAGAAACCATAACTTGTACACTTCTGCTTCCACACTACATGTTTGGACTACCTTGGTATGTAATATATACACGCTCTTACTACCAAGAAAATTCAAATGAAAAGCAGTTTTTGCAAGCAACACTGGATTATCTTACTCTTGAAGTCCGTCAAGAAAATTCACATGAAAAACTTACAAAAATGAAGAATCTGCCTAATCTACATATAGCTAATTATCCATGAAAAAAAATCTAGAAAACTAAAATATCACACAAAGTAACTTGTTTTTGTGTGGCTATTAGAAAAATAAGCATCCCTTACAAGACAACTTAATGAGAGCCCTCTTCTCACTATTCATCCCTTAGAAGATGGGCTCTCATTAAGTTGTCTTGTAAGGGATGCTTCTTTTGCTAATAGGAACACAAAAAACAAGCTACTTTGCGTTGTATTTAATTTTTGTGGATTTGTTTTCATAGATAATTATTTATCAGTTGATTAGGCAGATTAATCATTTTTGTAGGTTGTTCATGTGAATTTTCTTGACAGACTTCAAGAGTAAGATAATAAGGCTAATGTTGTAGTTGATGCTTTGAGTAGGATGAGCATGGGAAGTACAAACCATGTTGAGGATGAAAAGAAGGAGTTAGTGAAAGATATACACAGATTGGCCAGACTGGGTGTGTTGTTAGTTTACTCTACTAGTGGGGGTGTTTCAGTTCATCCTAATTCTGAATAATCCTTAGTAGTTTAAGTCAAGGAGGGTCATCGTCTTGATCTTGAGTTGATGGAGCTGAAGGACTAAGTGTTGGTTAAGATGAATGAGCCTTTTTCTTTGGGAGATGACGATATACTTAGTTACCATGGCAGGCTGTGTGTACCATATGTGGATGATTTGAGGAGCAGGATCATTGCAGAGGCCTATGATTCAAGATATTCCATACATCCAGGTTCCACCAAGATGTATAATGATCTTAAACAAATCTATTGGTATGATGGCATGAAGAAGGACATTGCAGATTTTGTGGCCGAGTGTTCTAATTGTCAACAGGTTAAGGCAAAACATCTAAATCCTGGCAGTCTTACTCAGATTGTTGAGGTTCAAACTTGGAAAAGGGAGGCCATTAATATGGACTTCGTGGTTGGTCTTCCGAAGACTAGGAGAAAGCATGACTCCATATGGGTTATCCTGGACAGGATGACTAAGTCTACCTACTTTATCCCTATGGAGTCTACTTACAAAGTCGAGGATTATGCAAAAATCTACATTGATGAGATTGTGAAATGGCAGAGGATTCCTTTGTCTATCATTTCTGATAAAGGAGCGCAGTTTCCTTCACATTTCTAGAGATCCTTTCAGAAGAGCTTAGGAACGAAGGTGAAGCTTAGTACTGCCTTTGTCCTCATACTGATGGGAAAGTAAAGACCACCATTCAGACATTGGAGGACATGCTGAGGGCGTGTGTGATTGACTTCAAGTGTAGTTAGGATGACCATCTGCCTTTAATAGAGTTCTCGTATAATAATAGCTATCACTCCTGCATAGGGATGGTACCGTTTGAGGAACTATATGTGTAACGACCTGTTTAGTCGTTTTGAGCAGCAGAACAAATTCTGGAAAAACTGGCTGAAACCACGGACCCAACGACGGACCGTCACAGGCTCGACGGACCGTCGTGGGTGTTCCGTTCCATGACACTTAGAGTTTGAAAATCGGGTACTGAAAATCGACTCTCTGTAAATTGTGACGGACCTGCAGGACGTGCCGTCACATCCACGACGAACCGTCGCGAGTCCCGTTGCAAAACACTTCAACTTTTGAGAAATTGGTGCAAGAAAACGAGTTTCTGACCGTCATGACGGAGGGGCCAGGACGGACCGTCACAGGGGTGACGGGCCGTCGCAGCCATCTGGAGTCTGGGGAGGACACGACGGCCGGTGTGACGGACCGTCGCAGGCATGACGGCCCGTCACAGGCTGCACAATCCCAGGCAGTTTGGGATTTCTCCACACGTTTTAAGGGTCGTTTTTGATTATTCTTTCCTTAATTACAAAGATTGAGGGGTAACATTAATAAGTCTAATTACTTAGGGGTAAAAAGGGGTAACCTTAAGTGAATTAGAGGGGTTTATTGTCCTTTTTCACACTTAATTATATGATTAATTAGGGTAAAGGAAAGAGGGTTTGAGTAAAACAAAAGGGAAAGAACAGAAAGAGAGAGAGCAGATCGATCGAATTGGTTGAGGAGAATAGCAAGCTTGGGAAATTTCTTGTGGATTCCAATTCTTCGGTGGAGGTAGGTTATGGTTTTGTATTACGATATTCGTAGTGAACTCTTGATAGTGAATAATATGTGTTGATGATATTGTAAACCTGTCTATATGCTTATTGTATGTTTGTATGAATATGATTATCTGATGTTGATAATACAAGCATGATGAAAACCATTGAATCCCAAATCTTGAAAGAAACTTTAATCTATGATATTAATGATAATGCCTTGGTATAAAGGAAGGCATGATGAATTAAAGTGATTGGGATTGATGATGCCTTGGTTAGAGAAGGCTTGATGAACGGATATAATGAGATTAGTGGATCGGAGTGTCACGTTTCGACACATAGAATTAGTGGATCGGAGTGTCTTGTTCCGACACATAGTATTAGTGGGACGGGTGTCACGAACCGACACGTAGATGTAGGGGATCGGAGTGTCACGTACCGACACATGTAGGGGATCGGAGTGTCACGTTCCGACACATATAGGGGATCGGAGTGTCACGTTCCGACACATATAGGGGATCGGAGTGTCACGTTCCGACACATAGTGGTAGGGGATCGGAGTGTCACGTACCGACACAAGAGGAAGAAAGATAATGAATCTCGAAAGATGATAATATATTCAACATAATGAACTTAATTCCCAAATGAGTATGGTAATGAGGCTTGAGCCCTCATGAATGAACTTGATGGTGTTATTGATGATTATGATACTTGTTGTTGCTACATGTTGAGTTTATAGTTGATTTATAATATTATTTGATATATATTGTTCCCTATTTTGAGTTAACCGATGATATCTACTCAGTACGTGTGGTTGTACTGACCCCCTACTTTTATGTTTTCCTTTTGTTATTTGTGTTATGCAGCAAACGTTCCGTCAACTTCGACTCAGCAGTAGATCAAGCCGTCTTCACTCCATCGGAAATTCAGGGTGAGCTAATGCGTCTAGCTTGGACTGGGTCTCCTTCTTCAAGTCTTGATGCCTTGAACTTCCGGCATGGACTAGTTTTTAATTGTTTTTAGCTTTTTAGACATTCCTAGATTAGTAGTTTGAGATAGATGTTCTTGTGGTGATGACTTCCAGATTTTGGGAATATTAATAATAGTTTTGAGTTGTTCTTCTTTATTAATGAGTTAAGTCTTCCGCATTATTTTCTGTTGAAATATCTTGAAAAGGTTTAGATTAAGGTTTAGATGGGTTGGTTCGCTCACATCGGAGGGTAAATGTGGGTGCCAGTCGCGTCCCCGATTTGGGTCGTGACAGACTTGGTATCAGAGCATTAGGTTCATTGGTCTCATCACACAAGAACAGGTCTAGTAGAGTCTTAAAGAACGGTAGGGGGACGCCTTTACTTTTCTTTGAGAGGCTATAAGACTTTAGGAAAAATTCCATTCTTTCATTCTTTCTTTCGTGCTACTACTTGAGTCCAATTGGTATCTAGGTGATACAAATTGGTATCTGACCATCTTCATTCTATTTCGCAGATGGTTAGAACTAGAGCAACGACCGCACCAGCAGCGACAACGGAAAGACAGGAAACTACTGAGCCAGCCACTGGGGCTGTGGCTCGAGGAAGAACAACGGCAAGAGGCCGTGGGAGAGGTCGTGGGAGGACGTCCTCTAGAGGAAGAGGACGAGCCCCTAGCCCATCTGATGCTAGGGCGGTGACTCCTCCACCGACTGAGGAGGTAGTTAGAGAGGGTGAGGAAGGGGAAACTGAACAAGGGCAGAATGAGGAAATGCCACCCCAACCTACCCCGAGATGATCAACCAAGTACTTGCTTATCTTAGCGGGTTGTCTGATCAGGGTCAAGCACCTCCAGTGGTTTCTGCACCAACACCTCCGGTTTCAGAGATACGACATGCGGCTACTATGGCTCCCCGCATGGATGCACCATTGGGAATAGGCACATTTCCACGTCTGACTACTGGGCCTATTATGACAAACGATCAACATGAACTTTTTAGTAAGTTCTTGAAACTGAAACCTCCAGTCTTCAAGGGTGCAGAATCTGAAGATGCTTATGATTTTCTGGTTGATTGTCATGAGCTACTACACAAGATGGGGATAGTAGAGAGGTTTGGTGTCGAGTTCGTGAGCTATCAGTTCCAAGGGAACGCCAAAATGTGGTGGCGTTCACATGTTGAGTGTCAACCAACAGAGGCACCACCTATGACTTGGGAATCATTCTCTACCCTATTTATGGAGAAATATATCCCAAGGACTTTGAGAGATAGAAAGAGGGATGAGTTCTTGAGTCTTGAACAGGGAAGGATGACAGTAAACGCGTATGAGGCTAAATTTCGCGCGCTATCCAGATATGCCACGCAACTTTGTTTCAGTCCACAAGAACGGATCCGCCGTTTTGTGAAGGGGTTGAGGTCAGAATTGCGGATTTCAGCCTTACAGATAGCGGCAACGGCAACATCCTTCCAAGAGGTGGTAGACTTTGTGATTGAGGTGGAAGGAGTGAAACCAGATGACTTCACCACGACATCGACATCAAAGAGGTTTCGTAGGGGAGGTGAGTATAATGGTTCTTATTCTAGAGGACAGAACTCTGGAGGTCACTCAAATCGACCAATACAGTCTTCACTACAGACTGTAGTTGGGGGTCCACCTCAGAACAGTCAACACTACTCCGAGAGACCCATGCCTGACTCCAGAGAGTGCTATGGATGTGGGGAGATTGGACATATTAGGAGGAATTGTCCAAAACAGAGTTACAGAGCCCCAATGGCTAGAGGAAGAGGTGGTAATGGTAGAGGTCGATATTCTGGAGGGCGTGGTGGCCGAGGTAATGGTGGTCACCAAAACGGCAGAGGAGAGGGTCAAAATGGAGCCACTACTACACAACATGGTAGGGGCAACGGACAAACAAGTAATGGGGCTCATTGCTACGCTTTCCCTGGGAGATCTGAAGCGGAGGCGTCTGATGCTGTTATCACAGGTAATCTTTTGGTTTGTGATTGCATGGCATCTGTGTTATTTGACCCTGGCTCCACGTTTTCTTATGTATCTTCATCATTTGCTAACGGTCTAAATTTACGTTGTGAATTACTTGACATGCCTATTCGTGTTTCTACTCCGGTGGGTGAGTCTGTGATAGTCGAAAAAGTGTATAGGTCTTGTTTGGTGAATTTTATGGGGAGCAACACTTATGTAGATTTGGTTATTTTAGAAATGGGTGATTTTGATGTAATTCTGGGTATGACTTGGCTTTCTCCAAACTTTGCGATTCTGGATTGTAATGCTAAAACAGTGACGCTAGCCAAGCCTGGGGCAGATCCGTTAGTGTGGGAGGGTGACTACACTTCCAATCCGGTGCGTATCATCTCATTTATTCGTGCTCAGAAGATGGTTAGTAAGGGTTGTCTAGCTTTCTTGGCACATCTCAAGGATGACACTATCCAAGTACCCTCAATTGAATCAGTTTCGGTAGTTCGAGAATTTTTGGATGTGTTCCCTGCAGATCTTCCCGGTATGCCACCAGATAGGGATATAGACTTCTGCATTGATTTGGAACCCGGTACTCGCCCCATTTCTATACCCCCGTATAGAATGGCTCCCGCCGAATTAAGAGAGTTAAAGGCACAACTTCAAGAGTTGTTGAGCAAAGGCTTCATTAGACCAAGTGCATCTCCTTGGGGTGCTCCGGTGCTATTTGTGAAGAAGAAGGATGGGAGTTTCCGAATGTGCATAGATTACCGACAGTTGAACAAAGTAACTATTAAGAACAAGTACCCCATCCCTCGCATTGATGACTTGTTCGATCAGTTACAAGGTGCTTGTGTCTTCTCAAAGATTGACTTGAGATCCGGTTATCACCAATTGAAAATACGAGCAACGGATGTGCCAAAGACTGCTTTTCGAACTAGGTATGGGCATTATGAGTTTGTGGTAATGTCGTTTGGTCTTACTAATGCCCCTGCTGCCTTCATGAGCTTGATGAACGGGATTTTCAAGCCATACTTGGATCTCTTTGTGATTGTGTTTATTGATGATATACTGATATACTCCAAGAGTAAGAAGGAACATGAAGAGCATTTGAGAATGGTGTTAGAGTTGTTGAGGAAGAAAAAGCTTTATGCGAAATTCTCCAAGTGTGAGTCTTGGCTAGATTCAGTGTCCTTCTTGGGGCACGTGGTTTCTAAGGATGGAGTGATGGTGGATCCATCTAAGATTGAGACAGTAAAGAATTGGGTAAGACCTACAAACGTGTCAGAAATAAGGAGTTTTGTGGGGTTAGCTAGCTATTACCGCCGATTCGTCAAGGGATTCTCTTCCATTGCTTCCCAATTGACGAACTTGACTAAGCAGAATGTTCCATTTGTATGGTCAGAGGAATGTGAGGAAAGCTTTCAGAAGCTTAAGACTTTGTTGACTACCGCACCTATCCTTACCTTGCCAGTAGAGGGCAAAAACTTCATTGTTTATTGTGATGCATCCTATTCTGGGTTGGGTGCAGTGCTAATGCAAGAGAAAAATGTGATTGCTTATGCTTCAAGACAATTAAAGGTGCATGAACGCAACTATCCGACCCATGACTTGGAGTTGGCCGCGGTAGTATTTGCACTAAAGCAATGGAGACACTATTTGTATGGGGTTAAGTGTGAAGTCTATACGGACCATCGTAGCCTACAGTATGTCTTCACTCAGAAAGACTTGAACTTGAGACAGAGGAGATGGATGGAACTACTAAAGGACTACGACATCACTATTTTGTATCATCCGGGGAAGGCTAATGTTGTGGCAGATGCCTTGAGTAGAAAGGCCGGAAGCATGGGAAGTCTAGCTCATTTGCAAGCTTCTAGACGCCCATTGGCTAGAGAAGTGCAGATTTTGGCTAATGACCTTATGAGGTTAGAAATAAATGAGAAGGGAGGATTGTTAGCTTGTGTAGAGGCAAAATCCTCTTTCCTTGATCAGATTAAGGGGAGACAGTTTGACGATGAGAAACTAAGGCAAATTCGAGATAAAGTGTTGCAAGGAGAGGCTAAGGAAGCGATAATCGATGGGGAAGGTGTTTTGAGGATCAAGGGAAGAGTATGTGTACCCCGCATCGATGATTTGATCACCACTATCCTTACAGAAGCTCATAGTTCCGGATATTCTATACATCCTGGTGCAACCAAGATGTATCGCGACCTAAAGCAACACTTCTGGTGGAGTAGAATGAAGCGAGATATTGTTGAGTTTGTTGCCAAGTGTCCAAATTGTCAACAAGTGAAGTATGAACACCAAAGGCCCGGAGGAACACTTCAGAGAATGCCCATTCCTGAATGGAAGTGGGAGAGAATCGCGATGGACTTCGTGGTTGGTCTTCCAAAGACATTGGGTAAGTATGACTCTATATGGGTGATCGTTGATAGGTTGACTAAGTCTGCTCACTTCATTCCTGTCAAGGTGACCTACAATGCAGAGAAGTTAGCCAAGATCTACATCTCAGAAATCGTTCGGTTGCATGGAGTTCCACTCTCAATCATATCAGATAGAGGTACGCAGTTTACTTCTAAGTTTTGGAGAACATTGCATGCTGAATTAGGTACTAGATTGGACCTTAGTACTGCATTTCATCCTCAGACCGATGGTCAGTCTGAGCGAACGATTCAAGTTTTGGAGGATATGCTTCGCGCATGTGTGATAGAGTTTGGTGGCCATTGGGATAGTTTCTTACCTTTGGCAGAGTTTTCATACAATAATAGTTATCACTCTAGTATCGACATGGCCCCATTTGAAGCATTGTATGGGAGGAGGTGTAGGTCTCCCATTGGTTGGTTTGATGCCTTCGAGGCTAGACCTTGGGGGACTGATCTGTTGAGAGATTCTATGGAGAAGGTGAAAGCTATTCAAGAAAAGCTTTTGGCGGCTCAAAGTAGACAAAAGGAGTATGCAGACCGAAAGGTTAGAGACTTGGAGTTCATGGAAGGTGAACAAGTCTTGTTGAAGGTTTCGCCCATGAAAGGGGTGATGCGGTTTGGAAAAAGAGGTAAGTTAAGTCCAAGGTATATTGGACCATTTGAAGTGCTTAAGAGAATAGGGGAGGTGGCTTATGAATTAGCCTTACCCCAGGGCTGTCCGGAGTGCATCCAGTGTTTCATGTATCCATGTTGAAGAGATACCACGGAGATGGAAACTACATCATCCGTTGGGATTCAGTTTTGTTGGATGAGAACTTGACTTATGAAGAGGAACCGGTTGCTATATTAGATAGAGAAGTTCGTAAGTTGAGGTCGAGAGAGATTGCATCCATCAAAGTTCAATGGAAGAATCGACCGGTAGAAGAAGCTACTTGGGAGAAGGAGGCAGATATGCAAGAAAAATACCCACATCTGTTCACAGATTCAGGTACTCCTTTTCGCCATGGTCTTTCTTCTTTTGATCGTTCGGGGACGAACGATGGGTAAATTGGTATCTATTGTAACGACCTGTTTAGTCGTTTTGAGCAGCAGAACAAATTCTGGAAAAACTGGCTGAAACCACGGACCCAACGACGGACCGTCACAGGCTCGACGGACCGTCGTGGGTGTTCCGTTCCATGACACTTAGAGTTTGAAAATCGGGTACTGAAAATCGACTCTCTGTAAATTGTGACGGACCTGCAGGACGTGCCGTCACATCCACGACGAACCGTCGCGAGTCCCGTTGCAAAACACTTCAACTTTTGAGAAATTGGTGCAAGAAAACGAGTTTCTGACCGTCATGACGGAGGGGCCAGGACGGACCGTCACAGGGGTGACGGGCCGTCGCAGCCATCTGGAGTCTGGGGAGGACACGACGGCCGGTGTGACGGACCGTCGCAGGCATGACGGCCCGTCACAGGCTGCACAATCCCAGGCAGTTTGGGATTTCTCCACACGTTTTAAGGGTCGTTTTTGATTATTCTTTCCTTAATTACAAAGATTGAGGGGTAACATTAATAAGTCTAATTACTTAGGGGTAAAAAGGGGTAACCTTAAGTGAATTAGAGGGGTTTATTGTCCTTTTTCACACTTAATTATATGATTAATTAGGGTAAAGGAAAGAGGGTTTGAGTAAAACAAAAGGGAAAGAACAGAAAGAGAGAGAGCAGATCGATCGAATTGGTTGAGGAGAATAGCAAGCTTGGGAAATTTCTTGTGGATTCCAATTCTTCGGTGGAGGTAGGTTATGGTTTTGTATTACGATATTCGTAGTGAACTCTTGATAGTGAATAATATGTGTTGATGATATTGTAAACCTGTCTATATGCTTATTGTATGTTTGTATGAATATGATTATGTGATGTTGATAATACAAGCATGATGAAAACCATTGAATCCCAAATCTTGAAAGAAACTTTAATCTATGATATTAATGATAATGCCTTGGTATAAAGGAAGGCATGATGAATTAAAGTGATTGGGATTGATGATGCCTTGGTTAGAGAAGGCTTGATGAACGGATATAATGAGATTAGTGGATCGGAGTGTCACGTTCCGACACAAGAGGAAGAAAGATAATGAATCTCGAAAGATGATAATATATTCAACATAATGAACTTAATTCCCAAATGAGTATGGTAATGAGGCTTGAGCCCTCATGAATGAACTTGATGGTGTTATTGATGATTATGATACTTGTTGTTGCTACATGTTGAGTTTATAGTTGATTTATAATATTATTTGATATATATTGTTCCCTATTTTGAGTTAACCGATGATATCTACTCAGTACGTGTGGTTGTACTGACCCCCTACTTTTATGTTTTCCTTTTGTTATTTGTGTTATGCAGCAAACGTTCCGTCAACTTCGACTCAGCAGTAGATCAAGCCGTCTTCACTCCATCGGAAATTCAGGGTGAGCTAATGCGTCTAGCTTGGACTGGGTCTCCTTCTTCAAGTCTTGATGCCTTGAACTTCCGGCATGGACTAGTTTTTAATTGTTTTTAGCTTTTTAGACATTCCTAGATTAGTAGTTTGAGATAGATGTTCTTGTGGTGATGACTTCCAGATTTTGGGAATATTAATAATAGTTTTGAGTTGTTCTTCTTTATTAATGAGTTAAGTCTTCCGCATTATTTTCTGTTGAAATATCTTGAAATGTTAAGGTTTAGATGGGTTGGTTCGCTCACATCGGAGGGTAAATGTGGGTGCCAGTCGCGTCCCCGATTTGGGTCGTGACAATATGGTAGAAGGTGTAGGCCTCCACTTGGGTAGTTCGAGGTTGGATAGTCATCTATTTTTGGTCCATAGATCATTCATGAGGCCTTAGGGAAGGTCAGAGTTGTTAGGGATAGGTTGATATTTGCTTATAGTCGGCAAAAGTCTTATGCATATAATAGAAAACAGATATCACCTATGAATGGGGTAATGAGGTTTTGCAGTATGGAGATGTTGAGTCCAAGGTATGTTGGGCCATATGAGATCCTACAACGTGTGGGGGAGGTTTACTATGCGTTGGCATTGCCTGTGGAACTAGCTTCTGTTCATCTAGTCTTTAATGTCTCTAAGTTAAAGAAGTTTCTAGGCGATCCAACATCAATTCTACTAGTTGAAGGTTTAGGGCTTGATGAAAATTTGTCCTATCATGAGGTACCTATTGAGAATTTAGACAGACAGGTCAAGTGGCTGAGGAACAAGGAGAATGCCATAGTAAAGGTATTGTGGAGGAATTATCTTGTTGAGGGCGCTACGTGGGAGGACGAGGCCGATATGAGATCCCGCTACCCCATCTTTTCAGCTCATGTGTTTAGACTTTCTACTCTTAAGTCTAAATTTCCTTATCTTTCCATTCTTTGTTACAATTGCTTGATTGTGTATAGTAACTATGTTATGATTTGATTGGCATTACGCAAAATATTTAGTAGTGTCATTGGGGGATGAGCGTTCCTAACGGGGGGATAACGCAACACCCCTAAAAACATCTATGCTAAATAATGCTTAATGTGTCTAGAACGCCTACGATTAGATCGGGTTCACACAGATTGATGCGTGTAGATTCAGACCTTTGAACCCTAATGAAAGCCAAGCCAACTAAATTTTGGATTTAGTTGAACTAGGAGAGTTTGGGTCCAGCCATGTGGGGCTCCCAAGTATGAAAATTTACTCAGATGGTCCTTATCAGACTTAAAAAGGGGAAATCTTAAGTTTGGAGGGTCTAGGGGTAAAATGGTCTCTTTCCAGGGTAAGGGTAGTATTGTAATCACCCTAAATATATAATTAATTATTTAATTAATAAGGTGGAGGGGCATTTTTGGGAGAGAGGGTCGAAAATTGGCTCTTAGAGTGAAGTCTTTCTCCACCCGGGTTCGAACCTAGGTGGAAACAATGAATTAAATTTGTTTTAATTTAAGTTGCTAAATTAATGTAATTAATTAATAATAATTATTATTAGCTTATTTAAAATAAAAGGGAGATCAGACTTTATAACAATTGAATAAACCTCATTTGACTAAGTCCTAAACAAGACTCCTAAGCCTAAGGTAAATCTCTCGTCTAACACTCATCTCTCTCTCACATCTCTATCACTTTCATTCACATTCTCTCTGCAAAATAACGTACAAGAACATTAGTTAAACCAAAAATTACTCACACTTGAAGAACTCACAACTAAAAATAAAATTATACGCTAAGAAAAATACGTTACGCAAAGGGAGGGTTTTCCGTCAAAAGTTTGGTGTTGAAAATTGGTTTTGGACGTGACTGCTGGAGAAGGTTTGGGCAGCAACTTCAAGGTTTGAATTTCATAATGGGATCTCTTATCTCTTGGTCCCTTTCCCAAGAGACCCCTTAAGGTTCAGAATATTCGGTCTGAAAACTAGGGTTGTTCCCCGTTGCATGTCCATGTCACTTGCTTCCAATGATTCTTAGGTTGGGTATGTTTGTTGGTAGATATTACGCGTGTGTTATGTTTTCGTGATGAATATGTTCATGTTTTTGTGTTTGAAAAATCGTATGAATGACAACCTATGTATTTTCGAAACTTTGTATATGTGTGTGCAAGGATGTGAGCGTGACTAATGTTCTCGGATTGATGCTCCAAAATTGTAATGTTATGGTTATTATTTTACGTGCATAAACCTATGTAAATCATGATGTTCATGCAAGATAAAATGTGTCTGATTTGAGAGATAATTTTTTGGCTAAACGAATCTATGAAAAATGCACCCCAAAACGTGTTAAATGGTCTACAAATTACCCTATGAGTTAAAGTGAAAATGTTGAAGAAAGTGAGCTGAAATGTGACAAAATTTCAAGAAACTTACAAGTTTGGTTTTGGCTAAACCTATGATCAAGTCTGGAAATTAATTGAGAGTAAATTATGTGAGGTCACTAGAATTAAAACCTGCGACCTCACCCGTACGATACACTAAAAACGTGAAAGAAATGGGGGTTAAGGGGATTCTATCTCGGGTGTATTTGGATGAAAAATAAAATACAAAATTAAGAACGAGAGGAATGGGATTCAAAACTTTCATATTAATATTTATTATCAACACATCACACAAAAGCAATTATTCACATTGCCTTTTATTACCTTTTATTTTCATCATAAGAATTAATTTATACGGACAAGTCAACCCATCGCCAAGTCCCATTACTCCCAAACATATACCACCGGGAAATACACACATTTCATACATTTAGCAAGAGTTTAGAAATTCACTTGCCTCAAATAGTCAAATAATCACTCTAGGGTTTCAGTCTTCCCTTTCGTCGTACTTCCAACTCAAAGCAATCTATTCAAATTAATAATCACAATGAGATTTCGAAACTAACAACACACATATTATTCTTTATCTAGTCTAGACACTAAACTCACTGAAATTTATAATCAAATTTCTAATTTTAATGCCAATTAACAAGTCAACCTTCATATTTTAAAGTTTTAAGCCTGTGATTAAATCTCAATATATCAATAAATTTGGTTTATAATGTAGTTAGTAACTCACAAATTTAACCACCCATCATTTAAATACAAATATTACCTAATGACTACCCATAATCATTATACATTGATTACATCAGACATTAAAACTTTTCCACTAAGAAAACATTAACATAAGATATTAAATTCATTTTCTCTTGTTTCTCTATCAAAGCCAAACATTGTTATTATAATAAAAATAATAAATAGAAAAATATGTCAAGTAGTTACTTAATCAATTAAGCTTAACGACAATATACTACACATTTACAAACCTCGCTTCCATATGCATATTTACAACAAGTGATATTTCATTATAATGAAACATTGTTTGGACATAATTATTGCTGAAATTACGTATTTTAAATCCATAACTATTATTTTCCCATGTTCAATATAAATACACTACCAGATTATTGATTTATCTTCTGTAGCCAATATTATAATAATAACATTAATATAGCTCATATCAATAAAGTAAATACAACAAGATGTTGGCAATTTTATGACTTACATAAAGTATGCACGCAATAAAATCGCTAGAGCCGCCACCAAAAAATTAACCATTATCTTCTAACATTTTATATCCCTAAATTATGATCTAAAAATGTCAACCCTAATAACTTATATTAATATATATGGGCAATTATTATTAATAATAAAAAAGATTACCCCTAAATTAATTAACTATTGTTACATGACTATTCAACATTATTAAAAATCACCTTTCGTATCGGGTAATTACATTATCCACCACTAAAAATCATGTTCGTCCTCGAACATAAATAATAAGCAAAAATAACCAATGTTACCAACAATATCATTTATGACCTATTAGTCGGTGTTCATCTTTCAGTGCTTCTTCTTAAGACCATTCAATAAAGATCAACTACTATGAAATGATATTTTGAATTAAACTTTGGAATATCTATAAATTAGGAGTGATTTTGAAGCCACGGACAAACCCATGGACTCAATCTCAACTCAACCCCATTTGACCTTAACACAACTATTATGGTGAATCTTTTCGTCCAAAACCAAGATATCATTTTGAATAAATAATGGATACAACCAGAAGTCACCTTGAATAAGCGACAACACACTCATAATGCACATACCGTCACATAATTTATCACGATTCCCTTTTCACAACAAAATCTTTTCACGAGCCCAAGTTATAAAAATCTAACCTTTAGACATCGGATACCTATTAAAGAAAAATCAAACTTATCTAACCCAAAGAAGAAAGTTATCGAGTAAAAACCTAGCAAATGATACATTCATTCATATAGAACCTCTATCAACACTATCAAGTGACTGTAACTATTCACGGAAGCTCTTCTATAATTTCTCATAATAAAGATTTTGTCTATATACATATTGAGATACTTTAACTATTTCAACAATACCAAATTATCATAACTAAAAAGACCAAGTCTGTCAAAGGTTCCTATTCTATCAAGATTAAATAAGAGGATCGGTACATCTGATCCACCACTTGGAATTCACCCATAGATGTAAAAAACATGTGGACATATGCAATGAATCATACTCCAAATAATGTCAAACGAAGTAGGTGGTCAATTTAAGAATATACGAAATATAAAAAAAAAATCACTACAAGTCATCTGCCTAATTTTTTCTTTTCCCAGTTGAACTTCTCAATCCAGGATTACCTACAACCTCATTAGGCAAATTCATTCGCCACCATCCCTTGATACACCTCTTTCCCATATAATCCTTCAATCTTTTTGCTTAGCATCATACCACCATCATCAATATCATCTTTGTTGTTATCATTGACGGAGAAGCATCACTTGAACAAAAAATCAAATGAGTTCACTTCTACAGAATTTTATTACAATACAAAAAAAAAAGAAAATCAAATTGCGTCAAAAACAATTTTGGCAAAAAACTCATTTTTCCTACAAGAATAATACAATTTCAGATTATTCTACAAATTATTAAGAAATTCAAATCCTAAAAATCTCACAACGTGGAAGAGCAGAAAATGTCAACAATTTGTTGGGTTCAAAGTGATTAGGACGTCATGCGGAAGTCTACAATTGCAATCAAAACGGCGGTAACTTTGATGACAAATAAAGTTATACTAAAATATAGTATTATTAATATGATTTGTCCAGATAAACTGCATATGATAATACTAATATGAAAAAAACAACATTTTTATAGGTAATCTCCTCATGAACAAAACTCTTTAAACGACTACATTGTAGATGTTATTATTTTTTGGATATGAGAAGATAAATTTTAAATATATAGATCTCCAATATGAAAGAAAAATGTATTTTATTTCAAGAAAATTAAAATCATTTATTATAATGTTTTGTCTTTTTTGAAAATAAAATAAAGTTCAAATAAGGTAAGAAAATCAAGGCAAATCCTAATCAAATCTCCCCTTTTGACTGAATTTTCTTTACCAAACTTGATCCGCCTTCTTCATATGTTTGATGAATTTGTTCTTAAAAAATTATTCATGTATCAATGCTTCTTACCATGAATTAAGAATTTATATGGGCTAAAATTTTGAGCCTTGTGTTAAAAGATATGAGCAAGATTGAAAGTGAAGCTCATGCTTTAAAAGTTATATGTTGAGTTGAAAGTAGAACTCATGTGTTAAAAATAAGATGCATGAGTTAAAAGTGGAGTCCGAACATGAAAAATTTCTGGGTTGAAAATTGATTTTGTTTTTAATGATAGAGCAACTGGATAGTTGAAAATATATTTAAAAAATTTATGCACATGAAGTAGCACATAAATCTTCATTATCATCACGTTGAGTGAAAATTGATTTGAAACCATTTGAATTTATCTATAATCTTGGTAAACCATTGGATCATTGAACCATGTGATTTAATACTACTTGTTGGGTATGAAAGTTATTAGGGCATCATGTAGAAGCTTATGATTGCAATCAAAACGATGATTAATTAGATGATGAATGAAGTTTTCCTAAAACATAATACTATTAATAATATTTGTAACAACCTACATATGATAAATTAATATTAAAAAATACTAACATGTTGGGAGAAAATCCTCCATAAACAAAACTCTCGAAATGACTACATTGTGGATGCTATTGTTTTGTTGATATGAGAAGATAAATATCCAATTTATAGATTTCAAAACATTTATTCTAAGGAAAGAATAAACACATATGGAAGAAAGATATGTTTCCTTTCATGAAAAGTAAAAATATTTACATTAATCTATTTTTTTTTTTTTGAAAAAAACTAAAAGTCAAACAACTTAAGAAAATCAGGACAATACCCTAACAAATATCCCTTTTTGACTGAATTTTCATGACAAAACATGATCCTTCTTCTTCATATGCCTGATAATTTTGGTATTCACAAAATCTTCATGTATCATACAACTTACCATGATTGAAACTTTATATGGGTTAGAAATTGGAGTCATGTGTTAAAAGAAATGAGCAGGGTTGAATGTGGAGATCATGCATCAAAAGTAATAAGAACGAGTTGAAAGTGGAGCCATGCGTAAGATGAATGAATTAAGTGGGCACATGCATATAAATGTGTGATTTTTACAACAAAGGTTATATATTGTAATACCTCTACAAAAACTTAGATGGAACTAGAGTCTAACGCATGTGACATACTGTTTTGAAGTCCTAAAAAGGGTTAAGATGAGGTAAGGAGGTAGTGGTTCAAGTTTCATGAAGTTTGGAGGTCAAACGTCCAAGAACATCGATGACGTTTGAAAGGTTTGCCTTGAAACGACCTTGTGTGTCTTAGTATGTTACGTTGAGTTTTACGTGTTCCTCATGGATGAAATTTATGTGATAGGTTATAAATCGTATACGAACATATTCGGGTTGGAAACGTCCGTGCAAAAGTCCCCAAGTACCAACCACGGGTCCTTGAGGAAGGACCCATCATTTGAGCCAAAAGCAGTCAAAGCAGCACAACCTACGAAAGGCAATTGACGCCTCTAAGGTGAGGGGAGTAGGGTGACACTTAAATGTGGGAGATTTTCCTCCCTTTGGAACAGCCTCTAACCAAAATGACGGACAAACAGGAGGGTCCCTTTGTTGGATAATAGTCCGTAGGCAAGGTAGGCAACGTTTGAGTCTCCAATTTTGCAGCTTCATTGTTAAGTTAAAGGGTGAATTGGTAAATTCACCCCACATACAAATATCTAAAATGGAGATATCACCTAAGGATATTTTGGGTATTATATATATTTTTATATGTCTTAAACACCTAGATGAATTCACTTTGCAAAATCAAAACCCAAATTCTCTAAGAAATTCTCTAGAACTCCATTGGAGCAAAAACTCAAGATAGAGTTTGGATTGAAGCTTTCTTTGGTGAATATTCATCAATTCTTCATTAAATTCGTGGTCTATCCTCAATCAAGGTATGGTCCTTCATCCTTAAATCTCTTCTCTTCAAGGAGTCAAACTTCAAAGTGATTTCTATAGTCTTTCATCTAGGTGCTTCATCCTCGAATCTCTTTTCTTCAAGGAGTCAAACTTCAAATTGATATCTATAGTCATTCAAAGATGAACTTTTCAAATTTTAATATCTATCCATGGGTTCTTGCATAAAATATTTCGAATCATAATAGATTGATTGTATTGATGTTAATTTGATGGTTTTAACCTAATTACTCTATGAACCCATGTAATTCATAAACCCTAGTTTTTGACTACTTTGTAGGCGATTTGATTATGTCTTAATGCTATTTAATTCTTTTGTAGCTTGATTAGGGTTATTGAATTATTATAGAATCATGTTAGAATTGTTAATATTCTGCCCTAAATTCATAAATCTAAGTTTATTTATCTTTGATTAATTGTCTATTGTAAGTATTTGATTGAATTGGTGATCATGGACACGGGTAAGGGCCTTTGAGTATTGTGTTGGATGATTTAGCTATGAATTGAAGTGGTGAGAATGTATTGGTGGGCACTGCCCTCATTCTCTTTATTTTAAGTAAATTAGGTCTTGAATTATGTTGTGATTGGTATGGTCCACTGTGCTTTTCTTGTGAATTTTGTGGCCTCATAGACGTTACTTTATGAATGGTGATGATCATGGCCTTGTCAGAATTTTTTGATATATGATGATGATTTGTGTAGTGACTTATGTGAAGTATGATCATATCCATCTACTTGTGAGTACTCTGAAAGTATGTGTTCCTTCTATCAACATTAGGTGATCATGTTAGACAATGACTATGTCCTTATGTGTGTATTTTTAGAGTTGATGCACGATTCTTCCTATTTGGTTATGTGAGTCTCATGATATTATATACATGATATTATAGTAGTGAATAGGGTGACGTATAGATGTTGTTGGTTATGCCTATTTGCTTCTACAATGATATGCTATATGCGAAGTATGTGTGTGTCTCGTTTTGGTAGACTTGTTTCCCTTATTTTATACATGTATAATGTGAATATGCGTTCTTGAATTAGTATGATAAATATTCTTAGTCGTGTATGTGTGATTGACATATGACCTTGAACATTGCTAAGAAGGTCATTTATGTGGAGCCTTCATCCTAGATGTAAGGTTATGATATCCTTGAAGTCGAAAGTCGTTATGGTATCCTTCTTGTGTGAATGGTGGACTTAAGGTTGATTTTCTGGAACCGAATGAAATTATCCTTAGGTATGTCATTGAGCTATCCTCTTGCCATTGTAAGGCAACCCTAGGGGACGTCTTTGGTAAGGTATTGTGATTGGGTTATGAACTTGATATGGAACCTTTTCATGTACTCCTTTATTGAAATATTCCATGAGAAAAAAGGCTAGCACCGAGTGAGTATGGTTTGGGAAGTAGCTCTAGTTAAGGATGAGGCTAGAGTACAAATAAATCATTCATATTCCTTAACCATGTGCCTACATGGGGTCTGTCCAAGTTCTACCCTTTATAGGAGTAGGGTTGACTACGGATTCCATGCTTAGCTACCATGGTCTATATCAATTATTTCCTATTGTCATCATATGGGATACCTACTAGTGTTGGATTAGTACTATGAAGTTTAGGTGGTGGTATGCGACGCTATCTAGACATTACACAATTAGACTTTTAAGATGTTAGTGAGTGAGTATCTAGGTCTTCTCCAAGACCATTATGTGAATGTCCTTGTGTGATGAATCTCTATTAAGTGAACTTATAACGATAATGACTTAAGTTAGAAAGTATGTAAATGAATAAGTTCTTAGCTAGAGTAGTTTAAAGTTTGCCTAGTTAAGGTGTGAAGGGGGTATATCAATGGTCACTTCATGTCTTACCTAGGGAAGTCTTAATAATGACTCTAGATAGGAATGTTGTGGATACATTAGACTTGATCTAAATTTAGGTAGTCTTAAGGATTATTTAGTTAATATTGGTGAAGGTGTATGGGAGTCTCTTGTTGAGTTACTTCAGTAAGTCTTTTGATAACCTTTGGGAGGAGAATATCATATTGTATATATGTTTTTGTATAAAGTGACGTTTAGTAGAGTCTAGGCAATGAGTATGATTCACGACACATCTATAGGCGAGAGGCTATAGGATGATAGAGTTTCACTTTCTTGATAAATCTTGTGTCGTTCCTATATAGTTGAGGTTGTAAGTGTCTATTCCTAATCTTTTCTCTTGTGTTTATAGGAGATGAATACTAAAAGGATGGCCTCTAGAAGGTTGGAAGAGGGAAGGGTGAATGAGGAAGTTCCTCCTCAAGTTAAGCAAGTTCTTCAAGGTACTCAGCGGGCTCATGGTGCTCAAGGTGTTCAACTCCCTATTAGAGGTCAAGGTAATGAAGTTATGGTGGTTCCCCCGGAAATGACTAATAGGGAAATTAGAGATGCTTTACTTACTTTTGCCCGAGCCATGACTACCCATGTGAATAGGGGTATTGAACGTAGAGTGAATGTTGTGGAGAGCACCATGACAACTATATCGAGAGATTTTGTGAGGATGAATCCTCCTATATTTCTTGTCTCTAAGGTGGGAGAGGATCCCTAAGAGTTTCTAAATGATGTGTATAAGGTGTTGATTATCATGGGAAGACTTCTAGAGAGAAGGCGGAGTTAGCTTCGTACCAATTGAGGGAGGTTTCTCAAGTGTGGTACACTTACTGGAAAGATAATAGGCCGGTTGAGTCGGGACCTATATAGTGGGAAGATTTTAAGGAGGCTTTCTTAGGAAAGTACTTTCCCCATGACTTGAGGGAGGTGAAGATTGAGGAGTTAATTAATCTTAAGTAAGACAATATGAGTTTTGACGAGTATTTCTTGAAGTTCACCAGGTTCTCTAGGTATGCTCAATCCTTGGTGTATCACCCTAGGAATGAGATGAGTAGCTTTCTGACCGATGTTGTCGTTCTTGTGAAAGAAGAATTTCATACAGCCATGCTCCAGGGTGACATGAACTTTTATACTCATGGTGTATGCTCAATCTATAAAGAAATCAAAGATGAGTAGGATTTCTATAAACTTGTATAGGAGTGGACCAAGTGATCAAAACAAACCTTGGTTCAAGAAGAGGGCTCAAACTCAAGATGAACCTACAGATCCTAAGGTCAAACTTGAGAAGGTAAGTGGTTCTCAAGGTGGTAAGCCTACTTGTGCAACTTGTGGGTAGAAACACTATTGGAAATGTCTAATTGGTACATGAAATTGCTTTGGTTGTGTTAAGTATGGAAACAAGGTGAGAGATTGTCCTACTATTGCGGCTAGAGGAAGGGAAGCTAAGCAAGTTCCTCTAAGTGTTCCGGGTGATGATGTTCCAAGGAAGAATCGCTTCTATGCACTCCGGGCTAGAGGATCAAAGACAGATGATGAAGATGATATTCATAAGTTATAGCTTCTTCTTTTAGTTGTTATGAGTTCCTTTTACGTGGGGGAGTATAGTGATTAGTGGAGTTTTGATTGATTATCTCATCTCTTATAATACATTGTTGCATTATGTTTTAAAGTCTTCTTGAAATTAAATTTCATTGATTCCTTGATTTGTTTATTTTAAGAAGTTAAGATTATGTTTTAAAATGAGTTTATATGATTTTGTCTTCGTATTGTCATGCTGTCAACATTAATGGCTTAAAAGTTGCAATTTTGGAATTTTGAAGCATGTTCATTGTAATGCATGGCAGCTTACTGTAAAATTATTGGGAAATTGACTAAATCATTCTTTGGTTGAAATTTTTTGTAATGTGTATATAAATGATGTATATTAGCATGATAATGAATATAAAAAAAATTTCTTGATATTTGAAATGAAGGATATGATTGTTATTGCATAATAAGTTGTAGATTAGTTTCCAGCTTCTTGTTGTGTTGTGAATGTCTTGATTATGTGATATTGGTGTTCTTCCAAATTTTATATTGTGAATGGTGTGGTATGGCTATTTTATGCTAGTCTTTAGTGTCTTGTCTCTTGAATGTTTTTAAGAAGAAACAAGTGTCATTCGAGGACGAAAGTTGTCCTAGTGGGGGAGATCGTAATACCTCTAAGATGACTTAGGTGGAACTAGATCCTGACGTTTTTGTCTGAATGTTTTGTAGTCATAAAATGGGTTAAAATGAGTTTAGGAGGCAGTGGTTAAAGTTTCATGACGTTTGGAGGTCAAACATCCAAGAACGTCCATGGCGTTCAAAAGGTTTGCCTTGAAACGACCTTGTGTGTGTTAGTATGTTTCATTGAGTTTTACATGTTCGTTTTTGATGAATCGAGTGTGCACAATGAAGTTATTATTGGCGAACAAAATAACGAATACTGAGACGCGCCCCCAAATCTAAAAGAATTCATCAACAACTCTGACAAGCCTTTCACTTTCAGGCCTGCTCGAAAAAAGCAACACTTCGGTAACCTTTCATCTTGTATTTGTATATCTATCTAGGTTTATTTTTCAGCCTCTTTATTGTTTTGACTTCTATCTAAATGTACTAAGGTTGTGTATTTTTTATTAGTTGTGACTTTTCCGATAAGTCATGACTCATTTCAAAGGATTGTGATTTTTCGATTACTTGTGACTTTCTTCAATAACTTGTGACTTTTCCAAACAGTTGTAACTTCTTAGAAAGATCATGATTTTTCAGTAAAAACACAAAAAATACATGTTCAAACTACCCTTAGTTTACTATAAATAGAGGAACTTCCTCTCATTTTTGTTTCTACCTCTCCTCTTACTTGGTTATCTTCCACTTCAATCATCGTTATTCACGTATTTTCTCCGTTTGAATTGTCACATCGAAGTTTGTTCATGTGTTTCTATTGATAATTTTTTTTATTTTCCATTTTGCTTTACTTTGGATATAATGTTTAACAATATTATATAAAATTCCAGCTAATTAGCATAGCATTTCTAAATTTTAGGTTTTTATATACTTTTTTTATGAATGTTTCTTTAAATTTATGGTTTTAATTTGCATGTGTCTTAAAAAGGAATTGGAAGAATTTTATTTCTCTCTTCAACATGTGTCTTCAAAAAAAATTGGAAAACATTGTATTTCTCTCTTCAAATTAACTTTAAAGTAAAATTTTATTAATCATGACGTGCAAAAAGTTACAATTTGAGCATGACATCCCAAAAATTGTAGATATCATGGAATGAAACTTACATTGTTCTACATAAAATTAGTGATAATTGGTATTTTCCCGTATGTATTTGCAATATCAGAAATTTTGGTTGCAGGGGTATTTTGTATATAATTAAGATTTTAGACGAACAAAGAGTGAATATAATTTTAAGGTTGATATAAGTGAATATTATCATACTTCTTACTTTAGTCCAATTTAATTTAGTTTAATTTTTCATTCTTGGTCTATATTTGTTCTCCTAAACAATATTTCCCCTTTCTTCTCCTTCAGTTTTTCAGGTTTGCTCGTTTATTCTATTAAACTTTTACTTTGGAATAATTACATGTAAGCATTTTTATTTCTTCAAATTATTTTTTGTCGAATTTTTTGTATGTACAGATGCGTGTTCGGTTAAATGTTTCATCTGAAATTTAGGATATTTGATGAACAACTTTTTTTGTTTTTTTGAGTAATAAAACTTGAAAAAAAAATCCTCTTCAATTATGAAATTGCATCAAATTATCTGATTTTTTCTGATATTTGCCAACTTAGTCTGCATGTTCCTGATATTGGTTGAGTCTAAATAGCAACTTACCTTTTTTTATTAATAAAGAAAAAAACATTTTGTAATGACACTTTATAGTATAATTTTGAATATGTTATGATAAAAATATATAAACATTACCAAAATGTAACATAACTGTTGATATTCATCCCTTTCTTAATTTACCAAAGTATCGTAATTTTAATTTTTCTGTAGCTCTTTATTTCAATTAGTAGGGATTCAGAAGATAATCAGTAGAAAAGTCATCCTAGATTGTAGAGAAGATGAACAAAGTAGGTCTCAAGGACTAATCTCTTTTTACCAAGAGATTGGTTAGTCAAATCCCAAACTCCACCAAATTAAATTTTATAACAATGGGTGGCTATTAGGATGGCATCAGATATATGGTAGGTGTTGATTTATTATATTGGAAATACTATTTTCTTGATTATTTGTATTGAATCACACAATAAGAAATTTTGATCCTTTCCTAAGAGTTTTTTATTTTTAAAGATTCGTGATGATTACTCAAAAGATGTTTATTTGGAAGGAGATAGACAAATATCAGATGTTGCACTTGAGTAAAGTAGGTAACTAGAGCGTAAATATATTTGTATTTAAAATATTCCTTTCAATGAAAAGTTATCTTATTAATTAGAAAAGGAAAGCGGTTTATAGAAAGAAGATAAAGAAACTGAATACCACAATCTGAAGTTCAATCACCTAGCTTTTCTAAATTCACTTAATTTATATATTACATTACATTATTCAACTTGGTAAGAACCATACTTAACTTTGGGAATCACACCATGTATAATATTATTGCTGTTGTTTAATTTGATAAGAATATTTTCTAAATAAAAATATTTTATTGCATTTACATTTACCATTTGAAGTGAGGTTTTTCTTGTTTAGGCCATTGTTTAGTGTTTCGGATGAGGAGAAGAAAAGATACCGCTATTATAAGTCTTTCATGCAAATTCGTCATATTTGAATCATTAAAAGTTGTTAGTCATCACACTTTAATGTGAATGTAGGTTGAACTCCACTAATTTGTCGATGTCTTGATTTTCTTTTTTGATGTTTTTATTTATTTTCATTTACCATTGATCTCTATGTTATGTTTTACAATGGGTTGTGATAAAAAAGTGTAAATTTTTCATTAATATGAAATAAATATTTTAGTGATGTCCCTACACTAAATTAAAATATAAGAACTATTAAAAGTTGGAACATTAGTTAAAAGTCCTATTTATTTTTATAGGTAAAAACCTTTATTAGAAATTAAGTTGTTGCATATCAATCCTTTAGTTATAGCAAGTCACGACCCAAATATGGATGTGATAACACTCATCTTATCCCACCAAGAGAAGTCATCCTAAAACTCAACTATTACAATAAAATGCGGAAAGCTTACTACCAACTTACTTTATACCCCAAAACATGGTGGTAACGTGTACAAGCCTCTAAAGTATTACAATTAAATTTAAAGAAAATATAAGTCTCATATAATATTGTTTATAGAGTAGAACAAAATCATAAACAAGAGTAAGAAGGTCTACTGAGATGACAAACAGCTACCTCATAAATCTCCAAGAAGCCTCAGATTATAAGAGTACTTATGACAAAAGTCTAGGCTAGTAACCTACAAAAATATTGTAGAAGCAAGGGGTAAGTACCAAACCACACGGTACTCGACAAGCAAACCTTTAAACAAAAGTTAAGGGGACGAAATACGGGTACTCCTATCACCCCAACCGAACCTCTACAACTACAACCTTCATAAAATTCAACGCAATATAAAAGCTCACAGTTTACATAACATGTAACTCAAAAAGAACACTTAGATAAATTACATATCCTCCACAACACCACTTTACCAAATTACATATCCCGAACGACAACACTTACATATCCTCAACAATAATACTTCAACAAATTGCATATATTCAATAACAATACTTCAAAAAATTACATATTCTCAACAACAACACTTTACATATCCTCAATAGCAAGCTCAGTATTCAACAATCACAAGTTTCGAAGAAAAAAATTACAAGATCAACAAAATACAATATGAAGTTCACTAATGATAAAAAATGTTCAATGTAATGGAATGCAACATCAAGTATAATGATGCATGTGTGACCTAGTGATACACACCCGATGTCTCTCAGTACGGGACCCAAGGGGGACATATCTGTCCATGCATCTGTCGTGGTGCACGCTACGACCCTCGATAATAGTAACCATCGCGGCACAAGATATGTCCCTCAAAATATAGTATCCATCGCGGCGCACGATACGTCCCTCAAAATGGTACATCGTGTTTCTCAATGCACATAACATTTTCAAATCATCAAATAAGTCATTCTAGATATCATAGAAATTCTTATTCACTACAATAATCCTCTATATACTATAATCTCATAGCCTCTACTCACTACAAATGCTTATGTAATGCATCATAATAATTTATATAGTCTCATAAATAATGTAGTGTCAATGCCCTCAAAAGTTTCATTTATATTTCTATTTATTCATAAGACACCTACAAAAATTTGAAAAATCTAGTCCCACATAATAATATAGAATCTTCCACTTAGCGTTGTTTGTCACCTAAACAAAAATCTAATCTTCATAAAGTCAATGATAAACTCTAAGTGAGTTAGTGCCAAACTACTTTCACATATCTCAGTCTTATAAAAATTCATCGGTAAAAGACTATAAATCTTTCAACTACAATCAGGGTTTATACGAGAGGTCTTAATCCTTCATTTTTCTTAAATTCTTCCTATGACACAAAATTCTAAATATCTTGAACCCTTCAATACACCAACCTTTGTTCCTTTGGTTGACTCGCTTACCAATCTTGTCGTTTAATCAACAACCCATGATATTTTTACTTTATACTCTAAACTATACATTATGTGAAACCCCCCATAGGTGTAACAATCAAAAGTAACCAAATTTACAACTTGAATTATTTTGAAGTATTTCCAAGTGCTTTATACTCAATGTGATCGATCATTTATTACCTTACAAATCCATACCTTGACAAAACACACTACCACAAACCTAAATCACAATGAAATCTTTGAATTTTGAATCCAAATGTGTACCCATTTCCTGTATCTATCAACATTAACTCATACCTTGAAGATTCTTATGAATTCACGTACTTTAGCTTATCATTTTTCGTCTCTTCATAAACCTATCATATTTTTTTGCTAAAAATTAAACTCTACTCATTACAAACTTTAAACCACAAAAAACATATAATCACACTGGAGTTGAACATCTATATACACTTATTTCTCAAAGTTTTATCCAATAGTGTTTAATCAATATGATGAACCCGTAAAATTATCACAATAATCTAGGTAAAATAAATGAAATCTGATTTCTCTAAATTCAATTATCCATTCTTTTGAAGATACATCTTCCACTCTTGCAATCTAAGTAAATATTCTTGTTTTTGCCTCCACCTGAAGGTTACATAGTCTATCACTGATTTCATTAAGGCTCTAGCTCATTTTTATTCTATTGTGGTGGTGTCCCAACACCTCATACAACTTTCCAAATAATCAAACTACTAATCAAATAGTAACAAATCACAATTTTAGATACTCACAATCATCATTATAATACTAAATTCATTTAACTAGTGATCCTTATCATATAGTTGCTTCTCACTCACAATCCATCACGAACTTTTATTACCATCATGCCTAGTTAGCTCTTTTTATCACCACTATGTCAACTATATCACCACTATGACACCTCAAATCTAGTTATACCAAACCAAAATTCAACAAACCAACTTAAATTTATACGCATTTTCTTACTAAAACTTTTAATTTCCTTCACCCAAGTATACTCATTGTACTTTCTTTACATATAAGTTTGTCAATTCAATATTACTCCACTCAATTGGTGCTTATGATAAAATAACCACTGGTTAGAATTTTAAGGATACAGTCCGTAGCCTACACATACATTAATAATGTACTAAAAATCCACCACTAAGATTCCCCTCATAAGTAATGCTTAACTTATTCTTCTATAGTAACAACCTAGTTGGTTTATCATATATGAATGCCATGTTGAACTTTATTATATGATCATGTGATACAATTGATAGCTCCTTAACTAGATACTATCCACGCTTAACAATCAACGTATCTATTTTCATATACAACTAGTATCACATAGTGAAAGTGTGTTACATCCATCAATAAGACACATCATATCTACCAAGAAGGTCATATCCAACAGACCACATATTTCTTCCCATTAAATAGATCTTAGTATTACCAAATACCTTTATATCTAGCCCAAGCTATATTAATTCTTACATTGGTCAGGTTAATATCCAAAGTAACACACTCCATAACTCAAAACAAGTAAGCATCGATACTACTATAATTGAAATTCTTACCTTAATTAGTGCATCATTATTTTCTAAGCAACCCATTCATGTTATGATATTTTAATAATTGAAATTTCAAATTACAAGTCTATTGTCAATTTGTTCCTTAATCATTTCACTTTTAATTGTTAAACCACTCTAGTTATTGTTTATGCCACACAAAATTTAATTATTTTACTAGGAAAACTAACCTTACCGTGGAGAAAAAATTGGGCTATTCGGAGGAGCATCGAGTCAACTTGAACAAGTATAATTTGACCAGATCAAACCCCTTCAAAATGTTAACATTGTAAATCTAGCCACACATTCTTTTCATAAGTATATTATTTCCACCTTAATACAAGATGTCACATTCAAATCATACACGACATTCACTACTCATATGAGGAACTACACACGAGTCATCAAATAAGTGAGAGTGAATAAAATAAAGCGATAAGAATCAAAGCTAGATCTAGTACGCACGATAGAGATTCAAAAAGTGAGCATTTTTCTTAAAAGTCACTATAGCATCTCGAAGATATGTAAAGACGTTTTCGCACTGATCTTCGTGACTCTACTTACACTTTTCTTGTGCACACGTGAGACCTACCATTTTGTCACGACACAAAAATGGACATGATGACACTCGTCTTATTCCACCAAGACAAGTCTGCCTAAAAATCAACTATTACAATAAAATGTTGAAAGTTTACTATCAACTTACATTATACCGCAAAACATTGTGGTCACGTGTACAAGCCTCTAAAGTATTTCAATTGAATTTAAAGTAAAAATAAGTCGCATATGACATTGTTTCTTCAGTATAACAAAATAATAAACAGGAGTAAGAAGGTTTGCTGAGATGATAAACATCTACATCACAAATGTCCAAGAAGTCTCAGATTATAAGAGTATTTATCACAATGGTCCGGGCTAGTAACCTACAAAAAGATTGTAGAAGCAGGGGGTGAGTATCAAACCACACGGTACTCAACAAGCAAACCTCTAACAGCAAGTAAAGGGAACGAAATACAGATATTCCTACCACCCCAACCAAACCTCCACAACTACAACCTGCATAAAAATCAACCCAATTCTCAGAAGAGGATAGTTATCTTCATGGTAACCTTGTGTGACTGGTGGTAATATATACACATCCTAAGGGAATGTCACGACCCAAAACCGAGCCGCGACTGGCACCCACACTTACCCTCCTATGTGAGCGAACCAACTAATACAACCCCAACATTTTAAATATAATGAACAAAATACATTGCGAAAGGCTTAACTCATTAATGAAAAACAATTCAATAACTTCTAAAAATTCAACAACTATTATTATCTCCAAAATCTGGAAGTCATCATCACAAGAACATCTATCCTCAATATTACTAAAACTAAGAATATCTAAGAAAGCGAAAACAAAAAAAACTAGTCCATGCCGGAAGTTCAAGGCATCAAGACTTGAAGAAGAAGATCAAGTCCAAGCTAGAAGCATTAGCTCACCCTGAAGATCCGGTGTGACGAAGACTGGCTAGAATTACTGTTGAGTTGAAGACAACGACACGTTTGCTGCACTCCACAAATAACAAAGAAGAAAACATAAAAGCAGGGGGGTCAGTACAAACACAAGTACTGAGTAGATATCATCGGCCAACTCAAAATAGAAGACAATATATATATCAAGTAATATTGTAAAATCAACTATGATGCTCAACATGTAGCAACAACATGTACTATATCATTAACAATTACCGTCAAGTTCACACATGAGGACTCAAGCCTCAATACCATACTCATTTGGAGATTATATTCATTAGATTGAGTATATTAGCATCTTTCAAGATTCATTATCTTTATTCCTCTTGTGTCGGTACGTGACACTCCGATCCCCTACTACTATGTGTCGGAACGTGACACTCCAATCCCCTAAATCTACGTGTCGGTTCGTGACACCCGATCCCCTAAATCTACGTTTCGGTTCGTGACTCCCGATCCCCTAAATCTACGTGTCGGTTCGTGACACCCGATCCCTTAATTCTATGTGTCGGAACGTGACACTCCGATCCCCTAATCTCATTCTATCAATTCATCAAGCCTTCTCTTATACCAAGGCATCATCATTCTCATTATTTTAGTTCATCAAGCCTTTTCTTATACTAAGGCATTATCAATCTAATTACTTTACTTTATCAAGCCTTCTTTATTACCAAGGCATCATCATTAACGAAGAGATTAGGGTTTTTTCAAGATTTAGGATTCAATAGCTTCATCATGCTTATTTTATCACAATCACATAATCACATTCATGCATGCATACAATTAAGCATATAGAAGGGTTTACAATACTACCAATACATATCATTCGCTATTAAGAGTTTACTACGAATAGTATCAAAACCATAACCTACCTCCACCGAAGATTAGTGATCAACAAGCAATTTCCCAACCTTTGTTTTCTCTCTTTCTCGTTCGATCGATCCTCTCTCTCTCTCTCTTGTTCTTTCTATTTTTCTTATTCAAAACCCTCTTTCTTTTACCCTAATTAGCATATAATTAAGAATAAAAGATGGCAATAATAACCCACTAATTAACTTAAGGTTACCTCTTTTAACCCCCAAGTAATTAGACTTATTAATATTAACCCTCTAACTTTATAATTAAAGAAGGAATAGTCCTAAACGTCCCTTAAAACATTTAAAGAAATCCGACCCAGACTGGGATTACGCAACCTGTGACGGCCCGTCGTGCCTGCGATGGTCCGTCCTGCAGGTCGTCGCAATGTTCAGAGACTCAATTTCCACCTAAGAGTCTGTGACGGTCCGTCACGCCTGTGACGGTCCGTCCTGCCATTCCGTTACGAAGTTCAGAGAGTCGATTTCAGTACCCAATTTCAGAATTTCTATGTTTATTGAAATGAGACCCTGCGACGGTCCGTCGTGTCCATCACGGTCCGTCGTGGGGTCCGTCGTTTCAGCCAGTTTTCCAGAAATAAAATCTGCTTCTCAAAACGACTAAACAGGTCGTTACAATAGATACCAATTTACCCATCGTTCGTCCTCGAACGATGACAAGAAGAAAAACAAGGGCGAGAAGTAGTACCTTAATCTGTGAACAGATGTGGGTATCTTTCTTGCATATCAGCCTCCTTCTCCCAAGTGGCTTCTTCAACCGGTCGATTCTTCCATTGAACCTTGATGGATGCAATCTCCCTCGACCTCAACTTGCGGACTTCTCTAGCTAAAATAGCAACAGGCTCCTCCTCATAAGACAAATTCTCATCAAGCAAAACTGAATCCCAACGGATAATGTAGCTTCCATCCCCATGGTATCTTTTCAACATAGACACATGAAATACCGGATGCACTCCGGACAGCCCTGGAGGCAAGGCTAATTCGTAAGCCACCTCCCTTACTCGCTTAAGTACTTCAAAGGGTCCAATATACCTTGGACTAAGCTTACCTCTTTTTCCAAACCGCATCACCCCTTTCATGGGAGAAACCTTCAATAAGACTTGTTCACCCTCCATAAACTCCAAGTCTCTAACCTTTCGATCTGCATACTCCTTTTGCCTACTTTGCGCCGCTAGAAGCTTTTCTTGAATAGATTTCACCTTCTCCATTGAATCCCTCAACAGATCAGTACCCCAATGTCTAACCTCAAATGCATCAAACCAACCAATGGGAGACCTACATCTCCTCCCATACAATGCTTCAAATGGAGCCATGTCAATGCTGGAGTGATAGCTATTATTATATGAAAACTCCGCTAAGGGTAAGAAGTTATCTCAATGACCACCAAATTCTATCACACATGCACGAAGCATATCCTCCAACACTTGAATCGTTCGCTCAGACTGACCATCAGTCTGAGGGTGAAACGTAGTACTAAGGTTCAACCTAGTACCTGATTCCGCATGCAATGTTCGCCAAAACTTAGAAGTAAACTGCGTACCTCTATCTGATATAATGGAGAGTGGAACTCCATGCAGTCGAACGATTTCTGAGATGTAGATTTTGGCTAACTTCTTTGCATTGTAGGTCACCTTGACCGGAATGAAGTGAGCAGACTTAGTTAACCTATCAACAATCACCCAAATGGAATCAAACTTACCCAATGTCTTTGGAAGACCAACCACGAAGTCCATTGCAATTCTCTCCCACTTCCATTCAGGAATGGGCATTCTCTGAAGTGTTCCTCCGGGCCTCTGGTGTTCATACTTTACTTGTTGACAATTTGGGCATTTGGCAACAAAATTCACAATGTCAGGCTTCATTCTACTCCACCAAAAGTGTTGCTTTAGGTCACGGTACATCTTGGTTGCACCAGGATGTATAGAATATCCGGAACTATGAGCCTCTGTCAGAATAGTGGTGATCAAATCATCGATGCGGGGTACACATACCCTTCCCTTAATCCTCAAAACACCTTCCTCATTGATTGTTGCTTCTTTAGCCTCTCCTTGCAACACTTTATCTCGAATTCGACCTAGTTTCTCATCATCAAACTGTTTTCCCTTTATCTTGTCAAGAAAAGAAGATCTTGCCTCCACACAAGCTAACAATCCTCCCTTCTCATTTATTTCTAACCTCATAAGGTCATTAGCCAGAATCTGAACCTCTCTAGCCAATGGTCGTCTAGAAACTTGCAAATGAGCTAGACTTCCCATGCTTCCGGCCTTTCTACTTAAAGCATCCGCCACAACATTCGCCTTTCCCGGATGATACAAGATAGTGATGTCGTAATCCTTCAGTAGTTCCATCCATCTCCTCTGTCTCAAGTTCAAATCTTTTTGGGTAAAGATATATTGTAGGCTACGATGATCCGTATAGACTTCACACTTAACCCCATACAAATAGTGTCTCCATTCCTTTAGTGCAAATACTACCGCGGCCAACTCCAAATCATGGGTCGGATAATTACATTCATGCACCTTTAATTGCCTTGAAGCATAAGCAATCACATTCTTCTCTTGCATTAGCACTGCACCCAAACCCGAATAGGATGCATCACAATAAACGATGAAGTTTTTATCCTCTACTGGCAAGGTAAGAATTGGTGCAGTAGTCAACAAGGTCTTGAGCTTCTGAAAGCTTTCCTCACACTCATCCTACCATACAAATGGAACATTCTGCTTAGTCAAGTTCGTTAATTGGGAAGCAATAGAAGAGAATCCCTTGACAAATCGGCGGTAGTAGCTAGCTAAACCAACAAAGCTCCTTATTTCTGACACGTTAGTAGGTCTTACCCAATTTTTCACTGTCTCAATCTTAGATGGATCCACCATCACTCCATCCTTAGAAACCACGTGTCCCAAGAAGGACACTGAATCTAGCCAAAACTCACACTTGGAGAATTTGGCATAAAGCTTTTTCTTCCACAACAACTCTAATACCATTCTCAAATGCTCCTCATGTTCCTTCTTACTCCGTGAGTATATCAGTATATCATCAATAAATACGATCACAAAGAGATCAAGATATGGCTTAAAAATCCCATTTATCAAGCTCATGAAAGCAGCAGGGGCATTTGTAAGACCAAAAGACATTACCATAAATTCGTAGTGCCCATACCTAGTTCGAAAAGCAGTCTTTGGCACATCCGCAGCCCGTATTTTCAATTGATGATAACCGGATCTCAAGTCAATTTTAGAGAAGACACAAGCACTTTGTAACTGATCGAACAAGTCATCAATGCGAGGAAGAGGATACTTGTTCTTAATAGTTACCTTGTTCAGTTGTCTATAGTCTATGCACATCCGAAAACTCCCATCCTTCTTCTTCACAAATAACACCGGAGCACCCCACGGAGATGCACTTGGTCTAATGAAGCCTTTGCTCAACAACTCTTGAAGTTGGGCCTTTAACTCTCTTAATTCCGCGGGAGCCATTCTATAAGGGGGTATAGAAATGGGGCGAGTACCCGGTTCAAGATCAATACAGAAGTCAATATCCCTATCCGGTGGCATACCAGGAAGATCTGCAGGGAACACATCCAAAAACTCACGGACTACCGAAACCGACTCAATCGAAGGTACTTGGGTAGTATCATCCCGGAGGTGTGCCAAGAAAGCTAAACAACCCTTACTAACCATTCTTTTAGCACGAAGAAAGGAGACGATACGAACCGGATTGGAAGTGTAGTCGTTCTCCCACGATAACGGGTCTGTCCCAGGCTTGCCTAACGTCACAGTTTTAGCATTACAATCCAAGATCGCAAAATTCGGAGAAAGCCAAGTCATACCCAGATTACATCAAAGTCAACCATTTCTAAGATAACCAAATCTACATAAGTGTTGCTCCCCACAAAATTCACCAAACAAGACCTATATACCTTTTCAACTATCACAGACTCACCCACCGGAGTAGAAACACGAATAGGCATGTCAAGTAATTCACAATGTAAATTTAGACCATTAGCAAATGAGGAAGATACATAAGAAAATGTGGATCCAGGATCAAACAATACAGAAGCCATGCAATCACAAATCAAAAGATTACCTGTGATGACAACATCTGATGTCTCCGCTTCAGATCTCCCAGGAAAAGCGTAACAATGGGCCCCATTACTTGTCTGTCCGTTGCCCCTACCATGTTGTGTTGTAGTGGCTCCAGTTTGCCCATCACCTCTGCCGTTTTGGTGACCACCATTACCTCGACCACCACGTCCTCCAGAATAACGGCCTCTACCATGACCACCTCTACCTCTAGCTATCGGGGGTCTATAACTCTGTTTCGGACAATTCCTCCTAATATGCCCAGTCTCCCCACATCCATAAAACTCTCTGGAGTCAAGCATAGGTCTCTCAGAGAATTGTTGACCGGTCTGAGGTGGACCCCCAACTACAGTCTGTAGTGAAGACTGAATGGGTCGAACTGAGTAACCTCCGGAACTCTGTACTCTAGAGTAAGAACCATTAAACTTACCTCCCTTTCGAAACTTTTTTGATGTCGATGTCGTGGTGAAGTCATCGGGCTTCACTCCTTCCACCTCTATCACGAAGTCTACCACTTCTTGGAAGGATTTTGCCGTAGCCGCTACCTGTAAGGCCGAAATCCGCAATTCTGATCTCAACCCCTTCACAAACCGGCGAATCTGCTCTTGTGGACTGAAACAAAGTTTGGTGGCATACCTGGATAATGCACGAAACTTAGCCTCATATGCATTAACCGACATCCTACCTTGCTCTAGGCTCAAGAACTCATCCCTTTTCCTATCCCTCAAAGTCCGGGGGATATACTTCTCCATAAACAAGCTAGAGAATGAGGCCCAAGTCATAGGTTGTGCCTCTGTTGGTTGACACTCAACATGTGACCGCCACCACATTTTGGCGTTCCCTTGAAACTGATAACTCACGAACTCATCACCAAACCGCTCTACTATACCCATCTTGTGTAGTAGCTCATGACAGTCAACCAGAAAATCGTATGCATCCTCAGATTCAGCACCCTTGAAGACTGGAGGTTTCAATTTCAAGAACTTACTGAAAAGTTCATGCTGATCATTTGTCATTATTGGCCCTGTAGTCAGACGAGGAAACGTGCCTATTTCCAATGAGGTATCCATGCGGGGAGCCATAGTAGCCGCATGTTGTACCTCCGGAACCTGAGTTGCTGGTGCAGAAAACACTGGAGGTGTCAGGCCCTGATCAGATAACCCGCTAAGATAAGCAAGAACCTGATTGATCATCTCTAAGGTAGGTTGGGGTGGCAGTTCCTCGTTCTGCACTTGTTCATTCTCCCCTTCCTCACCCTCTCTTATCACCTCCTCAGTCGGTGGGGGAGTCACCGCCCTCGTATCAGATGGGCTAGGTGCTTGTCCTCTTCCTCTAGAGGACGTCCTCCCACGACCTCTACCACGGCCTCTTGCCACTGTTCCTCTCCGAGCTACAGCCCCAGTGGTTGGCTTAGACGTTTCCTGTCTTGCCGGTGTTGGTGTTGGTGCATTCGTTGCTCTAGTTCTAACCATCTGCGAAATAGAATGAAGATGGTCAGATACCAATTTGTATCACCTAGATACTAATTGGATCCAAGTAATAGCACGAAAGAAAGAAAGAAAGAATGGAATTTTCCTAAAGTCTTATAGCCTCTCAAAGAAAACTAAAGGCGTCCCCCTACCGTTCCTTAAGACTCTACTAGACTCGTTCTTGTGTGATGAGACCAACGAACCTAATTCACTGATACCAAGTTTGTCACGACCCAAAACCGAGCCGCGAGTGGTACCCACACTTACCCTCCTATGTGAGCGAACAACCTAATACAACCCCAACATTTTAAACATAATGAACAAAATACATTGCGAAAGGCTTAACTCATTAATGAAAAACAATTCAATAACTTATAAAAATTCAAAAACTATTATTATCCCCAAAACCTTGAAGTCATCATCACAAGAACATCTATCCGCAATATTACTAAAACTAAGAATATCTAAGAAAGCAAAAACAAGTAAAAAGCTAGTCCATGCCGGAAGTTCAAGGCATCAAGACTTGAAGAAGAAGATCCATTCCACGCTAGAAGCATTAGCTCACCCTGAAGATCCGGTGTGACGAAGACTGGCTAGAATTAGTGTTGAGTTGAAGACGACGGCACGTTTGCTGCACTCCACAAATAACAAAGAAGAAAACATAAAAGCAGGGGGGTCAGTACAAACACAAGTACTGAGTAGATATCATCGGCCAACTCAAAATAGAAGACAATATATATATCAAGTAATATTGTAAAATCAACTATGATGCTCAACATGTAGCAACAACAAGTATTATATCATTAACAATTACCGTCAAGTTCACACATGAGGACTCAAGCCTCAATACCATACTCATTTGGAGATTATATTCATTAGATTGAGTATATTAGCATCTTTCAAGATTCATTATCTTTATTCCTCTTGTGTCGGTACGTGACACTCCGATCCCCTACTACTATGTGTCGGAACGTGACACTCCGATCCCCTAAATCTACGTGTCGATTCGTGACACCCGATCCCCTAAATCTACGTGTCGGTTCGTGACACCCGATCCCCTAAATCTACGTGTCAGTTCGTGACACCTCATCCCTTAATTCTATGTGTCGGAACGTGACACTCCGATCCCCTAATCTCATTCTATCAATTCATCAAGCCTTCTCTTATACCAAGGCATCATCATTCTCATTACTTTAGTTCATCAAGCCTTTTCTTATACTAAGGCATCATCAATCTCATTACTTTAGTTTATCAAGCCTTCTTTATTACCAAGGCATCATCATTAATGAAGAGATTAGGGTTTTTTCAAGATTTAGGATTCAATAGCTTCATCATGCTTATTTTATCACAATCACATAATCACATTCATGCATGCATACAATTAAGCATATAGAAGGGTTTACAATACTACCAATACATATCATTCGCTATTAAGAGTTTACTACGAATAGTATCAAAACCATAACCTACCTCCACCGAAGATTAGTGATCAACAAGCAATTTCCCAAGCTTTGTTTTATCTCTTGCTCGTTCGATCGATCCTCTCTCTCTCTCTCTCTTGTTCTTTTTATTTTTCTTATTCAAAACCCTCTTTCTTTTACCCTAATTAGCATATAATTAAGAATAAAAGATGGCAATAATAACCCACTAATTAACTTAAGGTTACCTCTTTTAACCCCCAAGTAATTAGACTTATTAATATTAACCCTCTAACTTTATAATTAAAGAATGAATAGTCCAAAAAGTCCCTTAAAACATTTAAAGAAATCCGATCCAGACTGGGATTACGCAACCTGTAACGGCCCGTCGTGCCTGCGACGGTCCGTCCTGCAGGTCGTCGCAATGTTCAGAGACTCAATTTCCACCTAAGAGTCTGTGACGGTCCGTCCTGCCATTCCGTTACGAAGTCCAGAGAGTCGATTTCAGTACCCAATTTCAGAATTTCTAAGTGTTTTGAAACGAGACCCTGCGACGGTCCGTCGTGTCCATCACGGTCCGTCGTGAGGTCCGTCGTTTCAGCCAGTTTTCCAGAAATAAAATCTGCTGCTCAAAACGACTAAACAAGTCGTTACAGGGAACCATCTTTCATTCTCACAAACAAGATCAGAGCACCCCAAGAAGTGACACTTCATCAAATAAAACCCTTATCAAGGAGATCTTTCACCTGCTCTTTAAGCTCTTTCAACTTTGATGGTGCCATTCCATATGGTGAAATAGATATAGGACGAATATCAGGAAAAATGTCTATGACAAAGTCTATTTCCCTTAGGAGGGACTCTGAGTAGATCATCTACAAAGACATCGGGAAACTCTCTTACAACTAAAACTGACTGAATAGAAGGTATCTAACACTAGAGTAATTAACTTGGACAAAGTGATAGACACACCCCTAAGAAGCTAACTTTCTTGCCTAAATGAAACAACTGTTAGGCACTCTGTACTACTTTTCTTTTCTAAGACTTGCTCATTTGGAATTCGGAACATAACAACTTGAATAATACAATCAATGAAGGCATAACAAGAATGAAGCAAGTCCATACCTAGAATGACATCAAAATCTACCATGTCTAACTCAATTAAATTAGCCATGGTGTCTTTGTGATTGATGAAAATGACACAATAACAATATTGTAACTCAACTAGAATAGATTCCCCAAAATGTGCATAAACACAAGAGGGTTCACAGAGTTTGTCAAGAAGAACATCAAATATAATTGAAACATAAGGAGTCAGAAAATCTCTTGGGTATATCAAAGCATAAACATTAAGAGTAAAGACATTAATCATACCAGTGAAAACTTCTAGAGAGTGCTTCTGCTCTTGGAAACTAGTGATCGCATAAATGCGATTTCCTTCTCTACCAGTACCGTAAGAAGATCCTCTAGGTGCATCTGTGTACGGTGGAGAAACGAATGAAGATTAGGTTATATTGACCTGATTCATATTACTTTTCTAGTTTTTGGGGTACTCTTTCATAAAGTGACCCTAATTTGAACACTGGAAACAACTTGACTGGTCATTACCATGTTCTACAACACCTAGCATGTGCGTGAGCTTAGTTACCTCCTTGTGCCACACTACCATGAGATTGGGAATTTGTAGAATTGATGTTTCTCAAAATGTTAACCATTATACTAACCTTTGCTTAAGGGTGCAGGTGCACTAGCATATGATGTCGTTAGTCCCTTTTTCTTTCACTTAAAGGATGAATAGTTCACATTACTTTTCTACTGTCCATACTCATTTCCTGTCTTAGCCTTCTAATTTTTGAATTCCTCCCTATCCCTCTTAACCATTAACCTAGATATATCCATATACCCAATTAGCATCGCTTCCCTGCCCTCTTTTATTGATAGACGGGACAACCCAACCACTTATAGACTCATTCTACTCATCATATCCGCATCCATCTCTGAAATATAACAAGATAGTTGGGTGAACTTCAGCCCGTATTCATGAACACTCAATAACTCTATCTATCCTGCTTAAGAGTGAGGAATTCCCGTACCTTGGCCTCTTAGTTCTTGGAGAAAGAAACACCCCAAGAAGTCCTCCTAAAAACATACCAAACTCGCAGGTGGTGCATGATGCATCCATGATTTTAACTCATTTAAGACTATATTTTGGTAGATTTAATGTCCTTAAATGCATATGTTTTCTCAATAAATGATTAGAAACCTTAAGTTTTTGGCATTTAAACTTGAAAACAAAACATGGACGCAATAGAGCAACAAGAAACAAGGTAGTTGAAAGAATGAAGAAAAGGCTACCTAAGGATTGCTTAACTCATTAGGTGAGTCGCTAAATGTCCTTATAATCTAATGTTCCATTATGCTAAACATAAATGGAAAGCATCAAGCCGGAGGTGAAAAAAAGCAGTCGGCATTTTGCCATGTAGTTCCGCGAAGCAGTACTAGATCACCCAATCATCTAAAACTCAAATATGCCAAAGACTAAAGGAAGACAGTTATGAAATAAAAAAAATGGCAGACCACTTAGTTAACAGACGATCCCGATTAATAACGCCGAGTGATCCTTTCAATACAAATTTTTGATAACTTTAAATACTCATTGTGACTTATAACTTAAATCAAAATTTTATCATTTAGACCTTGTGTTTTAAGATAATTCTAGGTTTAGTTTTTAGATATTTTGTGATACATTGCTCTTGATCTTTGATGATTGGGTTTCCAACTCAAAGAAATTTGTAGTAGATATCGAAGAATCTTAATTGTAGACTCGTGCAAACACATTTTTCTATCAAACACAGTTTATGGAAATACAAGTGGGCAATTATTTATATCTCTTTACTATGTCTGTCTAAAACCCCAATTCTCGAGGTGTTATTATGTGAATATAGGTTGAATTTACTATTGGGTCTTTCTTATTAATAGTTTATGTGTTGTTTAAATGTGATTTCATTAAGTAGTTGTGTATGAACTTAATGGGATTATATTTGCAAATATATTTCATCTTCGTGTCTTTGTCTTGCTCGAGAAAGAGATTCAACTCAAGAGAGTAAATCTTAAACCTTCTCCCACATATTCAACTCGAGAGAGTGAACGGGATAGGGCAAAGGCTGAGCATAATTTTGACTTATCGATGCGTGAGAAAAACCGATTTGATTCAGGTTAACTTGCGCAAGCTAGAATTTACCCCACCAATAGTCTAGCTTAGTCACAAATATAAAGAGATTTACTATTAATAACATGTCCCTGATTGATTATTAGAGCCCACATTCCTATCTAATCCTAAGAACCCTATCTGCATATTTGTATCTCTATTTAGTTAGTTTATAATTGCTTATAGACCCTCCTAGATAATTAACACTTCTGTCACCCTTTGAATTTATTATGTTTTCATTAGTAAATAATTTTACTATGACTAACATGAACGGACATATAATTGTCTGTTAAATCTCATAACCACTGTCTATGGAATTCAACACTTAGAATTGGATGAAGTGTCTTGATACGTCAAGTCAAAACAGCGCTCCTTGCGGGGAGTGGTGCTATTTGAGAATTTTTAGTGAAGTTGAATTTTGTTCTTATTAGTTATAGTGATACTTAACTTATTTTTAGTTTCGTTTTTCTTTATGTTGTAGTTTTTAACCATGTGTATTGAGCATGAGTATTGGAAATAATGGCTAATTGATTGAGACTCTCTTTAGTCCTAATAATAACCCATCTTGAAGAATTGGCCAAGAAAATACTAGAAGTAGAAATATGATGCAAAAGAAAAGGGATCTACATACCTCCTCATGAGTGAAATCATCTACGAATCATGAGAGTAGACGTGTCGACGATACGTTATTACTCATTATCCAAAAGGTCATTGAGTAAGATAGAGCGCTGGAAGAGATGACTGAGATTGTTGAAATGCTAATTCAGATTGTTGGCTCTCACTCTAGATCTACTCAGCTGCTTGAGATCCTAGGGACTAATAAGTTTCCTCTTCTCTCCCAACTATGCAATAGGGTTCACCTAATTTTACTAAGGTTAACCCCAAAAATGGAACGTAAATTATGACTTGCATCGTTCCACAATGTTAAATAAGACAGTTCTTGGATGCAAACTAAGGTTTTATTGCTTTAAATTGTTACTTTAGAATAACGGTGTGCTAACTTGGCATGTGAAAGTGTGAAAAGTGTTGAAAAGGAAGGGTGGCGAGCTAAAATCTAGTTGCTGAATATGTGAAATGGTTGGCAACCCTGAATGCAATTGATTATGTCGTGTTACCCGTTTACTAGGCCTCTTTTATTTGAATAGAATATTTTATTACCTTTCGGCATTTATGATCACCTCACCTTTCCGTGTTTTAAATTTGGTTACATTTTGTTGGGTGGTGCTTACTTGTCGTGTAGTGTGGTGCAGTGAAGTTTTAGTAGCATGTATTTGTCCCAAATGATATAATTTGCTAAATGACAGAAAGAATGAAATCATTTTGAATTTTTATATCGTCAATAGGACTAACATTTAAAAACAAGGAGAAATCTTAGTATCCCGGAGTATTTGGTGGTATGGGTCTTGTCTGAATTTGACTAGTGTTTGGTTTGATTTTGTGTTTAGGGCTTGCGTGGTTGAATTAAAGAAGATGTGTTGAGAATGGGAACATTGGGTCTTTTGGCAAATTTGACTAGCTCGACGAACCACTCAGGTGTTCGCCTGGTGCCTTCATCTAATCGTGAATTTCACGTTATATGTGTTTTTTATCTCTATTACTTTCGGTGAAAGACTTGGTGTCGGTGAAGACACTAAGCGACACACCATAAGACTTCTTGATTGACCTTTGATACACTCCTGAATATTTTTGCATTGTAACTTTTTGTTGGCTAGACCTTGCTTGCAGAAGGGTGTCGACGATTAGCTGAAAGGACATTCACTTTGACGAATTTCAATTATATTTGAGACAATCCTTTTGGTGAGACCAGTTCATCTAGCCAAAGGGATTTCGCGACTAGAACTTTTCTACGAAATCTAATTAAGTTATTCTTAACATATTCTCAATTTTTGCATAGTTGGCTAGACAAAGATCGCAGGAAGAAACATGCCACCCTAAAGAAAAGCAAAAAGGATTACAATCAGCAGGGATGCAAACTTAATCTAGGGTGTGGCGAAATTGATGCTAGAAACCTCACCGGTTCTAAGAGTGAGGGTGAGCACCAAGAGCCTCATATTGCATTATCTGACGATAAGCAAGAAGCAATACAAAGGGCAAAGCAACGATTTAGAAGAATGAATGATCCATCTAGCATCAGGAATCCTCAACATACTACTTCTCCTTTTCTAGTTCCTGCACTAGCAGTGTTCCTTCCACCAACGGTTCAGGGTCCCCCTCCTTCTTGAATGAAAAATGAAATTGAGGGGTTGAGGACAATTCTTGAAGAAAATCTTCTATCCACAGATGGAGTGATTGATAGGTATCCAGAGATCATGAGTTGCCTCATGTACCATGATTTTTAGATTTTCACAATGCCTCCTGTTCCATATATTCCTAATTGGGTTCAGGAGTTTTATGCCTCTTATGGGGCGTTGATAGGAAAGAGGAAAAAGCATGCAACAACATTCAAACCGGTGGACTATATAGTCGTCTGGAAAAAATGGGTCAAGTGAAACAATGATATTATTGATGCTATCCTTGATTATTCTACATACATTGATGATTAGTGCAAATACATGATTAAGACTAAAAGACTAGACAAAATGAAAGGGTGGTTAGACCCGCTGATCTCATTAGACGACACTCCCAAGCTACTCGAAGCCGGTATTCTTAATGAAGAGAAACACCTTAACGTGGCAACACATTATTGGTTTTGTTTTTTCAGTATTACAATCATGCTATCTCAAAACAAATATATTCTCCAGCATGCCAGAGCACCCTTTTAGGATATACTATTGATAGCACTCAAATAAATTTAGAAATGACAAGAATGATGTGTAAATAATGCCCATATCCTCCACTAATATTTTGAAGATTGAAGATGAATATCTTAAGGATCATGCAGAGAAGAAGTAGAAAGAAGCTCATGTGGATCCTTCCTCAGTGGTGGAGCAGACTCCATAATTGCAGAGTCAATTCTACCCACTCCGACCATTGGACCTTTAGGTACATCGACTGCTACTACTATTCTTTCTAACAACCCACGTTCTTCTTCTGTTGCATTGACAAACTCCGATCACACAAGCATCATTACTTCGGATATGAAAACTTTCCTATTATGCCAATTATTAGGCTTCCACAATTGATACCTCCATTTGGAGCAAGATTAAGACCGCCCTAGCTAATGCCATCTAACCATTGAGCGAGGTTATTTATGTCCTTGCGTCAAGAATAGAGGTGTGCGAGTGTGGAAAAGGGGCCATTCTGGAATTTACAACGTAAAGGCCACTATAGTTGTGTTTCATAAGGATGTATATCAGCTGGAATTCACCGTTATGTCCATGGTATTTGGAACGGTAGTAATCCCAGATGTGCTACAGATGCCTTGGGTTACCACTAGAGATGAGGTTAGAGTTATGTAGAAAGATGAGGAGATAATTAATGTAGCTGAAGAACTTGCAAATGAAGGTTTGACTGAGACTGAAGAGATCATGGTAGAGTTGGAGTGCAGGCTTCCCGTCTAGTTCGTTTGGTGGTTCTGAGGCTACACTGGGCACTAATTACCAAATCTAGACTGATGCACAGAACACCGATGCCCAAATCATTCGCATTTAAGGACAAATGATAATCATTTTATTGTTGGGTGAGGCCCACCTTTTTTGTGAATAATTATGTTTTATGTTTTTTTGCTACATTTGGGTCGATATGCTTAAATTATTGTTTTATACTCCTTTTTTTTGGATGTTGAGCTTGTGGCTCCTAGTTTTAATTGCAAATGATTTTGACCCTACCAAAATAAATTTTGCCACCTCTTGTATATACTCGAATGTGGTTGTTCATTGGCAAATTTGAGTCTCAGTTTTGATCAATACCGATGACTTGAATAATACCTGTCCACCAATGGGCAATGAAACTCCTATCTCGCCTCACAATCAAATAAACATGAATGTGCATCTATGATGAGGCCAAATGAATTGCATAAACAATATATGAATTTTTTGCATCTTGTTGTGATTAGCCAGGTATTAAATTGAATTTCTTACGAAGAACATTGCGCACTAGCGGAAGTACGGATTGTTTTTTGACTTTGATGTTGATGCCTTATGTGATGAGCATATTATAAAGCATGCATGTTGACACCCTGAATTTTCCCCTTTGGTCCGGTTGACTAGTGATATGATCTTAGGCAACTTTGAAAATGTTTTAACCACTTCGACATATATATCTTTGGTTGCCTACCTTGTGAGTATGCGAACTTCTTTTGAACAACACTTGAGCCTTACCTTTCTTTGGAATAAACTTGATGAAAATATAATCTTTCTCAATCCACTACTTGTAATCCTCTTGATTTGTGGTTAATTGAATAGCTAACTCAGGCCAAAAGCCTTAGTTGGAGGTGTGGTGAAAGGAGAAGGCAAGTCTAGAACTACAAGAAAAGTATCCTTTAACCCATGGTGTTTAAAATAATGGAACCCATCCATATATTAAAAAAAACGAAAAAGAGAATTAAAAAGATGTGGAATAAAGTTATGAAAATGTAAGAAGAAATGGGGTTTGCAAACAATCCACGAAAATTGAATAGTGGGATGACTTATGAAGACGAAAAAAATGATGAAAGATGAGGAAAATAAATGTTGGGAGCACTACATTTAATGAGAATAAAGTTACCTAAGAAAAATGACCATACCTTAACACTCAACCCCATTACAAGCCTTGAAAATACCTTGTTGATCTTGAGTGAGATGAAACAAAGGTTGATTGGAAAATACAGGCAAAGCTATTGGTGAAATCATGCATTGTGTTCATCTTTGCGAATGTGATCATTTTGTTTAAAATGCTTGAACCATTGTCTGTAGAAATACATAATTTTGTGTGTGAGGGAATTTGATCACTTTCGTTCAGTTTGAACTTGTATAAAAAGCAAGTATTGGGAGCTTGAAAATCTTTGATAATGGTCTATCACAACTTGTGTCTTTGAGTACACAATTCATCCTTGCATGATTAACTTTAGTCTTGTTGTGTACACTCATGATTGAGTTTTGTGTAGCGCTATTTGAGATATCCTTTTCGATCAATTGAACTTGAGTTTTACTTGAGCACAAACAAAAGTTTATGTTGAGGGTGTTGATGAGTCCACGATTTTGACTCATTTAAGGATATATATTTGTATAATTAATTACCTCAAATGCATATTTTTTTCTCAACAACTGATGAAAAACCTAAATTTTGAAGTATTTAGACCTGGAGAAAAAGCAATTACGCAATTGAGAAAAAAGAAACAATGTAGTTGAGACAATGAAGAAAAGATGATATGAGGATCGCCTTACCCATGAGGCAAGTCTCCAAATGGTCTTATCCTCGTCTAACATTCTAGAATTCTAAGCACTAATTAAAAGGATCATGTAGGAGGGGAAAAGGAGCACTCCACGTTATACCGAGCTGTTCGGCGAAGAAGTACTAGAATGCTCAATGATCCAGAACACGAAGAGGTTGAAGGTTAAGGCAAGACGATGATGGAATGTACTAAAGGGCAGATTGCCGAGTCAGTGTTCCTGACTAACTATACCAGAGATTCTTCGCAGCTTAAATTTTTGAAAACAGTAAATAATCATTGATACTTATAGCTTAGTATCATATTTCTTTTGTCGAGACTTTGTGTATTGAGGTAATTCTAGTTTTAGTACACAGAGTTTTTTTGAGACATTGCTCTTAAGTGTTGAAGACTTGAAGGTTTCCGACTCGAAGAAACAGGAAGTGCGTATTGAAGTATCTTAATGGCAGACTTGTGTAAAGACATTTTCTATCATACCCAATTGATGCAAACACCAATTTGTATCGATTTCTCTATCTTTACTATGTCTAAACCCAATTCTTGGGGTGTCATTATGTGGATATGGGTTGAATTTACTATTGAGTATTGCTTATTAACAATTATTTTGTTGTTTAATATGATTTTGTTTAGTAGTTGTGAATGAACATAACAGGATTATAGTTGTAACTATGGTTTCATCTTTGCGTCTTAGATCTGCTCGAGAGAGGGTTTTTAAAACCAAAACTATTGAATCAATAGGGTGTGGTTATTTGGTTTATGTGGGTTTAGCTCGAGAGAGTGAATCCTAAACATTTTCCCCCACATTCAGCTCGTGAGAGTGAATGAGCTAAGGCTAAGGGTAGGCATAATTGCGGGTTATTAGTGTTTGAAAGAAGCCAATTTGATTTGGGTAACTTGCTTAAGAAATAATTCACCCCCACTAAAGTCTAGATTAGTCAGAAATTTTTACATATTTCCTATCAATACGATGTACTCGATTATTTATTTGAGTCCATATTCCTATCACACAAAAGGAATCCCGTCTCCATATTTGTACCCTATTTTATTTAATAGTTTATAATTGCTTACACATACCCTTGATAATTGACACTTGTGTTACCCTGTCACGCACCGAGCTACCCTGAGAGACAAACATGTGACCTAGGAACACAAGTGATACGAAGCTAACCCTACTTGCATGATCATGAACATAATAAATACAATAAGCTGATGTGAAAGCTAAAATATACTTAAAATGAAAAGATGGGGAATACCCAGATACTAAAACTAATCTATATGAAAACTGATGATTTTAATATGAAGAAGTTATTAACTCATAACTAAGTCGAAACTAACTCTGTATGAAATAAACCTCTAATTTACTAGAATTGTTGGGACAAGACCCAACTAAGTCTAGAAAAAACTAAAACTAAAAGACCAAAATACCAAAAGAAACTCATGACTATTCTCCTCGGAGAATGAGGACTCACCACTGATATTTCTGAACTGGAGATCGTGAATCGATCTAAGTGTGATCTGGATGCTGAGTACCTGAAACTATGTCACGAGAAGATGTAGCGCACGTATGCATCAATACTTGAAAGGTACTAAACTAGAGTAAAGCTGAAATAATACGTAGTTGAACAAGTACAAAACCAAGTAAAATGTTTTGAAAATCATACACTAAACTCTAATCTAACTGGATGCAATGACCAAATTTATAACATGCAGATACTGAATACTAAGTTAACTTTAAATATGTTCAATGCAATAAAGTTTGACCAAATCGTGTGAGATACTAATAACCGATAATAAAACCAAATGAGCTAAATTTGGAGTCTGATATATATGGCCCATCGAGAGGACCCAATATACCTTGGCAGGGGTATAAAGACATGCTAGCGTGATCACTTAACCAATGCCCACATAGAGGACTTACAAGCTACTTGGCTAGTAGTTCTGGACTATATTGGAACATATATTTAACTAATTTGTGATGATCTATTGTAATTCTAGAAACCCTATGTTTAATAAGGATAAGAGAATCAAGAAATGAAAGAAAACTAGGGATCTAATGGGTGAAAGGAACCCACTAGTGAAATCCCACATACCAGGAGATGAAACCAACAGATAAATATTTAGATTTTTTGGCAGGAACTGATGGAACCTTTTTGCATTCTTGAACTAGAGTACTTTACCTTTTTCTCCTTTCTTTCGTCTAATTTCTATTTTTTCATTTATGATTTTGACTTATGCAAGTTCTTGTTATGTTTCTAGGCTTAAACTGACAAAAACATGATGATTTAGGGATTAAGCGGCATATCTTAGGGGTTAAATAAACTAGGAAAAGACCAAAAAACCCTGAAAATTCTGTTCTCAGACCAAATGATGACCTGGATTGACGGGCCTTCATTTAATCGAAGGTCCGTCGTTTGAGTACGTAGTTCGGATCTGCTCGGTAGGCCTTTACTAAAATGGGCATAACCTTTTAATCAGAAGTTCAATTTTAGCAAACTCGGTTTATATGGAAAGATAACTCAATTATCTATCATTTCATAGGTGTTCGAATACATAATTCATTTCGCTCTAAGAGTTATGACTATTTGAAGTTGACCCAACAACATTTTCCCTTTAACTAAATGTTTACTTTCACATACGGTAAGACCTACAGACTATAGATCGAACGATGGTCCCTGTTGGTAATCCGTATTTTATGTTAGAGGCTGGGTAAGTGGACTCTCAAGCCACAAACAAAGACCACAGACCGTAGTTTGATTTACAGATCGTAGATCTGTCCATGCATCGACCCTTCATCGATTTTCTGGGCTGAGTTTTTGGAGAGTTTCAGTGGCAAACAATAGATGCGCAGCTTGGGCCGTAGAATAGACTATAGTCCATCCATGGTAACCGTCGATTGTACTTTTAGATTTCTAAAAAGTTTATTTCTGGACTATTTTGGATACGGGCTGTTACATACCATATGAATTTATTATGTTATCATTCGTATATATTTTTCTCTATGACTAACATGAAATGATTTGTACTTTGCTGTAATTTCTCACAACTACTCCCTGTGGGATTCGATTCCAATTCACTTAGTTGGGTTATATTTTTGACTAAGGACCATCAACAATTAGAATTGAATGAAGTGTCCTGATACGTCAAGTTAGTGAATCCTTAGCTCGATTCTTATTCTGTTGATCGATAAAAATCTTAGACACCCTTCATTTCGTATGCAACTAATTCCACCCTCTCAACATCATTAACATGCATGACATCAAATACCTATAAAACTTCTCAATAAAGCTCTCTCTATCATTAGTAGTGCTTGAACTAATGGAATTTGAAGGGTTTATCCTCAAGAACTCACGAATCCTCGAAGTATCAACCTCTTATTTGTTTCCCAACATGGTTGGTAACATCTTGACTTAGCAACCTTATTGCTCCCCCATACTAAATATTAGTGACTTCCCATCGAGGTTGCACCTTTGGTGCATTTGGCAATTCTTGTTCTCCAACATTACGCCTAGTTGAACAACCTCTCACAAGTCTTCCTGGAGGCATGGTTAATCGAAAAACACGTGTAAGAACGAATTAGAAAAACAAACATTTTAGAGATCAAATCTCACGCACAAAATGTGTTTGAAAGAAGTCATTAAATTACCTAAGGGTTGCAGCCTCCTAGTTATAAATGTTGCTCCCTTCACACCAATAACTAGGAACCTACATATTAAGCTTCATAGACTCCCTAGGACTGTTGAACTTTGTGTTCTCATACCATGTTTTTCACTCCTCGCGCCTACACCCTGGGTGGGACTGGCATTTGAGAACCATTGATGTCCTCAAGAGAACCCTTGTACTGGCTTACATACTCAGCAGAAGATTTAAATATAAGAAACATAACTCATGCAATTACCTAAGAAATAATAAATTAGTGAAAATGGACGGTCAAGTCATAAACGTATGCAACTTAAATAAATAAGACTAAAGAACTATAACTATCTATCTATGAAGTTTCTAACCCAAAGAGGGATGTTGGGACAAGACCCCTGATCATCCTAACAATGATATAATGAAACAAAATTAATAATGTCCTCCGTAATGCAAAGAGTCTCACGAACCGAGTCTGACTGCTCAACTGGATCAATGAGGCGCTTGGTGTGATTCTAGTTATCTGTGTCTTTATCATAAGGCAGTGTAGGCCAACTAGCATTAGTACATCAAATGTACGAGTATGCGAGTTGAAATGCTAACCACAACATAGTCTTGATAAGAATCTGAAAGGAACACTCACCTCACTTTATTCAACTCCTAAATAACTTAAATCAATTTAAATAAATAAAGCATATAAAATATATAAAAACTTATAGGACACTGGAAACAACTTAGTTCCTTAAATAAAATGCAATAGGAAATCAACGTCACTTATATGATAAAGTATTATAGTTAATGTGAGAGCTTCTCTAACTGAGAATCACCACTATAAGACTAAATGGTGATACAATGTCTTGCCCACACTGCCAGATCTGTCCTATACTTTATCGTCATATATATTGCCTAAACTAAGAGATCCACTAGTCTATGCTAAAAAATACTTAAGGAGTCATCTAGAAAGTATGATCATTTAATACCCATGTGGTTACATGGTTTATGGAGACTTGAGTTATTTTAACTCGTGCCCCATATAGGGGCTCAACACTACTTCAAAAATTAACTTAGATCATATGTTTTTTAAACAAAAATTATTTATTTTGTTTGAGATTACTAATAAAAACTTAGCTCAAAAACTCTCTTGGAATTGATTTTCCCTTTATTGCTTAAATGTGAAAACATGTTATGCTATATAGGAATATATAGTCCCCATATGCTTATTTGAAGAAATGAACCTCAAGCCTTTACTCCTTGCTTAAATCAAATCTTAAGTCTTAAATTAAAGATAAAAAATTTGTGAAAGATTTTTAAAAACATTATAAACTTTTCTTGACTTGATTCGTAACCTCTAGACTTGACTCTTAGCTTTCCTTGAATTGCATTATGGATTAAAGGATTGTGATCTATGATAGGAAAAATCTCATTATGTTTAGGAGTGTTTGTACATAGTTAATAATGCGAATAGATCTAGAAATCATTGTTTCAGTACTAGTCTGGATGCGGAAATGTATTGAACTTTTGGTTGAAACTTTTTTTTAGGAAGAACAGTCCTTCACCGCTCCGTGAAAAGAAGAACTTTTCTAAAATCTAAGGAGTAGGTCTGTGACAGAGAGCTAGTGTCCAGACTGAGCAGACTATATTTCTTTTTCAATTTCCAGCCCCAAGTAGCCTAAACTCGGTTCTTTTCCCAAAAAATAGATTTAGATTCAGATTTTCCGTATGAACCCAACTCCAAACAAGTCTATAATTCTACATAATGATCTCAAAAGATTCTCAATCTCAGCCCAATTCAAGAATGACATTAAATTCAAGAATACATACCAAAAGAATCAAACTTCAAAACTCTTTTAGGATGAACTCATGCTGAAATAAACATGTTTGGCATGTCAATGATCAAATCCAACGTTATGAAAGTCTCACATACTTTGTAGGATTAATTCCTTGGGAAGTCCATTACCAAATCACACAATCTTGGTGAATCTTGAGTTTGTCTTCTCCTTTCTCCTCTTTTCTCTTTTCTCCAACCCCTAACGTGAATTTCCAAAAGACTAAACTGATCTAATTCTTATTTGACCTTAATTAAACTCCAAATATTGAAAGAAATAATAGGTTACAAAAAATATGTTAATACCCTTCAAAAATCTGGATTGGACTTTCCTTGTTTAATCAACCCAACTTTCAATGGGCATAACTCTCTCATACGAACTCAGAATCCAGCAAACTCCGTGGATTTGGAAAGAATATTCCAAGACCTTTCCTATGATATTTAGAAACAAACCTAAGTCATCCTTAGCGTGTATTATGGTCGCTTGAAGATGAACAAAAAGTTTTTTAACACACTTAACTAATTTGTAGATTCTTATGTTCTTTCCAAAAATAGTTATTCCAAATTCTTATATTCTTCCTAGTAATTTCAATTAGGGAGATGTTACAGTATGAATGTCCAAATAGATGATTTGTCTTAATTAAGTAGAATGAGGAATATGAGTGTGAAAAAGTGAGGGGAAGAAGAAGAAGAGGGTGTGAGGGGTGAGGATGAGAGAGATGTGTCTCCTAATTATGTGGGACAAATTTTATTTTTGGAGGGATCGGGGGTATTTAAGAGTCTTAGTTACGAATTCACACGATGTGGTATAAAGGTTAGAATTTTCTCAATGATAATTGATAATGGTAGTTGTGCAAATGTCATGGAAATATTTGGGATTCCATGCACGAAATTTAAAGCCAATTACAAGATTTAATGGTTGAATGAATGTGGGGAGATTAAGCTAAGTAAATAATGCTTGATTTACTTTTGAATTGTAGAGTATTCTGATGAAGTTCTTTGTGATGTTGTGCCACTGCATGTTTGTCATATTTTATTGGCACAACCCTTGCAATACGATAGATATGCTTCTCATGATGGGGGGAGGAATAAGTACTCTCTTGAACATAAGGGGAAATAGTATATTTTATTGTACTATTAACTCCTTCTCAAATGTATAAAGACCGACAACGACTAAAACAAACACCGGGAAAACATGGAGAGGGATATGAAAAGAGAGCCAAAACATTGAGAGAGGGGAAAAAATTCAAGGGAGGCAAGATAAGAGAGAGAGCAAAAATGAGGAAAAAGAAAGATTGGGAATATATGATAAAAAAAAAAGGAAATTTGTAAGAGGAAAGAGGCAAAGGGTGAAAAAATACTGACTTATTGGACTCATTTAGGGATATATTTTGATAGTAAAAGTTTCCTTAAATGCCTATTTTGTAACAATTACATATGAATAGCCTTGAGTTTTAGGTATTTGAGTATAGGAAAAGCATGGACATTATTTGGAATGAATAAGCAAAAAGGAGTAAAAGAATAAAGAAATGAAGGCTTGAGAATCGTCAAGTCCACTTGGACAATCACTGATTGTCATGAAGACTGCGTTTTGTTCGAGTGTGCAATACATTGAAGGAAAGGATGAAATCGGTGGTTAAAAAGAGTAGTCGGTGCATCTCCAAGAAGTTTCGTAAAGCAATACCTTAAAAGCTAATGATCCAGAACATGCAGATATTATTATTAAGTGCAAGACGGCGATAAAGTAACCAAACGATGAATCGCTAATCAAATCGGCGATTTTGACTAACTGCACTGAGTCATCCGCTGCAGCACTAATCTTTGAAAACTATAAATACTTGTTGAGTGTTTTATATTAATTTCTAGAATTATAAGACTATTATCAAATATTATTAGTTTTTTTTTCTTGTTTTTATAGTATTTTATCAGTTTTGAGCTCTAAGTTTTAAAGGATTTTTTTAGTATAACTTTAAGACCTAAAGGGTTTCATCTCTAAGGATTTGGACTCGGGTCCCTTCGATTTTTCATTATTGGCTTATAAAAAGATTTAAATTCATACCCATTAGAATGCAATCACATTTTTGTATACATTTTTACCTTTTTTTCATATCTTGCTAAATCCCCATTTCTTGGGGTGCGATTTTGTGAATAAGGGTTAAATTAGTTGTTGGGTCTTTCTTGCTAATGGTTTATTCGTAGTGTAATTGTGATTTCGTTTAGTTGTGGATCAATCTAATGATATTGTAGTTGCAAATATAATCTAATATATGTGTTGCCAGCTTGCGAGAGAGAGAGGTCGAGAAACTAAAACAATTAAATCGATGGACGGTATAGGTGGGTCAACATAAAGTTCATCTCGAGAGGGTGAAGTCTTGTCTCACACAACACACTCACCTTGAAAGAGTGATTGGGTTAAGGAAGAGATTGTGCTTCATGTAGCAAGTGGATGTCCAAGAGGATCTATTTGAAACGAGGTAACTTGCTTGAGAAAGAACGTATCCCCCTTATAATCTAGCTTAGTCGCATTTACTCTATAAATATTCTATCAAAAGCATGTACCCAATAATCTCGTTTGTCCTTATTCCTATAAAATCCAAAGAATAACCCCTCCTTCATTTAGAACGCCTTGCTTTTTTTTAGTTACTACTTATGATAAAACCCTTATTGATAGCTGGTGTTTGCGTCACCCCTTTGATTTAATATGTTTTATACGATAACGTCTTTACCCACGAATAGTAATAACATAATTTACTTTTCCATTATTTATCCAAACTACTCCCTTTCAAATGACCCAAACCCTTTTTTGGGTTACTATACTATGGTACGATTCATCGACACTTGCATTGGAAGTTGAGTCTTTGATGACGTCAGCGATCAAAATTGTGCATCTGTCGAGGAGTGGTGTCACATGAATTTATTTTAGATATTTGAATGGATAATCAGTACCGGTACCACATAGCTTATTCCTTTTGAAACTGTTAAACCTCAGGGATAACCTACTAACATTCTAACAAGTGGGGAATTAGACAATACAGGAAATGTGACTGACATTTCAAGTGGTGCTAAAACCATGCCCATCTCATGGGATGACTGACAAGGCGCTAGTATAGAATTTCTATACGGGTCTTGGAACCAAAAAATAAAAGTATACCCAATCAATTGTGCACGGACGGTATGTTACAACAACACTATGCAGTAGTAGCCCAAGTCGTTGATGACATGGTTAAAGCAAACAAGAAAGATCGAAAGAAACACAAGTAGGACTCACTCGTGGCTCAAGTACACGTTCGGTCCAATCGAGTCATGGAGTTGGAAGCACAAGCCATGAATTAGAGCAAACACTTCTCCGTACGAGAATGCAAAAATGGGAAGAATCATGGAGGTTTGGAAAGTGATGAAGCTCTTTCACTCATACAACAAAAAGTTGAAGCACAAGACAAAATTCTAAATGAGATGAAAGAGTACATTAAAATTCCAAATGAAACAAAAACCTCAAACTCTACGACTATTCAGTTGCAAGATGCTCATATCACCCATTTGATGACAATTCATTGTACAATGTTCACAAAAAATTCACCTAACTACTCCATGGACGACTCCGAGGATGAAGAATATTTTTCCACTTGCATCGTGCAACAACGTTTACTAAGGCGTTGTTTGGGAGACAACTCAAAACCCCTTATTATGTTTGATTTGTGTCTTGGTGAAATAATAGTATGCTGTTTATGCAGGATGAAGCATTGGAAGTTTTAGGAAAGACAAATTCTTACAAAAAATAGTATCATTCGGGGGATTAACAAATTGGTAAGCGACCCCGATCTAGTCTAATTTTTCGCTCAAGGCAATGCTAAGATAGAATTTGTAAAATTCAGAGAACTTAAGAAACTATTGGCGAGTCAGCAACTTATTCAGCGATCCTAATCTGCACCACCATTTGGATTTCCAATATTTAATAGGAGTTATATAAAAATTGGCTAGGTAAGCGACAACTCGTCATGTCACCGAATGGTTGGGAGACCAAAACTAACATAGCCAAATTGTACGAGAACTGGATGGTCTTTAGATTCAAAGGTCTAAATTTCTTAAGTTCCCAAGGTTCCTTGACTTTTCATTCTTTAAACTTACACATGAACCTCTATCTTTTACATTTTTGCGCCTATAATGTATTTTGATTGATTGATCGATGATTGGATTTGGATTTCTTTCCATCAAGATTCTCGAATACATCCTAATCAACCCAATAGGTTGGATTCCACACCCTATGTCCCTTTTATTGAATTTTGTTCTCAAATTCAATATCATTGTCTTGTTGATGTGTACTACATCCGTCAAGTAGTACGAGAATGTTTGTTGCCTAATAACTTCTCAAATTAATCTCATAATGAGTAAGTGTTTGATTCCTAAAAATTGTGCCTTAACATAGATGAAAAGTGTGGGGTGTGCATAATTATTTCTCGGACTAGGCTTAATTTCAATAGTGTGTGCCATGATTTTTTTCAAAGGGTCGCACGGTTAAATTTGGAGAGTTGAGTTGAAAATGGGCCTTTTGGGATATTTGGTGAATTGGTTCGAGCTGTACTAACCATTTGGTGATTCACCCTATGTCCCTATCCCACCTTTAATTATTTGTTAATTGAATTGTAGATTCTGTAAATCTTGGCGAGAAGTCTGAAGTCACCGATTGCATGTGGCGTCTCATCGAGAGGACTTTTTATTTTCCGTATGTATGTACCCTTTCTTTGTTTGAACACTGCACTCGATATATAGCCTAAGTGGCTATGCATATTGCTGACTGGTTCAGTGAAGTGATTATGTATTTGAACATACATCCTTCTGTTTGAATATTTTCTAAACTTTTTATCCAAGTTTGGAGATCTCGATAGACCAAAGGTAGCAGGGAAAAACATGCCACCCAGGCACATAAGGGCAGAAAGTATCAAGACGAGCGTAAGGAAGACAAAAAGTGAGAAAAAGGAAAGAACTTCCAGTAGAAGACCCCCATTGATCCTCATGTCCCCTGGTAATCTCAAGGGTTCGTTAATGCAATCTATGCCTTTAAAGGAGCTCATGATGTGGACAAGATGGTTCAAGTAAATATAGTTAATGAAGCCGAGGTTGAAGTAGAAAAAGCTAAAACCCAAATGTAGGAGGGTGCAACTTCGAGCACTATAAGTAGATCCAAATTTATGCACCAGGCACGGAGGCCCTGACCGAAGGAGAGACTATGCAGACGAGATCCCCTCTTTACCTTCCTATCTGTCTTTCTCTATATTCACTGTTTAATTTTTATTATTTGTAGTTGAGGACAAATTATTTTTACTTATGGTGGGGTAAGGCCTACCTTGTTTGCGGCTATTATTTTTATTTATGTTTTGTGATAATATTTTGGTTTTTCATCTTTACATTATCTTTTATATGCATTTGGATGTTTTAGCTTATGGTTTGATTTTAATTATAATTGAAAAATAATTTTGACTCTTCCGATCTTTTTTAAAAAAATTTCAAAAAGTTTTGCCACCTCTTGTATGTACTTGAAATTGGTTGTTCTTGCGAAAATTTAAATCTTTGTTTCAATCAATACCGATGACTTAGATAGTGCTCACAATCGAATGAACATGAATGTATGGCTACAATGAGGCCAAAAGAAGTTCGATGAATAATATGTGAACTATTTACATCTCGGTATGATTATCCAATTGTCCAATCAATTTTCATGTAATAACAATTGTGCATAAGCAAAAGTGGATTCTTCTTTTAGTTTAGTGTTGAATGCCTTGTGTGATAATCTCACCTTGAACCATGTTTGACAACACCTAAAAATTTCCCCATTGTTCTAGTTGATTAAGTAAGACATTCTCATGATTTTATCTTTGATATCTTTATAAAGTGTGAGTCAATTTGACATATACCTCTTTTGTAGCCTACCTTGAGAGAGAGTGAACCTCTCTTGAACACCCCTTGAGCGTTACCTTTATTAGGAAGAAACTTGAAGAAACATAACCTCTCTTAACCCTTTACTGATAACTCTCGAGTTGTACTAAGTGGAATAACCAACCTAGCCCAAAATCCCAAGTTGGTATGTGGTGAAAAGAGAAGGCAAGTCAAGAATGTGCAAAAACGATCCCGTCTACCCATTGTGTTAAGAAAAATGGAACCCTTCCATATAAAAAAAAGGAGAAAAAAGAGAAAAAGAAAAAGAACGAAAAAATAAAAAATATGAAATAAATTTTATAATTACAAAAATAATGAGGGAGTTTACAACACATCATCGAAAAATGAATAAATGGATGGCTTGTGAGAATTAATGAACTTGATAAAGGAAAATAAAGGAAATGTTGTGAGTCCCACATTTCATGAAGATCATAGTCATTGAGACAAAATAACCATACTTTTCCACTCATGCACAACACAAGCCTTAAAAGACCTTTATAAACTTGAGAAAGTTGATATAATTGTTTATAGGAAATTAAGGGAAAACCTATGGGTGAGAGCATTCACTGTGTTCATGTTTGTGAAAGTGAGCATTGTATCTGATTCTTGAACCTTAAATGATTATACACCATTAATGTGAGGATGGAAAGGTAATTTGAATACTTTTATTAAGCTTGAACTTAAATTTGAGGCAACTATTGCAAACTTCAGAATCTTTTGTAATGGTGCGTCACAACTTTAATCTTTGGGTACACAATTCATCCTTTCATAACTAAATTGATTATTATTGTGTATATTCATGATTGAATCTTGTGTAGCACTGTTTGAGACATCATTTATGAAATGTTGAACTTGAGTTTTACTTGTGGAAAAGCAAAATTTTAAGTTGTGGAAACATTCACCTATAAAATACTCTGCTCTTCTATTTGACATTTATATTTAGTCTTAACTAACACAATGGAACACTGACATAAACTTCCTTTTAATTAAAGTAAACTCTAGCTCATCCTATCTAGTAAATATTCATCTGCCTTCTATCTTGAAATCCGCAAACAATTACTACTCCTTAGCCAATACATAAAGGGGGAAACTCATCACGAATGACATACATGGTGTATGGCTACAATAAAATAATGTGCCTTATCTTTATCTTCCTTTCATAGATTCGTGTACCTATGAATGCATTCTTTTAACTCTAGGTACTTTTTCTACTAATGCTTATAATATAATGACTTATATTATCTTTTCGGGTAAGAATGCTACCCAAGCTGTAAAACACACTTCCACATAAGGGTCTAAACTAAAATAAGGTTCAGAGAAGAGAGTCTCGGGTACATATCTCTTTTGGATTGAATGCACGATTCACATGATTAAAAGTGCATTGGGTTGAAAAAGAACACTTAATATCACTCACCGGCTTCTTTCCTAGCCCCTCTGTCGTCTCATCACATTCTCAAGATTTTTTCTTAATCGAACTCATCCATAAGGATCTATCTTTGCTTTTCAACTATCTTGGGTATGAGGGGTAGTCAAATTAATTTGAAAACACACGAGTTTGAATAACTTCCTTATGACCTAATTCTATAACATGATTTAGAGTATGAAGAAAGGGGATCTTTCTTCAATGTCTGCATTCCCTCATTTATTAAAGTGGAGCCCTCAAAACCTAAATAAGCTCATAATTGGCACAACTTCATAGACACCCTAGGACATTTTATTCTTGTTCTCTAATAAAAAATTTGTCATGACACCAGCCAACCAACTCTGGATGTGGCCGGTAAATAAAATTCATTGAAATCAATTGCAAAATATTTGGCTCAAAAGACTAATGCAGAATAAATAGCATATTCAACTCTCCATATATAGGCAACTCGAGTCTTTAAAGCATATAATAAAATAAATGACACCTATTTCTCAAACTCTATTTTCTATTTATGCAGCCTCTAAATTACAAATATGGAAGTCGAGACAAGAACTATGACATCCTCACAAAACTGAAAACTAGATGAAATCCCACGGAAGCACGGAGGTTGACCATAGTTACCCGAACTCCACATGATATTAAAGAAACTCCTTTCGATGACCGTAGTTAGTTGTATGTACATCATGGAATGATGAAGCAAAAATAGCATTTGTACGTTGAATGTTCGAGCATGTACATTAAACATTGAACATAACAAACAAGCTTGAACTTATAAAAAGGAAACTTACTTACCTAAGTTCTACTCAAATCATCGATACTCCACTCAATGCAAAAAAAAACAAACAACGATAGATGTGTAGGTTATATCAGGCATTTTAAATAGTAGATAATGACTCAATGTTTTTAAAAATATAATAAAATATCTGTTGTATGTAGAAAAAATAAATAATAAACTTTATTTGGAAGATTATCGAACCAACAACCATAACTATAAGTTGTGTGATTATGCAACGTATCAGCCATGCTGCCAGAACTGTCCTTTACTTTTATGTGGTAAGAAATTCTTAACTAAGTGAACACACTAAGCTATGCTTCAAAGCAATAAGGAATCATATAAAATGTATGACCTTTTAAACATGTCGGCATACACAGTTTATGGGGATGTGAGTTGTTTGAACTCTCCCCTAAATGAGTAATCAATAATACTCCCAATAATCTATATACTCAATCTCATAGGTTAAAAGATGTGACTTTTCTTATGGTTTGAGATAATTACTTAAGCTAGCTCTATAAAGAGGTAATTAATCTTGAAATACCTTTTGAACTCACAACTCATTCAAAAATATTAGTTTCTCTTTTATTAATTTGAATATGGATGCCTCTAGGAACATATAGTCCCCTTATACTTATACTTGAGAACTCTTTCTCAAAAACATTTTAAAATAATATTATAATATGATCATTGATTACTCGAGAAGTCATACAGGAAAAACATTCAGGGTATATCTAGAAGTCATACTGCTTAAACATTGATGACATACTCAATTATCATACTAATCATGTTTTAGAAGTCTTTCTCAATAATCATCTTTACTTCCTCAAAACTCAATTTAAAACTCAAGTGTTAGCTTGAAAAGTTTTACGAAAAATTATTATTCAGTTTATTAGGTTCATGCAGAATTATGAACAGAAACAACTCAAATAAGGGATCTTGATAGCAATACGAAAACTCATTACTCAGAAATCAAGAACCAAAGAACTCAAGGATACTTCTCATCTCAGGAATATTGAATTGATAGGGTTCATGTTGAAATATAGACATGAATTAATCATCTCAATAATCTTAATGCATAACATACATATTTTCAATATTTAGGAGTAGAATTTCAAAAATAATCAAGAACTCAAAAGCAACTTATCGAAAGAATACAAAAATCTAAGAATAGAATTCTAGATTATTCTTGTACTGATTTGAAAGTAGACGTAGAGTGTAAGGACAAACTATTCCAACACTATGATAATCTGACACAGCCAAAAGAACAAGGTTCTTGAAGAATCTTGAAGTATATGATTAGAAGCCTTGAAACCGTAGCTTGCAGGTAAACTAAAACAAAACCTTTCTTGAGATTCTTTTATTAGTTTTTTTAAATTTATATGACGAATAACTATGATTTCAATTAGTGACTCATAATTGTATGGAGGAAATTGAGTTAGAAAGAGTTGAATTATTGGAGAAACACGTACCTTTAAGAGAATCTTGAAAAAGATTAAACGACTCTTGAAGTAAGTCTCCTAGCTTGATTTTTCTTTAGGATTTTGTCTTATGATTTTTGAGAGAATAGAATGATGGGTTAATAGATAAAATATTATTGTTTTGGGCCTTTAATTAGTCAAAAAAAATTGTTCTGGGTTTTGAGGTAAAAAGACAAAAACGTCCCTGTTCAATGTTTTCTCATCGGTTAATTCGTCACAACATTGTGTGAGGTTACCAAAATGCATAAACTTTTACTTAAACCTTATATTTTTGAGAAATTTCTAGTATTATAAAGACTGTCCAAATAATTTAAACTAGGTAATTTATCCGCGCTTTGCGCATGCATAAGTAATCTGTCTAACCTTGCAACAAGTTTACTTATATTCGACTGTTATAGGAAAAAAAGAGTAAATTTTGGTGAGATGTACTATGTTGTTTTAACACTAAACCACACTGTTTTGATTAGTTTAAGCCTAGAAATCTACCTACAACTTACCTCAGTCAAGTCAGTTACACAAAACTTAGAAAGTTAGAAACATAAGAGGATAAAGAAGTGAATAACCCTAGCTCAACAATGCAACAAGTTTCCTTTAGATCCAGCCTCCAAATCAAAAGATCTTTGTGTATTTCATCACAAGGTATGTGATATGTCACTAGTAGATTCCTTTCGCTCATTAGGTGCCTAGAATTCTTTCCAATTCCTTATTTATTAATAATAACTACACATGCTACGACAAATATGTAAGTTATTTCAAATATATATGCATCAATTTTGAATGTGTCTTTATCAAGTATATAAATGTTCCATGTCATTTTTGAGATGTGCAGTATATTACACAATTTAATCATAATATGTTGATCACGTAATCTATTATGAGTAGTAAAATATCGAGTTTGACTAGGGTAAGTCACGCATATAGTCCACAAACTATGAGCCAAGTATGTTGTAAGAACAGTTTTAAGTGTTATTTAGTTATCACACATATCATGCCTCTATACCTATGGAAGGGTATATTGGGTCCTCTCGATGGGGCGTATACATCGGGCTCCCCTTTTAGCTCATGCGGTTTTATTGTCGATTATTTGTAGCTCCTACAGTTCAGTCAGATTCAATTGCATAGACCGCATTTACAATATAGTAAATATTCAGTCTCTACATGTTATAAATTCGATCATTGTATTTAGTTAGCTCAATATTCAATTTCTATATCACGTTAAGATCCCATACTTGATTTATTTCTTGTTCGTTATGGAATTGTTTAGTTTTACTTTGTCCTACGTGCTTAGTACGTTTCAAGTACAGACACATACTTTGTTCTACGTCTTCTTGTTTTGTAGATTCAGGTTCTGAGCTTCTAGTTTATGCATAGATTGATTTCTGATATTCAGTTCAACAACATTAGTGCTCACTCCTCATTCTTCGATGAAGAGTGCCATAATTATGTTTCTTTACTTTAAGTCCTAGTTTCTAGCTGAAGCATGTGCCAACACTTCTATTTAGTTTAGAAGCTTATTTCAGACATTGTTAGGTTCAGCTGTAGAATTAGACTTTTACTTTTTAGTTGTTTTTTAGACTCTCAATTTTAAACTATTCAGCTAGTACACCGGTATTCCCCATCATTTAAGATTTTTCATACGATTTAGTTATCGCACATTATTTGTTGAATCAGTTTTCTTTAGTATGTTCATGATATACCCCCTGGTTTAATTTTGGTCACTCATGATCCTAGGTCCCGTGTGTGCGTCGGGGGGTAGCTTCGAGGCGTGAAAACCTCATTGTGTTTTTCTCGCTCTATGTTTATTTTTCCGCTAGTGTAATTTCATATTTGAGGGAGTTTTAAAGTTCAGTTGAGGTGAGTATATTTTCTGTGGCATTTAAAACTATATATCTTATTCTTGTTGCTTTGGGATAGGACCAAGAATCAATATAATGTATTTCTAAGTCTATAATGTAGTTACTCCTTGACTTGGAATTTCAAAGGAATACAACTCCCATTTAACATTATTGCTTGTGTTTCCCATGTTTTCCATTATAACTAGAGAATGGTTTATATAGTTATTTTGGTCAACATATTTCAGAGTTTGATGTTTTTATAATTATACGAGATAAATATTTATTAAATTATATTTTTGTATCATTTGAATGTGAGTTTAATCTTATCAAATGCTTAGGTTCACCTATCCTATTAAATAAATGAATAATTTTTATTTATATTCCTATCATGGCCTATGAATTTAGGTCGTGACGACAACTTTAGTTGAGTAAGGTCGCAAATTGGTTCCTTTCTAAATATTGAACTTTTAATATACACTAATAGATTATTCGTGTACAAGTTCTTCATATGACAATCACGAAGAAAAAAATACAATGTGTTGCGGAAGCCGAATATATAGAGAATTATTGAATCACAACTATTGCATACATTAAGCTACCAATAGCATTAGCGTATGGTACTCTTCACATATATTCTCATTCAGCTTCATTATTAGGTGACATAGCATCACTAAGCTTAAAATGAGGAGAAAGCGGAGTCCTAACTGACTTTGTTTTTATTCCATACCGAATCGCTTTTGTACTCTCTTCAAATATTCCTTTTGAGATAAATAGAGTTTCTTTGAATGTCTATCTCTTTTTATCTCCATGCCAAGAATCTTCTTTGCCTCACCCAAATCCTTCATCTCAAACTCCTTTCTTAGATTAATCTTTAGCTTCTCAATTTCCTCTTGACTTTTAGAATCTATCAACATATAGGAAAAGGTATATAAAGGAATTATCTTCAAGCTTGCTCAAATACACAATATGATGGTATTTTCTTCTTATGGACCTTTGCTGCAACGTAAACTTGTCAAATCATTTGTACCATTGTTTAGAAGACTGTTTTAATCCGTACAATGATTTTTCAAGTTTGCACACCATATATTATTTTCCATTACTTTTGAATCCTTCTGGCTGAGTCATGTAGATTTCCTCTTCCAAGTCTCCATGTAAAAATGTAGGTTTTACATCCAACTGAACTAGTTCCAAATTTATCTGTGCTACCAAAGCCAACAAAACTCAAATGGAGGAGTGTTCCACAGCTGGAGAAAACACCTCATTATATTCAATTCCCTCCTTTTGAGCATATCCGTTGGCCACCAATCTTTCTTTGTAGCGAACATCTTCTTGGTTAGGAAATCCTTCTTTCTTTACAAATACCCATTTGCACCCAATTGCTTTCTTGCCCTCCGGAAGATTGACCAATCTCCATGTATGATTCTGATGAAGGGACTGCATTTCTTCATCCATGGCAATCCTCCACTTATCTTCTTCTGAACTATGGACTGCGTCTTTATAAGTGGTAGGAATGTCATCAGCTGCAATTGAGTCCGCACAAGCCACCATATCTATGAGTCGAGTAGGTTTTCTTATTGTCTTTTTTGGCTTGCCGGTTGCTATTGATTCAAGTTGTGTTTGAGGTTCTTGATATGGAACCTCCTCTTCGACTGGATCTCCTTCAAGAGGAAAATCTTTTGTTATTTCCTCGTTGGATCCCTGAGTTGGGAAAATTATCTTTCCCTCAGACTCCACCTGCTTTGAAGCACCATCAATTTGTTTGACTTCTTCAACTGTTACCTTATTTGTTAAGGTAGATTCATCACAGGTAACATCCCTGCTGAAAATGACTTTTCTTGTCTCTGGACACCATAAACGGTATCCTTTGATTCCAGAAGTAATTCCCATAAATAAAGCTTTCTTTGATCTAGGGTCCAATTTTGACTCTCTTACATGATAATATGCAATTGAGCCAAATACATATAAAGTACCATAATCTTCAGCAGGTTTTCAAATCGTGTCTTCCCACCAATAGTTGCAGATGGTAGACGATTAATGAGGTGGCACGCATATGTTATTGCCTCTGCCAAGAATTCTTTGCCCAAGCCAAGCATTGGACAACATACACTGAACTTTCTCCGGCAAAGTTCGGTTCATTCGTTTTGCCACTCCATTCTGTTGTGGTGTATTTTTTATAGTGAAATGTCTAACGATGCCAATTCCTCACAAATTTTCTGAAAAAGATCATTTTTGTATTCGCCACCATTGTCTGTGCAAAAACACTTGATCTTTCTGCCACTTTGAGTTTCTATCATCGCCTTCCATTTGAGAAAAATTCCCAATACTTCATCTTTTGTTTTCACCGTATACACCCACAATATTCGAGAAAAGTCATCAACAAAGGTTACAAAATAGTGCTTTCCACCAAATGAAGGTGTTTTGGAAGCACCCCAAATATCCGAATGAACACAATCCAAAATACCTTTAGTATTATGGATACGTGTTCCAAATTTAACCCTTGTTTGCTTTCCCTTGATACAATGCTCACAAAACTCCAAGTTGCAAGTTTTTACTCCTTTTAGCAATCCTTGATCTGATAAAGTTTTCAAGGATTTCCCTCCAGCATGTCCCAAGCGCATATGCCACAACTTTGTCATTCTACCTCCTTCTCGTCATTGGATGTTGCCGCTGTCCCAATAACTGTACTACCTTGATATTGGTACATGTTATTATTTCTTTGAATTACCTTCAGTACCACCAGTGCACCAGAGCATATTCTCATCACGACATTATCTGCAATGACTTTGAACCCCTTTGATTCTAGGGCTCCTACAAAAATGAGATTTTTATTCAAATCTGGTACATATCGAACATCTGTTAATGTTCTACTCAATCCATCATGGTTCCTTAATCGGATTGAACCAACACCATATGCAATAAGAGGATTATTGTTTGCAGCGTGAATAACTACACATTCTTCTTCCTGTCTATCAATAAAACAGACCCGATTGGGACACATATGATAACTACAAGCTGAATCCATCAACCATACATCAGATGATTTGGATGGATCTGTTGTAACTAGTGAGTAATCGGAATCAACACAATCAACCACATTTGAATCCATGATAACCTTCCCATTATTCAACTTTGGGCAGTCTTTCTTCCAATGACCTTTTTCTCGGCCAAAGGCACATTCATCTTTGTTGAGTCTCGATCTTGACTTGGATCTCCCTTTCTTCGTTCTCATATGATTTTGAGAACGACCTCTCGCAACTAGTGCTTCTGCTTCTCCACCTTTTTGTTTTTCTCTCTTTCTTTGTTCAAAACTATATAAGGCAAAAGAAACTTCTTTGAGAGATACTTCATCATTCACATGCAGTAGAGTCGTTTCAAGATGCTCAAACTCATCGGGAAGTGAACTTAACAACATTAAGGCCATATCTCCATCCGTAAAATTCACGTCCATATTTCGCAAATCTGTCGCCAACTTATTAAAGTTGGTGATCTGATCATTCATTGTGCAACTGGGAACATAAGTAAAGCGTAACACTCTTCTTTTCATGTAAAGTTTATGTTGACTATTTTTCTTCAAGAATTTCTCCTCCAATGAATTTCATAATTTATTTGAAGATGTTTCCTTCGTGTATGGATACTTTTGTTCTCTTGCAAGGTAAGATCGAATGGTACCGCAAGCAACACGGTTGATAATCTTCCAATCTTCTTCTCCTACACCGTCTGATTTCTTTTCTTCAATGGCAATATCTAGCCCTTCTTGAAAACGAACATCAAGGATCTCGCCTTGCCACATTCCGAAATGTCCGGACCCTTAAAAAATTTCAACTGCAAATTTCGCATTTGACACAAATCTTGTCATAAGTGAAGATGCTAATGATGACATATTATTAATACTTGATGTGGACTCATCATTTTTCTTGTCTCCCATTTTACTACAAATACTATTTACTAGCTAACAACGCAAAGACCAAAGTAAATCTCTTCCTGATGTGGATGTTCAGACTATGCTGAAACCACAGCATACTCAGATAATACCTTGGCTTTGATACCAATTGTTGCGGAAGCCGAATATATAGAGAGTGATGGAATCAAAACTACTATATCTAAGATAATAATTAGTAAATGAGACAATAACAAAAAAAAAAATTGAAATTAACGAGGTTCGGCAAACTTTTGTTTTCTTTTGCCTACTTCTCGGACACAACCAACCAATAGTTATTTCACTCCAGAAGAGTACAAGTGAAATACTACAAGAGAGAAAGAAGAACAAATGTCATAGGAGATGAGAAGGCAAGTTAGAGGTGTGTTGCAAATGAATTAGGAGCTTCCTATTTATAGGAGTGAATTCATCCTATTGATGTCATCCATGACATCACAATATGTCAAAATGTCAACATTTAGCTTGTGAAATCAATTTATGGTTCACCTACAAAAGGTGCTATCTTGACTTTTCTACCAATGAAGAATTATCCTCCTAACTACCATATCTTCTCATTAATTCATTTTTAAATCTTGTCAAATATAACACAATGTGGATAAGTTATTAATGGGGTCCCAGCCTCATTTCATTTTTAAACATTCGTCCCTTCATACAAATTCTTCACATTTTTGGAGTGATGCAGAATATAAACATTGAAGTAACACAACTAATTTCTGTCATATTATTCACACAGTACAATTAAGAATATGAAAGAATAATCTGTTAAGGCAACATATAAGTTTTGATTATTAATACTGCAGAGTAAAATTTAATATAAGTTGTTGTAATAAGGTGTAATACTTCTGATAAGTAGTATGCAAATACTTTGATAACAAATCAATATTTGAGTTTGTATTTTCTTCAATGGTCTCTTCACTACCTTGGAATGACTATAAAATTCCTAATTTTTTCTCCTCAAGAAGCAACTGATGATACCTAGAAACTTGTTTGCTAGAAAAAGCCAAAAGCTCCCATTTTGCATTTTCTTACTCCAATAACTAAAAGGAATTACTACCAAATAAATAAATAAGCAGATCATGCGTATTCGACATAAAGGAAGAGAAACTCCACTGAATCCCCTTGAAATCTCCATCAGAACTCATATTCCATAGACCAAAACAAAAGAAAATTTGAACAATTTATCCTATTTTTTTTCCTCAAGCTATTTGTACAAAGAGAACAAAACAAAAAAATTAGAGGCAAACCCAAAATAACGAAGTATCTAATAAGCATCAATTTTTTAATCAAATTATGAACTTCAAGTTTATCCATATGCAAATATAACATATCTATCTAGAGAAACCACAAAGAAATCATAAAAATATAACTCAAATTAAAAATAGGTGAAGGATGTAGATGGAAAAGTAATGAAAAAATAAAAAAAATTGATCAAGGTATTCTCAACTAAACAAACATAATTCGACAACAACACAGATTTTCACACAAAATACAGAGATGGCATAAGTGCTTAAAAACAAGGTATAGTTGAAGTGCAGATGATCGGATGCAAAAATGCTTCTAGCGACGTCACACATGGAAAAGGAAAACACGTGTTCTCCAAGAGATGACACTAATCTTAGGAGAAAGGTATTAAGTGACTAAAAATGTCCTCAAAGTTAATTTTGAAGACACTAACCACACAGGTAGATCCAAATTTTAAACTGAGTTTTCTAATATTGTAGAATAATATTTTTAATTACATTTGACCTCAATGCATATCTTATATTGAGTAATTAAGGAGTTTATTAATGTTACCCAGTCTTTTAAAAGGCCGGTGTTTTATTTAAAAGAAGTATTTATTTTTTTTAGATTTGTTTTAGAGTTTCCACTTAATTTTTTAAAGAAAAATCAATAAACCTAGATTTTCAACTTATTAAAAAATAAATCACTTGAAAATATTAGCGGGGTTTGGGGTTACTTATTAATATTTTAGGAAGATTTTTATGGGACCTAAAATACCTGTTAATACCATTTACATGCAACTACTTATTTGGCTAAAACGTCTAACTTAATTTTAAGATAAAATTATTTAGAGTTGTTTTCAAAAATTAAGTATCAATTCTATCTAATTAAGATTTGCAACATATATTTTTTAGTTTATTTAAACTTTGTTGATTTAGATAAGCTATTAAAACGAAGTGACATATTGCGGGCATTTGAAATTTCCTAACTTAGAACTAATTGCAGATATCGACAAGCAAATAGATGAAGGGTAAAAGGAGAGAGAGAGAGAGAGCTGGGTCAAATCCAATTTCTGTTTGCCAGGTTTGGTGTTTGGACCCATTTTGTTTTGGGTCTTTGGCCCATTTCCACCTGCCCTAAGATTCTAATAGATAATTACTAGATAATTAAATGGAAGACAAGGGCTTATTCCCAATACTACAAAATAAAATAAATGTGGGCTTTAAGACCAATCTCTTCAACTTTCAATCTGGTGTTGTTTTTTGACTCCTAGACATATACGTCGGTTTCATATAGCTGAACGACTTGAGAAGCAAAATATTTGAGGCCTTTATGCCTCATCCGAAATGCAATGGAGAGTAAAAGATAAGAGTCCCGACGGACTTGGATGATATCACATGCAACAAAATGACGGTAAGGATTAGCATTCAAAATAATAGAACGAATGATATATAGTTCAAGTAAGACAAGGTTTAATTAAAATGACATCCACTGAGAAATTTAAATTAATCCGAGAATGACACCTCTAGAAGACCAAACTGGTAAACTATCAACGACAAAGTTATACAAATATATGGATATGGATGTGCATCGATTTAAGAAAAAAAGATATCAGATTCTCAAGAATACATACCCATCGGCCAATAATAAATTCATAGAATTAAGAGACAATATGTGGCATAACTATTAGACAAAACCGCATGACAAAGTCCAAATTTGACTTCACCAATGGAACCTAATATCAAAATTTATTATGATATAGGACAAAAATGATATTAGAATATAGGAGCAGCCAAAAATTTAGTAGGAAAATATTTTCACATTCACACATTTTACCATGGCAAACATACTTAATCAACTTAATACGTATAAAACACATATAGTAGAATCAAATAAAACATTCGTAGAAGCTGGCATGATTCATCAGTAAATCTAAACAAAATGGTAAGCTAAATAAACATGTCGGTCATGCTTAAGACAGATGACCTCAAACTACACAATAATGAATATTGAGACTGGAAAATCAGCCATTGTCTAAAACGAGGGTAAAACTATGCCAAACCAATCATGAATCCCAATACGAAACTACCTTCGTATTAACAACGACATGTAGGAAAAAACATACAAACACAGGAGGGAAGGTTGGACATTAGACCATGAGATGTTATGCAAGCAAAGGACTAAGAATGCTTAACTCAAAGACTCTCACTAACACTAAAAACAAAAAAAAACGCTTGATTTGTTAATTCGACATAAGATTTTAAAAAAAACTCATCATATGTCCATGGTGATGAACATAGTCTAAAACAAGTAATCCAACAATAAGCAAATAACATTGAACTGACCACCTAATACTCTACTCACAGTCTCCCTAGTTTCTCTTTCTTTTCTTTTTTATAAATATGAGTAACTCACGTGAGTAAAAACTTCACATATTAATAAACCATAACGCCTCCATCCGAAAACCAAAAAAGTTTTTATGTCACAAAGTACATGAACAAGCAAGAAAAGAAAACTAAGAATCAACAAATAACTTCAATTCACTAAATAAAACATACATCAGATGATTAAAAATTTAGGAGGAAAATTTACCTTCTCAAAGGCAGCAACAGCACGAGCAGAGAGGTAATGACTTTCACCACGAACACATCGAACACTAACGACTAAGGAGACTAGGTAGAAATCCAAGAAGTTCTCTATTCTAAAGTGTATTGCGAGTGTATAACTACCCGTTTCTAAAGCTATTCTCATGTTTCTGCTAAAAAGATTTTTTTGTCTTTAAGACCAAATAATAACCCAACTAAAAATCGTCAACTTTTCTCCTATCTTTCTCCTAGAAAATTCTCAACTCAAAAATCACTTCCAATTTTCCAACTAAAAATATCCAACCTTTTTTTCCAATCTTTTTCCAGCCAGCCCCCAGAGATGAAGAAAAGAGAGCTTTTATAGAGGGAATTTAGAGCTAGAAAATCAGGGAAAAACGGATCCAATTGGGGTTAAAAGCCCATCTCGAAATCATAATTTGAATTCTTTCAAGAGGTATACCATCTTTTTCTAAAGCGTGAATCAATTCCTAAATAGTAAATGAGAAAGGACGAACAGATCAAATCGATTGTCCTTGGCAAGCGTCGTGGCTAAATTTCGAGCTTTCAAGGACAACTTCACGTGACTTGCTGCTGCAACTGTCAACAATCTACAAAATGGAGGGGAGACGCTGAGGAAAACGCCTCACGCGCTATGGCTTCTAAGGCGAGCTGCTACTGGGAATCGTGTGAAGAGACGCGTGAAAGGGACAATGTAGAGGTGCGGTAAGATCGTTTTAATCATACACGTTTCTTCTAGGACTACTAGAAACGTCGGAGCCCCACTTTTGGGAGATTGGGAAACTGACGCTTCTAGGTTCTCTTTTTGGGAAAAGATTGGGGATGGGTCGGGTCAATTAATGGTCTTTTGAAGATTGGGCTGGAAATTTGGTAATGGTCTTGCTCGGAGTGGGTATTAGTCAGGCTAGCAAAGGAGTTGGAATAGGCTGGGGCAATCAATTAACCAAAGAATTAATTCACGATTTAAACTAAGGTTTAAATAAGATCAATTAACTAATGAACGAGCCCTTTTTCATTTTAACGAGATAACATAGACTTAGTTATAAACTTAAGATTCGAAAAAGTAACCTAATAATATAGGCAAGATCATTTTTATAAAATTATTAAGGAAAACCAAAATCATTTTGAGATGATTTTCAAGTATTTATTAAATAAACTAGTTAGATATACAATTATATAAAACAAACATATTACTTAAACTATAACAAGATAAACTAAAAATCTAACTATAAACTAAGGATCAAAACTACAAGTTACTAAGACCAATTAAATAAATCGTTAAGCAATATTAAATTATTTATAACAAAAAACATATAAAATATATAATTTCAAAATTATAAAATCGAATAAAGATAATTTAAGATGAATTGAAAAGCACGTACAAAAATATATATCACTTAAAATTTTTGAAAATTGACTAAACTACTTTAACATGACTTGAATAACCATTCGAAAGTTTACAAAGTCGACTATTTCAACTTTTTTAGAATTTTAAGAAATATGGAGGCCCAAAATTGGGTGTCAACAACTGTCCCACATTTTACTCGGTTTGATGCAAGAAATTCGATGGAAATAAAGTTGAATACTCCAATTTTGACCGACCACATATTTATCTTGTAAGAAAGGGAATTTTGGCATGAATTTTGGAATTATAGCCGAACCCTGGAAACTGGTTTCCTACATATCTCAGGCTATGTGAGAATTCAGGCTACTTGAAGTTCTATATGCTTGATTTAACACATGATTTTGAAAGAATTCAATAGTCATCTCGGTATGAAATTATGAAGGAATCGTATTCTCAAGAATAAGATTTAAGAGCGAATGTTAGAATACAGTCGGATTTTCAACATTCAGCCCGCCTACATATCCTTAAACCTTAGGAATGTTTGTATTTGACTCGATGGTTTGAAAAGGAAATCTATTATGTTAGATAACCGTTCGTTCTAGACAAGTAATAAATTAAGTCGAGTATGAAAATGAGGCTTGTAACCTCTTATCCATGAATATGGGCGCTTCACACCCATACATAAAAAATTACCGGACATAATTATCAAAGCTCTTGCATCACCCAGATTGGAAATTTGCTTATGGTAGATACCAAAATTTTTGGATGCAAATCCCAAACCGAGAAAACTAACGAAAAACCCACATGCTAATCTAAAGCCGAGAAAACTAATGAAAAACCCACATGCCTTCTGGTCACAATATTTGCCTGTTGTCGACTCTGAAGGCTCTTTTTTTGACTTGGTTTTGTTTAAGCTTCCCCAAATAAAACCTTAACTCCCTCAGAGTCGACAACAGGAAAATATAGTGACGAGATCCACCATCTACCAAGAAATGGTTTATGACCCTTTCTCGACATAGATAGTGATATGCAAAACTTTGTTGTGTATCCTCCCTTCGAAGGGCAACTCGTTATCACAGAAGCTAATCTGATGTCCTTGGATAATCTTGTTGATCATGGTCGTTAAATTGTCATTGTTGGGGCCCACAAGCACATATGTATCATCCAAATCCTTCATCAGGGCTTGCCTATGTATCATTCAAATCCTTCATCAGGGCTTCCTTAGTCCTTCTTTTTTCCTTCATGGGCCAACTCTTCTGGTGTATAACATCTTCCAGACCTGGTCATACCATGAGCTGAAGCGGTTTAAATAACAAACCATGACCTAGTGAAAGTTTCTAATGGCACCAAGGCAACGACTATTGCGGGTGTCATAATCACAAACTCCTTCTTTTCTTTGATGCTCAAAGAAGCCACGACCCTTTCCAACTCATCATAATTAATTGGAACTATCACCTTCATCACGGCCCAATTGTCACCACTCTTTATCATGTTGATATTGACACCCCCATGATTTGGAAGATTACTATTGTCGTTGGGTGCGACTGTCTGGAGGGAGACCACGTTCTAGTCAATTAGATTGTGGATTTTTTGCTTGAGGTTAATATAGTCCTCAGTATTGTATCCAATGCTAATTGAGTCATATGCACACTTCTGATTAGGTCTGTAAAATTGGGAGCTAGTATCCATTGGCTTGTGCCCCACTTGCTGGACATAACCTACCGCAGTTAAACGCTCGTACAACTTTTTTCGGCTTTAAGAAAGCGCAATAAATGTTTTGGCGGGCTTTTTCTGAAATCTAGGACGATGGGGATCGTAGTTGCCTTGAGGAGGAGGCATTTGACAATAACTTTGGACATTAGGACAAGGATCTTCATATCTAGGTTAGGGATTTGTCTAGTAATTATGCAATGGAGTTTGGTAGTTTGCGGAGGCATTTGGATAAACAGGAGCTTGGGCAAGATATATGATACGCTCAAACTTACTTCTCAAATAAGAGGTAAAGCGGGCGTATCAAGTAAAGAACCTAACTAATGATGTTGGGATCGTTCCCACGAGGAAAATAGTTCAGACTTAACTTTAATCCATTATTTCTATTATTTAGTCAATTATTTCCTTAGAAAACAATAGACAATAAAAGGGGGGTTTTATTTTTAAATAAATGAAAATAACGAACTAAAGTAAAGTAAACAACTTACAGATTCAAATATTGGAGTTTAATCAATTAATAAAGTTACTAGGGTTAAAGTGTTCCCCAAAGGTTCCTAACTTGATAATTCTAACTATAACAATTCTTTCCTAGTATCTTGCATGAAAAGTGATAAGTTATGCATTTCTAAATCCTTGGTCCGTCATCTAGAAAATTTCACTCCGCACCTTGGTCCGGCTACATGTGTTGCTATACTAACCCTTACCTTTACCTCATATTAAGCATTTTATTCGATATTTTACTAAGGTATTACCTCGTACCAATCAATACTAGCCTATTAGATAGTATACACTAAATCTATGTTGATAATTCTTTTCCTATTATCTACCTCATTGGTCCGGCAAGTGGCATGAAGGTGAGTTCTAACGTTGGCCATATGTTAAAAAGGCTTCTAAGCGAAAGAATTATCAATACATGCAAAACACTATTCTAGAATTGTTATTTTATTTAGATTTTACCTCATTATTCACACATGGTTCCCACAACCCTAGTTATGGAGTTTAGTTACCATAGTCATAATCACAATATTCATATCTGTAATATAAGAATTCATGCACTTACGTCAATGAGCAAGAATAAAATCCAGAAGTTCTCTTGATTAATCAACAAACACACAAACAATCAATCCAGATAAAATGTATCAATTACTGAAATTAATCGCAGACTAAAGATTCTCCAAAATTATAATCACAAATACTTACAAAGAGTCTAACATAAGAGAATCTAACTAACAAAGAGTCTAACCCCAAAAAGAGGTTTTTCCAACTATATATAGAAAACAAAAACCTAATAAAAGAAGGACTCTAATTGCTGAAAATTTGCAAAAACGTGTCCGAATCGACAGACCTCGTGATGGGCCATCGTGGTCACGACGAATCGTCATGGCCTCCATCATCCTACATTTTACAAATCTTTCTGCTGCTTTCTTTATTACTCGCGATGAACAGGTATGATGGACCGTTCCAAGCACAACGGTCCATCGAGGGTCTCCGTTACATAACACTTAAACTTCTTAGAGTTTTGGTATTGAGACTACTTTTTGATCGTCACGACAAACCAGCAGGACAGACCATCGTGGCTATGACGGTCGTCATGAACTTGTTATCCCACACTTAGGTCAGACATCCACATCTCCCTTCAGCAGATTCACTACGATGCCACCTACAGACCGTCACAAGCTCCGTAAGTGGTAAATTTTTTGCATTTCTTGCTCAGAAACTTCCGCGTTCATATTTAGACAAATTTCTTGTAAATAAAGAGAAACTTACAAAAAAAACCAATACAAAAAGGCTTTTGGACACACACTAAACTTAAGGAAAAAGCATTAAAAATACAAAAAGGCTTTTGCACGCACTATGACTCACTACAAAATCTTTCTACAATAGTATCCATGTTTTAGCTTTCGCAATCATTTGGCTATCAATCCCGATCAGTCTTATCATGTTTATGCATGTTATCACTATTATGCTTGACTTATATGGAATCATACTATGACACAGACTCACCATGCACTGACACCTATTCTCTTCAATTTCTCACCGAAGTGCTAATATTTTCGGTATTCCAACTAGTGTCCTCACTTCAAAACAACATCCTCATTTTTCACAGAATGATTTTAGTTTGAGTATAAGGATTTCTTTTCAACACTCATTCTCAAAACAAATTCACAACTCATTCATACATATTTCCATAAGCTTGGCATTTTTTTTCACTACTTTAAGTTCGCCATACAACTCTTAGGATCACGATAGGACTTTCTTAGCTTGAAACATAGGCTCACAGTTAGGTAGGGTATATTTAGGTATACTTTAGTGACTTTTTGCCCTCCTTGATATATCGGCTAATCATACAACTTTTTATCATTTTATTTTGCCCAATTTCTCATATGCTTTCACCTTGATATTTTTCCTTCTTTCTTCATCTGTGTAAGTTACTCTCTTCTTTTGTTGATTGTAATTATTTTATTTTATTTTATTTTTTATTTAACTTTTTTTTCAACTGGTTCTTGAGTCACTTTACTTTTGTTCTTTTTCTTTATTTGTTCTTTCAACCCCACTTTCTAGAGAACAGGCAAATATTGTGACCAGATCCACCATCTACCTAGACACGGTTTATGACCCTTTCTCGACATAGATAGTGATATGCAAAACTTTGTTGTGCATCCTCCCTTCGAAGGGCAACTCGTTATCACAGAAGCTAATCTGATGTCCTTGGATAACCTTGTTGATCATGGCCGTTAAATTGTCATTGTTGGGGCCCACGGGCACATATGTATCATCCAAAGCCTTCATCAAGGCTTGCCTATGTAGCTGCGAACTCATCAACAGGGCGCTCACATAAATTTGAGCCGGGGTTTTCTCCAAATGCTTAACAGTCTAGTAGTCCTTCTATGCATCTTTCTCTAGAATTTTTCAGCTTCACCTTTGCTTATCGGCCTCTTTCCTTAGTCCTTCTTTTTCCCTTCCTGGGCCAACTCTTTTGAAGTATAATATCTACCAGACCTGGTCATACCATGAGCTGAAGCTGTTTCAATCACAAACCATGACCTAGCAAAAGTTTCTATTGGCACCAAGGCAACGACCATTGCGGGTGTCATAATCACAAAGTACTTCTTTTCTTTGATGCTCAAAGAGGCCACGACCCTTTCCAACTCATCATAATGAATTGGATCTATCACCTTCATCACAGTACAATTGTCATCCTTCTCTAGCATATTGATATTGAAACCCCCATGATTTGGAAGATTACTATTATCGTTGGGTGCGGTTGTCTGAATGAGACCACGTTCTTGTCAATTCGATTGTGGATTTTTGTTGAGTTTAATATAGTCCTAAGTATCGTATCCAGTGCTATTGGAGTGATATGCACACTTCTGATTAGGTCTGTAAAATCGGGAGCTAGTGTACATTGGTTTGTGCCCCACTTGCTGGATATAACCTACCGCAGTTAAATGCTCGTACAACTTTTTCAGCTTTAAGCAAGCGCAATACATGTTTTGGCGGGCTTTTTATCAAATTTAGGAGGAGGAATTTGACAATAACTTTGGACATGGGGACAGGGAGCTTGATATCTGTGTTAGGGATTTGTCTAGTAATTATGCAATGAAGTTTGGTAGTTTGCGGAGGCATTTGGATAAACTGGAGCTTGCGCTTGATTTATGATACGCTCAAACTTACTTCTCAAATAAGAGGTAAAGCGGTCGTATCAAGTAAACAACCCAACTAATCAGGTTGGAATCGTTCCCACGAGGAAAATAGTTCAGACTTAACTTTAATCCATTATTACTATTGTTTAGTCAATTATTTCCATAAAAACAATAGACAATAAAAAGTGGTTTTTTATTTTGAAATAAATGAAAATAACTAACTAAAGTAATGTAAACAACTAATAGATTCAAATATTGGAGTTTAATCAATTAATAAAGTAACTAGGGTTTAAGTGTTCCCCACAAGTTCCTAACTTGATAATTCTAACTATAACAATTCTTTCCTAGCATCTTTCATGCAAAGTGATAATTTATGTATTTCTAAATCCTTGGTCCGCCATCTAGAAAATTTCACTCCGCACCTTGGTCCGGATACATGTGTTGCTATACTAACCCTTACCTTTACCTCATATTAAGCATTTTATTCGATATTCGACCAAGGTATTACCTCGTACCAATCAATACTAGCCTATTAAATAGTACACACTAAATCTATGTTGATAATTCTTTACCTATTATCTACCTCCTTTGTTCGGCAAGTGGCATTAAGGTGAGTTCTAACGTTTGCCATCCGTTAAAAAGACTTCTAAGCGAAAGAATTATCAACACTCAAGACACTATTCTAGAATTGTTATTTTAGTTAGATTTTACCTCATTATTCACACATGGTTCCCACAACCCTAGTTATGGAGTATAGTTACCCATAGTCATAATCATAATATACATATATGTAATATAATAATTCATGCACTTACTTAAGGAAAAAGCATTAAAAATACCGTGAAACCACAATATATCAACACCCTCAACTTAAATTCGTTATTTGTTCTCAAGCGACGCACTATGACTCACTACAAAATCTTTGTACAATAGTATCCATGTTTTAGCTTTCGCAATCATTTGGCTATCAATCTCGATCAGTCTTATCATGTTTATGTATGTTATCACTATTAGGCTTGACTTATGTGGAATCAGACCATGACACAGACTCAACACGCACTGACACCTATTCTCTTCAATTTCTCACCGAGGTGCTAATATTTCCGGTATTCCAACTAGTGTCCTTACTTAAAAACAACATCCTTATTTTTCACACAATGATTTCAGTTTGAGTATAAGGTTTTATTTTCAACACTCATTCTCAAAACAAATTCACAACTCATGCATATATATTGCCATAAGCTTGCCCTTATTTTCACTACTTTAAGTTCGCCATACAACTCTTAGGATCACGATAGGATTTTCTTAGCTTGAAACATAGGCTCACAGTCAGGTAGGGTATATTTCGGTATACATTAGTGACTTTTTGCCCTCCTTGATATATCGGTTAATCATACAACTTTTTATCATTTTATTCTTCCCAATTTCTCATATGCTTTCACCTTGCTATTTTTCCTTCTTTCTTCATTTGTGTAAGTTACTCTCTTCTTTTCTTTATTGTAATTATTGTATTTTTTTATTATTTTTATTTAACTTTTGTTTCAACTGGTTCCTTAGTCACTTTACTTTTGTTCTTTCTCTTTATTTGTTATTTCAATCCCACTTTTCAGAGCATTCCTCATAAGAGCCACCCTGAACTCCTGGCTTTGCCATGAGTCAAAGTAAACAATACCCAAAGTTGGGTCAGGGCCACGAATAGGTTGTTTACTACATTAGCCACCCTCAACTTATGCTTTTGGCATAAGCTGAGGTGCACATGTCCGAGGAGGGACCAGGGACAACACATTATTCCCAGAAAAGATCAGTTGGGGTGAAAAAGAAAGGTCTATTTTAAGATCATATCATTTGGATCAAAGAGGGATTAATTTCATTCTTTTTTTAATTAAGGCTAAATATTGGCTATATTGAACAAGGGCCTATGATCCTTTCCTAATTGTTTATTATAGCTTACTTTTAGTAGGACTAACCTGGACAGTTCTAGCTCAGTACAAATAGTGCACTATTCAAATCTTCCTCACACTCACTTGACATCTCATTACTCTACCAGACTATTCTACACCTAGTTTCAATTTTAGACATAGGGTCATGCTGTGGTGTATCTCTCTGTCATGCTTAGAGCCACACATTTATAAATTACTATGCCTAGTCATGAATCATTTTCATTACATCAGGATATCATTTTAGACATCATGCTACAGAGTTAAACTATGTACACAATATATAGACATGCCGGTTCAACAATAAAAATAATCAGTCTCTTGGGGAAAAAGAACACAGGCAAAAAAACCCCAAAAAATGATTGTGAATTGAACTTCTCAGACTTCACCCTAGCACTCACTTTCGATTTACCCCACCCCAAACAAAAAGATAGGCGATTGTCCCCAGTGCCTAAAAAAATTGATATACGGCAGTGGTAGGTGAAGCAAACCTGGGTCGCAAAACGCCAACGATAAGCAAGTTGGTGGGTCCAGTTCCCCGAAACCCACTACCTCTGTAGTCTGGACACCATCACTAGTGTCCTCATCAGCACAACACTATCTGCAGTGCCTCCCGCTATCACCGCATCACTAGATCTAGATGCCCCAGCAGCTGACTCCACAGCCCTGATCCGACGCGCCTCCTCATCAACAAGCGAGGATCTCCTCGCAGCCTCAATCTCACAACACTCCTTCTTCCGTGCTCTAGACCCTTCATCCTTTCGACCCTTATGCCTCTTGGAATGCTCTCAAGGGGGAGGTGGTGGAATCTCAGAAGTGGCGAATAAGGCCGCCATCACTGTCAGTAGGTTCTGCAGAAGGGGCTTAGACTCAGGCACCCTACCCTCTAGGATCATATCAATGTCCACCGGCAGACCCCCAACTGCAGCTTGAAGGATCGACACGTCTACTTGAGGGGCTGGCCGGTCTAGCACCCGCAACTCAAAAGCGTCCAAGCGCTGTTGAACATCAACGATTTTCCGCTCTGTGTGGTGGACCGTTTTACGCTGCAAGCTCTCTTCTGCCTCAGCAATAGACATCTGCATCCAAAGTTGGATATGATGAACAAGTTTAGCCATCTGTGCCTCTAGTTTCTGGACCCTAGCAAGCGGGACTAGAGCGGGGAACGGGGCTGAGTAGTGTTAGTTGTTTCAGACGCAGCCTACTTAGCCGTTCGAGCATGTGCTACCGTATCTGGAAGATTTTCACCAAGTGGAGGCACCTCTGGATGGGGCCCTCTACGTGGAGCCAACTCATTGGCCTCATCCCTTATGAGGCCGATACCAATAGTGCCCAACAGAGTCTGATCTTATTAATGTGCCAGATAGGCATACCTGCCGACGTGCATAAGGAAAATATCATGCACGCAAAATGGTAAGTAGTTTTGACGTTGAAATCCCTCTCGTGCATGACCGTCTGTAGAAGACAAACGAAGTCCACTTGAAACATGGCTATCATCGCTGCCATCAAGACTGCACGATCCCATGTGACTATATTATCAGCGGCCGTCGGGTAAAGGTAATGGCGGACAATAAACCATATGAACTTAGCCGTGAAGGTCAATTTAGCCTTCTTGATGGCTCCCTTCGGCTCCGTAACCCAGTAGGCACCCTCTCCATCAACAGACAAGTACAAGGACATCCACCTCTTGGTGGTCTCTCTCAGTGATGGCTCATGCAAGAATTGGACATCTTTTATAATTTGCCACAGGTAGTCGAACTCGGCAGTGAGAGGAGTCCTGTTGGCATCAATATCCTCGCCGTATAAATACCGACGGATGGCGGACAGGGAGATGTCGACCTTAAATCCACGTTCTCGGACATTCTCAAGTGGGGCTTGTTTGGTAGGGGCATCTCGCCTATCTATTAGTGATCTGAGAGTAGCCCCGTAAGAGGCATAGAACTCTCGGACAAAATCATCACTATAACGGCCTAAAGAACAAGCTGTCCACTCTAGTCGGTGTCTGGTGAACAGATTGTGGATCTCTGGCATGGTGGGGAGACTTTCCGGAAGGACCCACCTCTCCAGTGTAAGGGTCTGTCATGACGCCATTATCATTTAGAAACTTGGCATCGCAATACACTTGATATTGCCCATCGACACACCATCAGTTGGAATGGTCAGCAACCAGGGTGAGAGCACGAGTCGGTGAGCCTGGAGGGGAATCAAGACTGTCAGCCTCATTAGACGAAGCAGACTGTGTAGATGTGGTTGGGGCTGGGATTTCGGCGGACTCAGAGTCTTCCTACAACCACGAAACTCCTAAGGAGCCAGACGCTCCTTTTTCATGTGTAGCTGACCCAGAAGGTGTGCCGGTCAGTGTGCGCTCCTCATCAGTCTGGGAGGCAGTGACTACGCCAGATGCCACCTTTTTTGGTGTAGCTCTAGTAGCACGTGCAACTCGTGATGGAGTGGTAGTGCCTAGGGGCACGTACTCGAGGTCATGCTCATCATTAGAGCCTATAATCAGTCGGGAAGACAGGGCGACAAACTTTGAACGCGCACATGCATAAACTCGATTTTGTTTTGGTGCCATTAGAAATAGAACCTATAAAGAATCAATATTAGTACGAGAAGGAGCAACAAGACGAGCAAAAATGACACATAATAAATTTAAGATCTAAGTTTTAATGACTTTTCTGTAGTAACAGTGAAACGCGACGGACCAGGTGACGACTCGTGGTGAGTACGACGGACCGTCATGGGGTTCGTCATGTCATACTTCAACTATGTTGATGTGCAGACCCCTGAAGGAAATTCTCTGACAAGTATGACGGCTAAGAAGGACGGACCGTCGTGACAATGACGATCCGTCGTAGGGTACTTAGAGAAAAGTATGGTGACCCTTAGGAGAGGGGTCTCTGACCATCACGACGGTTGTGCAGGACGGACCGTCAAGGGTATGACGGTCCATCGTAGATGTCCGTCAGAGGATAATTAGAAAAAGTGGGAGACCCTTAGAACAACTGTCTCTGACAACCACGATGGTTGTGCAGGACGAACCATTGTGGAAATGACGATCCGTCATAGATGTCCGTTAGTAAGACAGTTAGAAAAATTATGGAGACTTTCAGGAGATGGGTCTCTGACCGTCATGATGGTTGTGCAGGATGGACCGTTGAGGGTATGACGGTCCGTGGTAGATGTGCGTCAGAGGACACTTAGAAAAAGTTGGAGACCCTTAGGAAAAGGGTCTATGACAACCAGAACGATTGTGCAGGACGGATCGTCGTGGGAACGACACTCTATCGCATGTATCCGTTGGTGGACACTTATAGAAAATGAACAGTGGGGTGTTGGAACAGATCCTATGATGGTCTGTCGTGGGTACGACGGTCCGTCATCAGGGTCTTGTTCTGTCATTCAGTGACTGAACTTGGGATGCCACAATCATCCCCTATGACTCAAATGGAATTCTTATTGTTAACCTACATGTTTCTAACCTAAATTCGTAGCAAATTAGCAATGCTAAAGCACCTATTTCTAATGTTTTAACAAGGCAATTTGAGGATTCTCAACCTAGGTAAGACAAAATTGGATCAAATAATGAAGACCCAACAAAAAAAATAGGATAATACGAATTAAAAAACAAAAATGCAATGTAAATGGGTAGAAATCAGAGACATATACCTGAGAATAGGAGAAAGACAGGCAAGTGAGGGACTTGGTTTGCAAGAATAGAACCACTGTAGCAGACTCCGACCAGTAGAGAGTAGGTTTTAGGAATTGGGGAAGTGATCAGTTGATAGAGAAGAGAGGTAGGAAGTTGGAAGTTTGAAAGGGAGGGAAATGGGAGAAAGAGGGAAGGAAATGGGTGAAATGAAGTGGTGGGAATTTTAAATGTTAAAATTTTTTAAAATACCCCCAACTAGGTCTGCTCGGGTACTCTCATTAATGACGCAATGAATCCCCGACGACAGACCACCGCAGATGCGATGGTCCGTCATTGGTTCCGTCACGTGTTCCCTAGTTTTGAAAATAAATGAAAGACGTACCTGACACAACAGATTCATGCGACGGTCCGTCGCAAGCATGACAGTCAATCGATGTATCTGTCAGTGACTGTTGCAGGGTGAATTTCTACAGAATTTCCTGGTGATGTGCCTGCAAAGTTAAAACCCATTAGTAGAAAATGCTACCATTACTATAAAGAAAACTATAAGTATTGGGTTGCCTCCCAACAAGTACCTGATTTAACGTTGCGGCACAACATTAAACACTTGATTACTCAAACTTCATCAAGATGGTATGCCTCGATTACATCATTTGCTGATTCAGCATGCCCGGAATTGGTTATTAGTTGTCGTCCATTTACCTTAAACCACACACCCTCCTTGGTTTCTAACTCAACTACTCCATGAGGGAATAGTTGGGTAATCAATTAAGGGCCAGTCCATTTGGACTTGAGCTTGCTCAGAACAAATGCAACCTATAATTGTATAAAAGCACCAACTCCCCAACCATAAACTTTCATTTTTCAATTTTTAGGTCATGGTGCTTCTTCATCTTTTCTTTGTAGGATATAGCAAATACCAATTGGAGCTCACCACTCTGCGTCATGGACCTACAAATGTTGAAGGTTGCTTCTTCATTGCTCAACTAATATTTCATCTGCCCCTTTTCTATATCAACTAAGGCTCTACCCGTAGCAAGGAATGGCCTCTCAAGAATAATAGGTACTTCAAAATCGACTTCACAATCAAGAATAACAAAATCTGCTGGAAATATGAACGACTCCGCTTTTTTTAGCACATTGTTGAGTATCCCTATAGGCCTTTTTACAGTTTGATTGACCATTAGTAGACGCATTATAGTGGGTTTTGGATCACCCAAACCTAACTTCTTGTAAATCGATAGGGTCATGAGATTTATGCTCGCCCCCTGATCACATAATGCTTTTGCAAAATGTAATGACCCGACTATACAAGGAATAATGAACGCACCCGGATATTCTTTCTTTTGTACTAGAGAACTTGTATCAATAGCACTACAATGTTGCATTCTATCATCATCTTCAATAGTGACCGATCTTTTCTTTGTACCAGATCTTTCATAAACTTGGTATAACCGGGCATTTGTTTTAAAGCTTCTACCAAAGGGACATTGATAGATAGTTGCTTCAACATTGTTATAAAACGCTGATATTTACCATCCTCGGTCTTTTTCACTAATCTTTGAGGAAAGGGGGGGGTCTAGGCATGGGAATTACCATTGTAGGCACTTCAACATTTTTTCCAGTGTTATCTTCTACTTCACCACTAACCTCTACCACTTTATCATTATCTTTTATCACCTTTTCCTCATTAGACGGCATAGGTGGGTCAATTGTTTGCTTACCACCCCAAGTAGTGATTGCCATACAGTGTCCATCATTTTTCAAATTTTGGACAGTTTTGCTAGGAAGAGTTTCGGTTGCCGTGTATTCACGGTCGCAGATAATTGGGACATTTGCAACTCAAGCTGCTTAATCGATATTGCATGTGTATTGACTTTCTGCCCAATACCCGCTTAATGACTCCTTAACTCTTTAATGTGATCATCACTAGAATCTAACCTCCTCATCCTTTTTTGAAACATATCCTCAACTCACTCCATACTATATGCACCATCCCTAGGAGTAACTTCACGATTTTGAGGAGGGACATAGGGCCAATTCCTATCATTTCTGTTACCATAGTTACCCCTGTTGAAGTTGTTGTAGTAGTTATAGTTTCCTTCTTTTACATAATGACCCTCACGATTATAGTTACCATAGATCCGACCTTGGTATCCTTGACCTTGACGCCAATTCTCCGGATTTGAGTCTTGGGCACTTAGTTGAAAACCCCCTGTCTTCTCATTTACCGCATAGGAATTCTCCACATCATAGCATTCATCATTTGGTTGTGGTGGTTTACACAAGTATTTAACTGCATTTATCTTTTCTGCACCCCAGTGACATGTTTTAATACAAACCCAAGCTCAGTTCTCATCTGATCCATCTCATCACGAATTTCATCTATGGCTGGGTGGTGAGTGGATTGCACTGCGAAGGTATTTCTTCCAATATCTGAATTCTTAGTACTCCAAGCTTTATTATTCCGAGATATTTTGTCTAACTTTTCAGCAATCTCTGCATAAGGCCACTCGTCATAAGAACCACCCGCTATAGTATCCAATACCACTTTATTATTATCATCATGTCCCCGATACAAGTATTCCTTCAGTGACTCATCATCTATGCAGTGATTGGGAACGCTTCTCAAAAATGCGGTGAATCTATCCCAAGAACTACTAACTGATTCTCCTAGTAGTTCCACAAAGTTGTTCACTCTGTCTTTATGGTTTAATTTTTTGAAGACCGGGTAGTAACGTGCTAAGAAAACGTCCATTAGTTTGTTCCAAGTGAAAATTGAGTTATAAGGGAGCTTAGTGAACCAAATAGCAGCCTCTCCTGTCAGTGGGAGAGGAAATACTCTTAGCCTTATTACATCCAAATCCAATTCAGGCCTCCCTACACAACTTTTACACACTGCCCTTACCTTAGCTATATGGGCATGTGGATCCTCGGAAAGGTAGCCCTGAAAACAAACCTCTAGCAGTAAGCATTTGTACCAGACTACTAGTTACCAGAAAGGTGTGTCCTTGTGGTAAAGGGGGCAAAACAAGTGGCCCATCAGAGTCTGCTATATTATCATAGCCTCTGTAGTATTCTTATGGACGTAGAGGGGGATTTTGTCCCCTTTGTTGATTTTCACCCGGATCATCGCGTAATAACTAACCTTGAACATCAACCGGAGCTGGGATGTTCTTGTTTGGATCATAATCGTTAATACCCAAGTTTCGATTCATGTTGCTTAGTGTACGCTCTAATTCATGATCGTAGGGAAACAAGGGTTATCTTCCTCTCCGTTTATTAGAAATACAAGAAAGATAGTTCTGCAAGAATAAAAAATAATACAAAAGTAAAATCAAGAAAATATAGACTAAACTTTAGTTATAAGTTTAAGTTAATCTAAAAGCTACTTTCCCTGACAGCGGCGCAAAAATTTGATAGGCTCAAACTTACTTCTCAAATAAGAAGTAAAGTGGTCGTATCAAGTAAAGAACCCAACTAATGAGGTTGGGATCGTTCTTACGAGGAAAATAGTTCAAACTTAACTTTAATCTATTATTACTATTGTTTAGTCAATTATTTCCATAGAAAACAAAAGACAATGAAAGGGGTGGGGGTTATTTCTAAATGAATGAAAATAACTAACTAAATTAAAGTAAACAACTAACAAATTCAAATGTTGGAGTTTAATCAATTAATAAAATTAACTAGGGTTTAATTGTTCTTCACAGTTTCCTAACTTTATAGTTTTAACTATAACAATTCTTTCCTAGTAACATGCATGCAAAGTGATAAGTTATGTATTTCTAAATCCTTGGTCCGGCATCTAGAAAATTTCACTCCGCACCTTGGTCCGGCTACGTGTGTTGATAACTAATCCTTACCTTTACCTCATACTAAGCATTGTATTCAATATTTGACTTAGTTATTACCATGTACCAATCAATACTAGCCTACTAGATAGTATACACTAAATCTATGTTGATAATTTTTTTCCTATTATCTACCTCCTTGGTCCGGCAAGTGGCGTTAAGGCCAGTTCTAGCATAGGCCATCCATTAAAAAGACTTCTTAGCGAAAGAGTTATCAATACATGCATAACATTATTCTAGAATTGTTATTTTAGTTAGATTTTATTTCATGGTTCCCACAACCCTAGTTATGGAGTTTAGTTACCCATAGTCATAATCACAATACTCATATATGTAATATAAAAATTCATGCACTTATTTCAATCAGCAAGAATAAAATCTAGAAGTTCACTTGATTAATCGACAAACGCACCAACAATCAATCCCAGATAAAGTGTATCAATTACTGAAATTAATCGCAGACTAAAGATTCTCCAAAATTATAACAATCACAAATACTAACAAAGAGTCTAACATAAGAGAATCTAACTAACAAAGAATCTAACCCCAAAAACGAGGTCTTTCCAACTATTTATAGAAAACAAAAACCTAATAAAAGAAGGACTCTAATTGCTTAAAATCTGCCAAAACACGTCTGAATCGACGGACCTCGTGATGGGCCATCGTGGTCACGACGAGTCGTCATGGCCTCCGTCATCCTATACTTTACAAATCCTTCTGTTACTTTCTTTATTACCCTCGACAAATAGGTATGACGGACCGTTCAAAGCATGACAGTCCGTCGAGGGTCTCCGTTACATAACACTTAAACTTCTTGGAGTTTGGGTACTGAGACTACTTTCTGATCATCACGACGAACCAGCAGGACGGACCATCGTGTGTATGACGGTCTGTCATGAACTTTGTAATCCCACACTTAGGTTAGATTTCCCCATCATCCTTCAGCTGGTTCACTACAATGCCACCTACAGACCGTCACAAGCTCGACGGACCGTCACAAGCTCCGTAGGTGGTAACTTTTCTGCATTTCTTGCTCAAAAACTTCCGCGTTCATCTTTAGACAGATTTCCTGTAAATAAAGAGAAACTTACATAAAAACCAATACAAAAAGGCTTTTGGACACACACTAAACTTAAGGAAAAAGCATTAAAAATATCGTGAAACCACGAAATATTGATATACAGGGGGAGGCACTCGGTAATTTTATTGCACATTTGCACAGTCGGGAGCGACATTTTTGTAGTGATGACCTGGAGTTTGGTATGCTGGAGGGGAATTTTGGTAGATGCAACCTGGAATATGATAAACGGAAGGGGGAGAATTTTGGTAATTGGGAGGAGGGGCATTTTGGTAATTGGGAGGAAGAGTATTCTGATAGTCGGCTTTTGTGTAACAAGCCTAGTATGGACTTTGTAAAGGTCAAGAACGACCTTGGTATGATAATGATCTTCTCGGGGTATTCTTCCCCTCTTAAGAGACAAGTATGACATCTTCTCTTTTTTTATTACAAACTCGAGGACCTGGGCGATGCAGTAACACGAGCGATCTTCTCGGTTTTCAACCCATCTTCGATATTTTCACCCTACCTTGACTATCTGGGCATATTTTGCTCCAACGAGAAGCATGATTCTTCCATGATACTCAGGTTCCTAAACTCGCACAAATACTTCAACAATTTCTTTTTCAGACATGGGATGCCAAACTCAGGCTACTTCCTTTCGCCATATGTACGAAAACTCTTTGTAGTTTTTGTTGGAATTATACTTCATATTTTGTAAGGAATAACAATCACGTAAAATCTCTACATTGTAAGAAAATAGCTCAATGAAATCCTTAACCAAGGCATTCTAGCTGGACCACTTCCTGGTCACATGAGATGTAAACCATTCCAAAGTTCTCTGCTCAAACTTCGGCTAAAAATTCATATCAATACAACTTCATCTCTCCCAACTCCCACGAGTTGCTCACAGTTGTCCCTTAGATGTGCTAAGGGGTTCCCTATTCCTCAAAATATGTCAAATTTTGACACCTTGAACCCCTCTTGGAGGTACAAATTCAAAGGAATGCATAAGTCCTCATAGTTCAACCCGGCGACCTCAAGAAGGAATTGTATCTCCTTTATTGCCCTTTATATCTCCTCTTTTATATCCACCTTAGAAACTTCTTCTTTCAACCTCCATTCTCTTTCCTGCTCCTCATAATAGTCGAGCTCAGAAAAATTCACATCCTTCTCATTGGGGAGGGAATTTGGAAAGTAGTTTTTTTGGGTAGGGGTGGAGCGAAGGAAGGACATGTGGCATTTTGAGTTATTTGGTAGTTTTTGGGGTACCTAAGGGGGTTAGTATGTTAATTTTGCTCATTTTGGGATGTTTGGGGATGGAATGCATTTTGGTTTTTTGGAGGTGGAGCGATTTAATGATTAGCATTTTTTAGGGGGAGGTGTTATTTGAAGATTGGGGTTTTGAGGAGGTGGTGGAGTTTTCTAGGAGGCTGAGGCATACTGAGGATTTTGTGTTGTTAAATCGATGACTGAGGGATTTTGAGCAGGAGTACATGGTAGGCTCTGAGCCGATTCCATGTTAAAAAGGGAAAGTACACCGTAGTCGTCCCATCATTCGAAGCATTGACAATAAAACCCGATGGACACGATCTTGTCTCCTTTGCATTTACAACCTCATCTCGACAATCTGCTGCATTAGCTGCATAATCAGTTCATTCTAGTCCTCTATGGTGGTTTGAGCCACCACTATGTCAGTAAGACTAATCTCTTCGTTGTTGTACCCCATTACTGCATTTTCCTCAGCTGAACTTTGGCTGGAAAAGGAATCTACAGGCCCTTTAGATCTAGTGAAGTAGGTATGATCATCAGTTTAATCGATACAGACCAGTTCCTAAAAACCCGTGGAGGAAAACAACTTATAGGCAAATTTGTTAGTTTGAGTTCGCAATACATAATACAAGATATCACATATAGAACAGGTAAACACATTAAAAATACTTTGTTTGAGGACATTTAATCCACGAGTAAGGGGAAACTGATTTCTTGAACAACCAGAAGTTTACTTGTTTTAGTTTTGCACTATCTCAGAAAAGGTTAAATCACATTGAGCTAAGGTATTTTTGCTACATCTCTTTTGACATCCATTTATTTGATCCTCATATTCCCGTGTAGAAAGAAAAGGGCGAGAATGAAAATTTTGAAAGATAGGGGTCGGGCCTTAGAAGGTTGTCTACGTATCTCACAATGAGAATTAAAACCCTACGTAGTTCGAATACAAAAGAAATATTTGTTTTCATTCATACTAGATAATTACAGGGGAATTGAAAAAACAAACAAAAAAAGCTTTTAAAAGATAAAGGTGACTCCATCTGAACCCTTTTTCTCCTCAACGTTACATCAGCCACGGGGAACAAACTCGACTCGAATCTTTTATCTGCAGATGAGGTATTCCATGTCGTGGCGAAATGAAAGATAAAACTAGCAAACTAGTCAAAAAAACAAATATATTTAGTGAAAACCTCTGTATTTTAAAAATATTAGTAAAAATATATAAAATCTCATTATTTTTTTAAAAAAATGTATCCTCAATCACTTCCTAATTTCTCTCACAAAGCACACGTTTCCATAAACATGTCTCTCAATTAATTCTTTTCCAAATTTAAAAAAGAAAAAATAATTTTCTCTCTCTAAAATTTATCTCTTCCATTCTCCCCTATTTTTCAAATTCTCCATATCAAGTTTTCCCCATTTTTATTCTATTAATTTTTTTGTTTGAGATATTGAACTCTCAACAATCTCATTGATTAAGGTATTCATCTTTATTCTATTGTTCGATTTCTCGTTTGAAACTTTTTAGATTTTTGAGTGTTTTTCAACCTTCCTATTTTTGGTTAAGACTTTAAATAAAGGGAAAAACAGGAAAATTGCAATCCAATTTCTGATTCAAATAGGACTATAAGAAGTATCACATATAATCAGAAACTTTTGAGAATTTTGCCTGTTTGATTTATGCATTACTCCAAGATTATTCGAAAATGTAGTTTGTGCAACTAAAATGGTTCAATATAGAAGATTTAAGTTTCTTCATGATTCTACCCGCATTCATGTTCAAGATAGTAATATTAAAAGGGTAAATACACTATTATAAAAGAAAAAATTGGGTGTAGAAGATTTCGAAAAACATGTTGAAGACCAAGTTGAGGAAAAACAATTTTCTATTAGTTTGTTTTGTATTTATAGTTTTTTAGTATTTTGTATTCCTTCTCAATTTGTATTCAAAGCACTGATTTGTGTTTATTAACATCTTATGTTGTATAGTTTATGAATCTTGTATTTGTCCCTAATTTGTGTTCATCCTAAAATTATGTCAACTAGTTACGTATTTTATTTATGAGAAGAACAACTTTCTATTATTTGGTTTTATAGTTTTTCTTCAAATTTTTGTATCTGGACTCAATTCGTAATGCTATTAATATTTGTATTTTATTTAAGAATGATCGCAATAAATATTCTTGTACTCTTTTTCAATTTTATACTTCATTCTCACTTTTCCATCATATTATTTTTATATTTTATACATCATTATACTAAATAAAAAATAAAAACTAGAACGAATACAAATACAAATAATATATATATTGGAATGAATAAGAATTAGGAAAGGAAACAAGATTTTGAAGAGAAAAATAAATAGACAGTTTAAAAAATAACAAATACAAATATATCTTTTAAATAGATACATATTTATTTGGCATACCTATTTGGAATGAATACAAACTAATAAAGAATTATAAGTTTCATTATACAAAATACGACATGAAAACTAGAATGAATTGAAATATAAATGGTATACATATTGAATGAATACAATTTAAGCAAGGATACAAAATTCTGAAAAATAAAACATGAGAAAAATATGTCAAATAACTAATAAAACTATAGGTGTTTAAATTTCTAAATAAATTTTTTTTAAATTTAAAACATAAAACTATCACGTATTATCATAAAGTTTCATTACAATATTAGTAAAAATTGAATACTAAATATTTGATTATGTGATATTCATAACAATAATTAGTGAAAATTAAAAATTAAATATTTAATAGATATGGTACTTGTCACGACCCAATTCGGGGACGCGACTGGCACCCACATTTACCCTCCTATGTGAGCGAACCAACCCATCTAAACCTTAACATTTCAATATAATATCAACAGAAATAATGCGGAAGACTTAAACTCATAAATAAACAACTCAACTATTATTAATATTCCCAAAATCTGGAAGTCATCATCACAAGAACATCTATGATCAAACTACTAAACTAAACTATCTAAGAATGTCTAAGAAGCTAAAATACATGAGAAACTAGTCCATGCCGGAAGTCAAGGCATCAAGACTTATAGAAGAAGATCCAGTCCAAGCTAGAAGCGTTAGCTCACCCTGAGATCCGGTATGACGAAATCTGGCCCGAATTACTGTTGTGTTGAAGTTGACGGAACGTTTGCTGCATAACACAATAACAAAGAGGAAAACGTAAAAGTAGGGGGTCAGTACAACCACACGTACTGAGTAGATATCATCGGCCAACTCAAAATAGAAGATAATATATATCAAGTAATATTGTAAATCAACTATAAACTCAACATGTAGCAACAACAAGTATTATAATCGTCAATAAATACCATCAAGTTCATCCATGAGGGCTCAAGCCTCAATACCATACTCATTTGGGAATTAAGTTCATTATGTTGAGTATATTAACATCTTTCGGGATTCATTATCTTTCTTCCTCTTGTGTCGGTACGTGACACTCCGATCCCCTATCACTATGTGTCGGTACGTGACACTCCGATCCCCTATATGTGTCGGAATGTGACACTCCGATCCCCTATATGTGTCGGAACGTGACACTCCGATCCCCTATATGTGTCGGTACGTGACACTCCGATCCCCTATATCTACGTATCGGTTCGTGACACCCGTCCCACTAATACTATGTGTCGGAACGTGACACTCCGATCCACTAATGCTATGTGTCGGAACGTGACACTCCGATCCACTAATGCTATGTGTCGGAACGTGACACTCCGATCCACTAAATTCATTCTATCCGTTCATCAATCCTTCTCTATACTAAGGCATCATCCATCCCATTACTTTTATTCGTCCAGCCTTCTTTCGTACTAAGGCATCATCATTAATATCATAGATTAAAGTTTCTTTCAAGATTTGGGATTCAATATTTTTCATCATGCTTATTTTATCAAAATCACATAATCATGTTCATGCAAGCATACAATTAAGCATATAGACAGGTTTACAATATCATCAACACATATTATTCACTATTAAGAGTTCACTACGAGTATCGTAATATAAACCATAACCTACCTCCACCGAAGAATTGAATCAACAAGCTATCTTCTCAAAATCCTTGCTATCCTCTTCGTTTCTCTCTCTCTACTCGTTCGTTTCTCCTCTCTTTCTGTTCTTTTCTTTTGTTTTGTTTTATTAAAACCCTCCTTCTTTTTACCCTAATTAAAAGTATAATTAAGTGTAAAAAAGGACAATAACACCCACTAATTAACTTAAGGTTACCCCTTTTAACCCCCAAGTAATTAGACCTATTAATATTAACCCTCAATCTTTATAATTAAGGAAAGAATAGTCCAAAACGACCCTTAAAACGTGTAGAGGAATCCTATTTTGCCTGGGACTGCGCAACCTTTGACGGGCCGTCGTGCCTGCGACGGTCCGTCACGGTGGTCGTCGCAGCTCCCTCGAGCTCAAGTGGCCTGTGACGGCCCGTCACAGCCGTGACGGTCCGTCCTGTTCCTCCGTCATGACGGTCAGAAACTCGTTTCTTGCACCAAATTCTCAAAAGTTGAAGTGTTTTGCAACGGAAACTCACGACGGTTCGTCGTGGATGTGACGGAACGTCCTGCAGGTCCGTCACAATTTACAGAGAGTAGATTTTAATATCCAATTTGAAGAATTCTAAGTGTCCTGGAACGACACATCCTCGACGGGCCGTCGTGACCACGACGGTCCGTCGGGACACACGTCGTCTCAGCCAGTTTTCCCCGTATTACAATCTGCTGCTCAAACGACTAAACAGGTCGTTACAATAGATACCAATTTACCCATCGTTCGTCCCCGAACGATCAAAAGAAGAAAAACAATGGCGAAAAGGAGTACCTGAATCTGTAAACAGATGTGGGTATTTTTCTTGCATATCTGCCTCCTTCTCCCAAGTAGCCTCTTCAACCGGTCGATTCTTCCATTGAACTTTGATGGATGCAATCTCTCTCGACCTCAGCTTGCGAACTTCTCTATCTAATATAGCAACCGGTTCCTCTTCATAAGTCAAGTTCTCATCCAACAAAACTGAATCCCAACGGATGATGTAGTTTCCATCTCCATGGTATCTTTTCAACATGGACACATGAAATACCGGATGCACTCCGGACAGCCCTGGGGGCAAGGCTAATTCATAAGCCACCTCCCCTATTCTGTTAAGCACTTCAAATGGTCCAATATACCTTGGACTTAACTTACCCCTTTTTCCGAACCGCATCACCCCTTTCATGGGTGAAACCTTCAACAGGACTTGTTCACCTTCCATGAACTCCAAGTCTCTAACCTTTCGGTCTGCATACTCCTTTTGTCTACTTTGAGCCGCTAAAAGCTTTTCTTGAATAGCTTTCACCTTCTCCATAGAATCTCTTAACAGATCGGTCCCCCAAGGTCTAACTTCAAATGCATCAAACCACCCAATGGGAGATCTACACCTCCTCCCATACAATGCTTCAAATGGAGCCATGTCGATACTGGAGTGATAGCTATTATTGTACGAAAACTCTGCCAACGGTAAGAAGCTATCCCAATGGCCACCAAACTCTATCACACACGCACGAAGCATGTCCTCCAACACTTAAATCGTTCGCTCAGACTGACCATCCGTCTGAGGGTGAAACGCCGTACTAAGGTCTAACCTAGTACCTAATTCTTCATGCAATGTTCTCCAAAACTTAGAAGTAAACTGCGTACCTCTATCTGATATGATTGAGAGTGGAACTCCATGCAACCGAACGATTTCTGAGATGTAGATTTTGGCCAACTTCTCTGCATTGTAGGTCACCTTGACCGGAATGAAGTGAGCAGACTTAGTTAACCTATCAACGATCACCCAAATAGAGTCATACTTACCCAATGTCTTTGGAAGACCAACCACGAAGTCCATCGCGATTCTCTCCCACTTCCATTCAGGAATGGGCATTCTCTGAAGTGTTCCTCCGGGCCTTTGGTGTTCATACTTTACTTGTTGACAATTTGGACATTTGGCCACAAACTCAACAATATCTCGCTTCATTCTACTCCACCAGAAGTGTTGCTTTAGGTCGCGGTACATCTTGGTTGCACCAGGATGTATAGAATATCCGGAACTATGAGCTTCTGTCAGAATAGTGGTGATCAAATTATCGACGCGGGGTACACATACTCTTCCCTTAATCCTCAAAATACCTTCCCCATCGATTATTGCTTCCTTGGTCTCTCCTTGCAACACTTTATCTCGAATTCGCCTTAGTTTCTCATCATCAAACTGTTTCCCCTTAATCTGATCAAGAAAAGAGGATTTTGCCTCTACATAAGCTAACAATCCTCCCTTTCTCGTTTATTTCTAACCTCATAAGGTCATTAGCCAAAATCTGCACTTCTCTAGCCAATGGGCGTCTAGAAGCTTGCAAATGAGCTAGACTTCCCATGCTTCCGGCCTTCCTACTCAAAGCATCTGCCACAACATTTGCTTTTACAGGATGATACAAGATAGTGATGTCGTAGTCCTTCAGTAGTTCCATCCATCTCCTCTGTCTCAAGTTCAAGTCTTTCTGAGTGAATACATACTGTAGGCTACGATGGTCCGTGTAGACTTCACACTTAACCCCATACAAGTAGTGTCTCCATTGCTTTAGTGCAAATACTACCGCGGCCAATTCCAAATCATGAGTTGGATAGTTACGTTCATGCACTTTTAATTGTCTTGAAGCATAAGCGATCACGTTCTTCTCTTGCATTAGCACTGCACCCAAACCCGAATAGGATGCATCACAATAGACAATGAAGTTCTTACCCTCTACCGGCAAGGTAAGGATAGGCGCGGTAGTCAACAAAGTCTTGAGTTTCTGAAAGCTTTCCTCACACTCGTCCGACCATACAAATGGGACGTTTTGCTTAGTCAAGTTCGTCAATTGGGAAGCAATAGAAGAGAATCCCTTGACGAATCGGCGGTAGTAGCTAGCTAACCCAACAAAACTCCGTATTTCTGACACATTAGTGGGTCTTACCCAATTTTTCACTGTTTCAATCTTAGAAGGATCTACCATCACTCCATCCTTAGAAACCACGTGCCCCAAGAAGGACACTGAATCTAGCCAAAACTCACACTTGGAGAATTTCGCATAAAGCTTTTTCTTTCTCAACAACTCTAACACCATTTCCAAATGCTCCTCATGTTCTTTCTTACTTTTGGAGTATATCAGTATATCATCAATAAACACAATCACAAAGAGGTCCAAGTATGGCTTGAAAATCCCGTTCATCAAACTCATGAAGGCAGCAGGGGCATTAGTAAGACCAAACGACATTACCACAAATTCATAATGCCCATACCTAGTTCGAAAAGCAGTCTTTGGCACATCCGTTGCTCGTATTTTCAATTGGTGATAACCGGACCTCAAGTCAATCTTTGAGAAGACACAAGCACCTTGTAACTGATCGAACAAGTCATCAATGCGAGGAATGGGGTACTTGTTCTTAATAGTTACTTTGTTCAACTGTCGGTAATCTATGCACATTCGGAAACTCCCATCCTTCTTCTTCACAAATAGCACCGGAGCACCCCAAGGAGATGCACTTGGTCTAATGAAGCCTTTGCTCAACAACTCTTGAAGTTGTGCCTTTAACTCTCTTAATTCGGCGGGAGCCATTCTATACGGGGGTATAGAAATGGGGCGAGTACCGGGTTCCAAATCAATGCAGAAGTCTATATCCCTATCTGGTGGCATACCGGGAAGATCTGCATGGAACACATCCAAAAACTCACAGACCACTGAAACCGACTCGATCGAAGGTACTTGGGTAGTGTCATCCTTGAGATGTGCCAAGAAAGCTAGACAACCCTTACTAACCATCTTCTGAGCACGAATAAAGGAGATGATACGCACCGGATTGGGAGTGTAGTCACCCTCCCACACTAACGGATCTGCCCCAGGCTTGGCTAACGTTACCGTTTTAGCATTACAATCCAAAATCGCAAAGTTTGGAGAAAGCCAAGTCATACCCAGAATTACATCAAAGTCACCCATTTCTAAAATAACCAAATCTACATAAGTGTTGCTCCCCACAAAATTCACCAAACAAGACCTATACACTTTTTCGACTATCACAGACTCACCCACCGGAGTAGAAACACGAATAGGCATGTCAAGTAATTCACAATGTAAATTTAGACCGTTAGCAAATGAGGAAGATACATATGAAAACGTGGAGCTAGGGTCAAATAATACAGATGCCATGCAATCACAAACCAAGAGATTACCTGTGATAACAGCATCAGACGCCTCCGCTTCAGACCTCCCAGGGAAAGCATAACAATGGGCCCCATTATTTGTCTGTCCGTTGCCCCTACAATGTTGTGTAGTAGTGGCTCCGTTTTGCCCATCACCTCTGCAGTTTTGGTGACCGCCATTACCTCGACCACCACGTCCTCCAGAAAAACGGCCTCTACCATGACCACCCCTGCCTCTAGCTAGTGGGGCTCTGTAACTCTGTTTTGGACAATTCCTCCTAATATGTCCAATCTCCCCACATCCATAGCACTCTCTGGAGTCGGGCATAGGTCTCTCGGAGTAGTGTTGACCGTTCTGAGGTGGACCCCCAACTACAGTCTGTAGTGAAGACTGTATTGGTCGAACTGAGTGACCTCCGGAGTTCTGTCCTCTAGAGTAGGAACCATTAAACTCACCTCCCCTTCGAAATCTCTTTGATGTCGATGTCGTGGTGAAGTCATCTGGCTTCACTCCTTCCACCTCTATCACAAAGTCTACCACCTCTTGGAAGGATGTTGCTGTTGCCGCTATCTGTAAGGCTGAAATCCGCAATTCTGACCTCAACCCCTTCACAAAACGGCGGATCCGTTCTTGTGGACTGAAACAGAGTTGGGTGGCGTATCTGGATAGTGCGCGAAATTTAGCCTCGTATGCATTAACCGTCATTCTACCTTGCTCCAGACTCAAGAACTCATCCCTCTTTCTATCTCTCAAAGTCCTTGGGATATATTTCTCCATAAATAGGGTAGAGAATGATTCCCAAGTCATAGGTGGTGCCTCTGTTGGTTGACACTCAACATGTGAACGCCACCACATTTTGGCGTTACCTTGGAACTGATAGCTCACGAACTCGACACCAAACCTCTCTACTATCCCCATCTTGTGTAGTAGCTCATGACAATCAACCAGAAAATCATAAGCATCCTCAGATTCTGCACCCTTGAAGACTGGAGGTTTCAATTTCAAGAACTTACTAAAAAGTTCGTGTTGATCGTTTGTCATAATAGGCCCAGTAGTCAGACGTGGAAATGTGCCTATTCCCAATGTTGCATCCATGTGGGGAGCCATAGTAGCCACATGTCGTATCTCTGAAACCGGAGGTGTTGGTGCAGAAACCACTGGAGGTGCTTGACCCTGATCAGACAACCCGCTAAGATAAGCAAGTACTTGGTTGATCATCTCTGGGGTAGGTTGGGGTGGCATTTCCTCATTCTGCCCTTGTTCGGTTTCCCCTTCCTCACCCTCTCTTACTACATCCTCAGTCGGTGGAGGAGTCACCGCCCTAGTATCAGATGGGCTAGGGGCTCGTTCTCTTCCTCTAGAGGACGTCCTCCCACGACCTCTTCCACGGCCTCTTGCCGCTGTTCCTCCTCGAGCCACAGCCCCAGTGGCTGGCTCAGTAGTTTCATGTCTTTCCGTTGTCGCTGCTGGTGCGGTCGTTGCTCGAGTTCTAACCATCTGCGAAATAGAGTGAAGATGGTCAGATACCAATTTGTATCACCTAGATACCAATTGGACTCAAGTAGTAGCACGAAAGAAAGAATGAAAGAATGGAATTTTCCTAAAGTCTTATAGCCTCTCAAGGAAAAGTAAAGGCGTCCCCCTACCGTTCCTTAAGACTCTACTAGACCTGTTCTTGTGTGATGAGACCAATGAACCTAATGCTCTGATACCAAGTCTGTCACGACCCAATTCGGGGACGCGACTGGCACCCACATTTACCCTCCTATGTGAGCGAACCAACCCATCTAAACCTTAACATTTCAATATAATATCAACAGAAATAATGCGGAAGACTTAAACTCATAAATAAACAACTCAACTATTATTAATATTCCCAAAATCTGGAAGTCATCATCACAAGAACATCTATGATCAAACTACTAGACTAAACTATCTAAGAATGTCTAAGAAGCTAAAATACATGAGAAACTAGTCCATGCCGGAAGTCAAGGCATCAAGACTTATAGAAGAAGATCCAGTCCAAGCTAGAAGTGTTAGCTCACCCTGAGATCCGGTATGACGAAATCTGGCCCGAATTACTGTTGTGTTGAAGTTGACGGAACGTTTGCTGCATAACACAATAACAAAGAGGAAAACGTAAAAGTAGGGGGTCAGTACAACCACACGTACTGAGTAGATATCATCGGCCAACTCAAAATAGAAGATAATATATATCAAGTAATATTGTAAATCAACTATAAACTCAACATGTAGCAACAACAAGTATTATAATCGTCAATAAATACCATCAAGTTCATCCATGAGGGCTCAAGCCTCAATACCATACTCATTTGGGAATTAAGTTCATTATGTTGAGTATATTAACATCTTTCGGGATTCATTATCTTTCTTCCTCTTGTGTCGGTACGTGACACTCCGATCCCCTATCACTATGTGTCGGTACGTGACACTCCGATCCCCTATATGTGTCGGAATGTGACACTCCGATCCCCTATATGTGTCGGAACGTGACACTCCGATCCCCTATATGTGTCGGTACGTGACACTCCGATCCCCTATATCTACGTGTCGGTTCGTGACACCCGTCCCACTAATACTATGTGTCGGAACATGACACTCCGATCCACTAATGCTATGTGTCGGAACGTGACACTCCGATCCACTAATGCTATGTGTCGAAACGTGACACTCCGATCCACTAAATTCATTCTATCCGTTCATCAAGCCTTCTCTATACTAAGGCATCATCCATCCCATTACTTTAATTCGTCCAGCCTTCTTTCGTACTAAGGCATCATCATTAATATCATAGATTAAAGTTTCTTTCAAGATTTGGGATTCAATATTTTTCATCATGCTTATTTTATCAAAATCACATAATCATGTTCATGCAAGCATACAATTAAGCATATAGACAGGTTTACAATATCATCAACACATATTATTCACTATTAAGAGTTCACTACGAGTATCGTAATATAAACCATAACCTACCTCCACCGAAGAATTGAATCAACAAGCTATCTTCTCAAAATCCTTGCTATCCTCTTCGTTTCTCTCTCTCTACTCGTTCGTTTCTCCTCTCTTTCTGTTCTTTTCTTTTGTTTTGTTTTATTCAAACCATCCTTCTTTTTACCCTAATTAAAAGTATAATTAAGTGTAAAGGAGGACAATAACACCCACTAATTAACTTAAGGTTACCCCTTTTAACCCCCAAGTAATTAGACCTATTAATATTAACCCTCAATCTTTATAATTAAGGAAAGAATAGTCCAAAACGACCCCTAAAACGTGTAGAGGAATCCTATTTTGCCTGGGACTCCGCAACCTGTGACGGGCCGTCGTGCCTGCGACGGTCCGTCACGGTGGTCGTCGCAGCTCCCTCGAGCTCAAGTGGCCTGTGACGGCCCGTCACAGCCGTGACGGTCCGTCCTGTTCCTCCGTCATGACGGTCAGAAACTCGTTTCTTGCACCAAATTCTTAAAAGTTGAAGTGTTTTGCAACGGAAACTCACGACGGTTCGTCGTGGATGTGACGGAACATCCTGCAGGTCCGTCACAATTTACAGAGAGTCGATTTTAATATCCAATTTGAAGAATTCTAAGTGTCCTGGAACGACACATCCTCGACGGGCCGTCGTGACCACGACGGTCCGTCGGGACACACGTCGTCTCAGCCAGTTTTCCCCGTATTACAATCTGCTGCTCAAACGACTAAACAGGTCGTTACAGTACTTCTTTAATTTCGTTATTTTCGTAAGAATAATTAGTGAAATTTGAATATTTATTTTGGTAAATAAAAATGTTAGAAACAAAAAATATTAAGAAAATTGGACATTGTATTTTTTTAAAACAATGGTGAGAGGTGTATTTTTTAAAACATGGTGAAACAAAAAGAAAGAGATGAAAGTTTGAGTGCTTTGATAAATTGTAACTTACGACACTTTTAAGCATTTGTTCCATTTTAAAATAATTCCCTTCCTCAAATTTCTCCAATTTGTTATATAAAAATTGTATTCATTAAATAAAAATAATTAACAAAAACATAAAGATAGATAATAAAAATAAATTTTTGACATTTTTAAAATAAATATTGAAAGTTTTGCTAATGAGCCCTCTTAAATTTTAAAATATTGACGATTTGAAAAATTTCCCATTTTTCAATGCTATGATCCGTTTGACAAATTGATACCCTCATTTGGACATCTTTAAATAATTGACGCATGGTGTTAGGTTCACTATACCAAACAAATCATCCTTCAACAATTTTTTGTACTCGTCAACATATCCCTCTTCATACCTATTTTCACTAATACTTTATTTCATGTGGACCCACCGGGCCCATTCTTGGAGAATGGTTTTGGCGAAACGTATTTTAACACACTCTTTGTAATTAATGACAAAGGAACTAGCATCCCTTGGACATGTGTGATTTGTCTAATATCAAATTTTTGCATCCCCTGCTTGGATTGTATGGTCGCATTCCTCTGATACACGGAAAGACCAAAAAAGGACATTTGGCCCCCTGAGCCACTATCTTCTCTGGCATAAAGTTTTTGGAACATCAGTGTATGTCTCCTTCTCTCAGGTCATAAAATACATTCGCCCATGCATCCCTCGTAGTGTGAATTAGGAACTTGCGGATGCTTAGGTAGAATAAAAAAATGTCAAGGGTGCTCGTCTGGGTTGGCTGGGACAACTTTTGTTGTTGGGTGACATCATTTTTACACAGATATTCAGTCATCCACCATTGAAGAAAAAAGTTGCAACCTTGGAAAATGGGAATCTGTTCTTACACAATCTCAGCGATTAATAGATGTCGGCCAAAATAACTGGGGTCAGATTGTAGCGTTTCTTTGCTTCTTCTTCATTACCAAACCCTCTTAATATAGCGTCTATAACCATCACAATTCGAGTATCGATCTTATTTCCTTCACACTTAGTGAATACCATCGTTCTTAAGAGGCACGCAGAGAATACGATAGTCTGAATCTGTCTCCATGTAATATGATAATGGATTTTTTTCGGAAATTTTCTGAAATCCCTCTATTCAAAGAATCTCATTATTGGTACAGTTTGAGTATCAAATCAGTCTTTCTCCACTAGCAGTAAGATGCTTTTTAATGTTAGACTAGTCGTCTGATCTAGCCGTGGGCACTTTGGACTTAAGATGATCTTTATAATGGGTCCAAAATTCCTTTGGTGTCGGTTCATCTTAGGCCAATGCGCTACTTTCGAGATTTGGTTTCTCTCAATCTTAGTTTGACTAAGAGTGGGTTTCATTTATAGTGGATACGGTGACTCAAGCGGACTACTTGGGCTGGGACAGTGAATGACCGTTGACTATCAAGTAGCCAACTATATTCGTCAGGGTTCCCCAAGAGAGATTTGGTTAAAAACGACTCTGATCCCGCATAACCATCCTTCAAATGATAAATAAACAATTTTCGTTTGACGGAGTATGATACTCCATGAAATGCAACAATTAAAAATGTGATAATCAAATCAAGTAAACAATTAATTACACATAACCAAACATGTTATTTTTGAGGTTAGAATCCTCCAGATCCCCAGCGGAGTTGTCATTCTGTTTTATTTAAAAGATGTATTCTATTTGTTTTTAATTTTGTATTAGAGTCGCCACTGAATTTTTTAAAAAAATAAGAAAACTTAGTTTTTGAACGACTTAAAACAGTGAATCAGTTGAAAATATTGGCGGGGTTCGAGGATTTTAATTAATATTTTAAAAATGGTTTTATGGCATCTAAAATACCCGTTAATACAATTTTTTGGAAACTAACTTGTTTGGCTAAAATGTCTAACTTAATTTTGAGATAAAATTATTTGGAGTTATTTTCGAAAATGAAGTATCAATTCTATCTAATTGAGATTTGAAAATTTTATTTTGTAGTTTATTTATACTTCATTGATTTAGATAAGTTATTAAAACGAAGAGGCGTATTGCGAGGATTTAAAATTTCCTAACTTAAAACTAATAGCAGATATCGACAAGCAAATAGACAAAAAGTAAATGTAAAGAGAGAGAGAGAGAGTGAGGTCCAAATGGAATTTGTGTCTGCCTTGACCGGTATTTGGACCCATTTTGATTTGTTTTTATTTTACCATTTCCACATGCCCTAACTAACATAAAATTACTAAATAATTAAATGAAGATAAGGGCTTATGCCCAATACTACAAAATAATATAAATGTGGGGTTTAAGCCAAATCTCTTCAACTTCCGATCTGGTGTTTGTTTTTTGACTCCGAGACCTGTACGTTGGTTTCGTATAGCTGGAAGACTTGAGAAACAAAATATTTTAGGCTTTATGGCCCATCCGAAATGCAAAGGAAAGTAAAAGATAAGAGTCCCGGCGGACTTGGATGATATCACATGCAACAAAATGACGGCAAGGATTAGCATTCAAAATAATAGAACGAATGCTATAAAAACAAGGTTTAATTAAAATGACATCCACTGAGAAATTCAAATTAATTTGAGAAAGATAACTATAAAAAACCAAACAAGTAAACTATCGACAACAATGTTATACAAATATATATAGATATGCATGTGCATCCATTTAAGAAAAAAAAACATACTGAATTTCCAAGAATACATAACCATCGGCAGATAATAAATTCATATCATTAAGAGATAATATGCGGCATAATTATTAGACAAAGCCTCGTGACAAAGTCCAAATTTTACTTCACCAATGGAACCTAATATCATAATTTATTATGATAAAGAAAAAATATGCTATTAGAATATAGTAGCAACCCAAAATTTAGAATGGAAACTAGTTTTTACATTCAATTTTACCATGGCAAACATCATTAATTAACTTAACATGCTTAAAAAACATTTAGTAGGAACAAATAGAACATTCGTAGAAGCTGGTATGATTCATCAGTAAATCCACACAAAATGGGTAGCAAAAAAAAACAGTCAGTCATGCTTAGGACGGATAACCTCAAGCTAAACAATGATAAAGATTAAGACTGGAACATTGTCTAAAACGAGGGTAAAACTACGCCAAACCAATTATGAATTTCAATCTAAAACTACCTCTGTATTATCGACCACAAATAGGACAAAACAAATAAACTCACGAGGGGAGGATGGACATTAGACCATGAGATGATATGCAAGCAAAGGCCTAAGAATGCTTAACTCAAAGACTCACACTACCAGTAAAAAAGAACGCTTGATTCGTTCATTTGACTTGAGATTTGAAAAAAAAAATATGATATGTCCATGGTGATGAACGTAGACTAAAATAAGTAATCCTACAATAAGCATTCAACATTGAACTAGCCAACTAATAATACTCTACTCACAATCTCACTAGTTGCTCTTTCATTTTTTTTTTTAAAAAAGTAACTCACGCGAGTAAAATACTTCGATATTAATCAACAAGAATGCCTCCATCAAAAAACTAAAAAAGTTTTTATGTCACAAAGGACATGAAAAAGTGAGAAAGGAAAACTAAGAATCAATAGATCACTTCAATTTACTAAATAAAACATACATCAGACAAGTAAAAATTTTGTAAGAAAATTTACCTTCTTCAAGGCAGCAAATAGGACAGCACTAACAGAGAGGTAATGAATTTCACCACGAACACATTGAACACTAATGATTAAGGAGTTCAATATATTCTGAAGTGTATCTCGGGTGTATCACTACACGTTTCTAAAGCTATTCTCCATGTTTCTGCTAAAAAATCCTCTTTTGTTAGACCAAATAATAACCCAACTGAAAATCTTCAACTTTTCTCCTATCTTTCTCCCAAAAAATTCTCAACTCTAAAATCCCTTCCATTTACCAACTAAAACAATCCAACCCTTTTTTCCAATCTTTTTCCGGCCAGCCCCCAGAGATGAAGAAAAGAGAGCTTTTATAGTGGGAATTTAGGGCTGGAAAATGAGGGAAAATGGATCCAATTTGGGTTAAAAGCCCATCTCAAAATCAAAATTTGAACTCTTTCAAAATTAGAGGCAGACCATCTTTTGCTAAAGCTTGCATCCATTCCTAAAGAGGGAAGGATCACAGACGAAACGAATCAAATTGATTGTCCTTGGGAAATGACGTGGATTAATCTCGAGCTTTCAAGGACAACTTCGCGTGACTTGCTGCTGCTATTGTCAACAGTGTATGAAACGAAGGGTAGACACTGAGGAAGGCGTCTCACGTGCTATGGCTTATGAGGTGAGCTATTGCTAGGAATCGCGTGAAAGGGACGATGAAGAGGTTGGGTGAGATCGGGTTTATTACACGTGTTTCTTCTAGGATTGCTGGAAACAATGGAGCCCTACTTTTGGGTGATTGGGAAACTGACGCTTCTGGGTTCTCTTTTTGGGAAAAGATTGGGCTGGGTCGGGTCAATTTTTGGGTTTTTGGAGGAATGGGCTTTAAATTTGATAACGGTCTGGCTGAGAGTTGGTATTATTTTGGATGGGAAAAGAGTTCGAATAAGCTGGGGCAATCAATTAACCAAAGAAATATTTCACGAATTAAACTAAGGTTTAAATAAGACGAATTGACTAATCAACGAGCCTTTTTTAATTTTAACGAGATAAAATAATTGATTTAGTTATGAACTTAAGATTCGAAAAATATAACCTAATAATATAGGCAAGATCGCTTTAGTAAAATTATTAAAATAACCCGAAATCCTTTTGAGACGATTTTCGAATATTTATGAAATAAACTAGTTATATATACAATTATATATATATATATATATATATATATATATATATATATAAAATATATAACTTAAACTATAACAAGATAAACTAAAAATCTAACTATAAACTAAGTATCAAATCTACAAGTTACTAAAACTAATTTAATAAAGCGTTAAGTAAAACTAAAATCTTTTGAGACAATTTTTGAATATTCCGTAAAATAAACTATTTATAACAAAAAACATATATATATAAAATATATATCATTTCAAAATAATAAAAATTGATTAAAGCTACTTTAACTGTAACGACCTGTTTAGTCGTTTTGAGCAGCAGATTTTATTTCTGGAAAATTGGCTGAGGCAACGGACCCCACGACGGACCGTCACAGGCACGACGGACCGTCGCAGGGTCTCGTTTCAATATACTTAGAAATTCTGAAATTGGGTACCGAAAATCGACTCTCTGAACTTCGTAACGGACTTGCAGGACAGACCGTCACAAGTGTGACGGACCGTCACAGTGTCCTTAGTGAAAAAATGGAGTCCTGGTCCTTGCGACGACCTTCGTGACGGACCGTCGCAGGCACGACGGCCCGTCACAGGTTGCGCAAATCCCAGGCAGAATCGGATTTCTTTACACGTTTTAAGGGACGTTTTGGACTATTCTTTCCTTAATTATAGATTTCGTGGGTTTATATTAATAACTCAAATTCTTGAGGGATAAAAGAGGTAACTTTGGGTTAATTAGTGGGGTATTATTGTCATCTTTTACACTTAATTATATGTTAATTAGGGTAAAATAAAGAGGGTTTGAATAAAGAAAATAGAAAGAACAAAGAGAGAGAGAGATTGATCGATCAAGAGGCAGAGGGAATATCAAAGCTTGGGAAATTGCTTGTTGATTCCAATTCTTCGGATGAGGTAGGTTATGGATTTTACGATATTCGTAGTGAACTCTTAATAGTGAATGATATGTATTGGTGGTATTGTAAACCTGTCTATATGCTTAATTGTATGCTTGCATGAATATGATTATGTGATTTTGATAAAACAAGCATGATGAAAACCATTGAATCCCAAATCTTGAAAGAAACTTTAATCTACGTTATTAATGATGATGCCTTGGTATAAAAGAAGGCTTGATGAATTAAAGTAATGGGATTGGTGATGCCTTGGTATAGAGAAGGCTTGATGAACGGATAGAATGAGGTTAGTGGATCGGAGTGTCACGTTCCGACACATAGTATTAGTGGATCGGAGTGTCACGTTCCGACACATATTATTAGTGGGACGGGTGTCACGAACCGACACATAGAATTAGGGGATCGGAGTGTCACGTACCGACACATGTAGGGGATCGGAGTGTCACGTTCCGACACATATAGGGGATCGGAGTGTCACGTACCGACACATATAGGGGATCGGAGTGTCACGTACCGACACATGTAGGGGATCGGAGTGTCACGTTCCGACACATATATGGGATCGGAGTGTCACGTACCGACACATATAGGGGATCGGAGTGTCACGTACCGACACATATAGGGGATCGGGTGTCACGAACCGACACGTAGAATTAGGGGATCGGAGTGTCACGTACCGACACATAGTGGTAGGGGATCGGAGTGTCACGTACCGACACAAGAGGAAGAAAGATAATGAATCTTGAAAGATGATAAATATACTCAATCTAATAAACTTAATTCCCAAATGAGTATGGTATTGAGGCTTGAGCCCTCATGGATGAACTTGATGGTACTTGTTGATGATTATAGTACTTGTTGTTGCTACATGTTGAGTTTATAGTTGATTTATAATATTACTTGATATATATATTATCTTCTATTTTGAGTTGGCCGATGATATCTACTCAGTACTTGTGGTTGTACTGACCCCCTACTTTTATGTTTTCTTCTTTGTTATTTGTGGAATGCAGAAAACGTTCCACTTCAACTCAACAGTAGATCTAGCCAGTCTTTACTACCTTCGGCAATTCAGGGTGAGCTAATGCGTCTAGCTTGGACTGGATCTTCTTTTTCAAGTCTTGATGCCTTGAACTTCCGGCATGGACTAGCTTTTATTTGTTTTAGCTTCTTAGACGTTTTTAGTTTAGTAATTTGAGGATAGATGTTCTTGTGATGATGACTTCCAGATTTTGGGGATAATAATAATAGTTTTGAATTGTTTTATTAATGAGTTTAAGTCTTCCGCATTACTTTCTGTTGCTATACATTGAAATGTTAAGGGTTAGATTGGTTGGTTCGCTCACATAGGAGGGTAAATGTGGGTGCCAGTCGCGTCCCCGATTTGGGTCGTGACAAACTTGGTATCAGAGCATTAGGTTCATTGGTCTCATCACACAAGAACGAGTCTAGTAGAGTCTTAAGGAATGGTAGGGGGACGCCTTTACTTTTCTTTGAGAGGCTATAAGACTTTAGGAAAATTCCATTCTTTCATTCTTTCTTTCGTGCTACTACTTGAGTCCAATTGGTATCTAGGTGATACAAATTGGTATCTGACCATCTTCACTCTCTTTCGCAGATGGTTAGAACTAGAGCAACGACCGCACCAGCAGCAACAACGGCACGACAAGAAACGTCTGAGCCAGCCACTTGGGCTGTGGCTCGAGGAGATTAGTGGCAAGAGGACGTGGTAGAGGCCGTGGGAGGACGTCCTCTAGAGGAAGAGGACGAGCACCTAGCCCATCTGGTACTAGGGCGGTGACTCCTCCACCGACTGAGGAGGTGATAAGAGAGGGTGAGGAAGGGGAGAATGAACAAGCACAGAACGAGGAATTGCCACCCCAACCTACCCCAGAGATGATCAATCAGGTTCTTGCTTATCTTAGCGGGTTATCTGATCAGGGTCAGGCACCTCCAGTGGTTTCTGCACCAACACCTCCGGTTTCAGAGGTACGACATGCGGCTACTATGGCTCCCAGCATGGATGCCTCATTGGACATAGGCACGTTTCCACGTCTGACTACTGGGCCTATAATGACAAATGATCAGCATGAACTTTTCAGTAAGTTCTTAAAATTGAAACCTCCAGTCTTCAAGGGTGCAGAATCTGAGGATGCTTACGATTTCCTGGTTGATTGTCATGAGCTACTACACAAGATGGGTATCGTAGAACGGTTTGGCGTGGAGTTCGTGAGTTATCAGTTTCAAGGGAATGCCAAAATGTGGTGGCGGTCACATGTTGAGTGTCAACCAACAGAGGCACCACCTATGACTTGGGCATCGTTCTCTAGCTTGTTTATGGAGAAATACATCCCACAGACTTTGAGGGATAGGAAAAGAGATGAATTCTTGAGCCTAGAGCAAGGTAGGATGTCAGTTAATGCATATGAGGCTAGGTTTCGTGCTTTATCATGGTATGCCACTCAACTCTGTTTCAGTCCACAAGAGCGGATTCGCCGGTTTGTGAAGGGGTTGAGATCAGAGTTGCGGATTTCAGCCTTACAGGTAGCGGCTACGGCAACATCCTTCCAAGAGGTGGTAGACTTTGTGATATAGGTGCAAGGAGTGAAGCCGGATGACTTCACCACGTCATCGACATCAAAAAGGTTTCGAAGGGGAGGTGAGTTTAATGGTTCTTACTCTAGAGGACAGAGCTCCGGAGGTTACTCAGTTCGACCAATTCAGTCTTCACTACAGACTGTAGTTGGGGGTCCACCTCAGAGCGGTCAACACTACTCCGAGAGACCTATGCCTGACTCCATAGAGTGTTATGGATGTGGGGAGATTGGACATATTAGGAGGAATTGTCCAAAACAGAGTTACAGACCCCCAATAGCTAGAGGTAGAGGTGGTCATGGTAGAGGCCGCTTTTCTGGAGGACGTGGTGGTCGAGGTAATGGTAGTCACCACAACGGCAGGGGTGACGGACAAATTGGAGCCACTACGACACAACATGGTAGGGGCAATGGACAGATTGGTGATAGGGCCCATTGTTACGCTTTCCCTGGGAGATCTGAAGCGGAGGCGTCTGATGCTGTTATCACAGGTAATCTTTTGGTTTGCGATTGCATGGCATCTGTATTATTTGACCCCGCCTCCACATTTTCATATGTATCTTCATCATTTGCTAATGGTCTAAATTTACATTGTGAATTACTTGACACGCCTATTCGTCTTTCTACTCCGGTGGGTGAGTCTGTGGTAGTTGAAAAGGTATATAGGTCTTGTTTGGTGAACTTTGTGGGGAGCAATACTTATGTAGATTTGGTTATCTTAGAAATGGTTGACTTTGATGTAATTCTGGGTATGACTTGGCTTTCTCCAAATTTTGCGATCTTGGATTGTAATGCTAAAACTGTAACGTTAGCCAAGCCTGGGACAGATTTGTTAGTGTGGGAGGGCGACTACACCTCCAATCTGGTGTGTATCATATCCTTTCTTCGTGATAAGAAAATGGTTAGTAAAGGGTGTTTAGCTTTCTTGGCACATCTCAAGGATGACACTACCCAAGTACCTTCGATTGAGTCGGTTTCGGTAGTCTGTGAGTTTTTGGATGTGTTCTCTGCAGATCTTCCTGGTATGCCACCAGATAGGGATATTGACTTCTGTATCGATCTTGAACCGGGTACTCGCCCCATTTCTATACCCCCTTATAGAATGGCTCCCGCAGAGTTAAGAGAGTTAAAGGCACAACTTCAAGAGTTGTTGAGCAAAGGCTTCATTAGACCAAGTGCATCTCCTTGGGGTGCTCCGGTTTTGTTTGTAAAGAAGAAGGATGGGAGTTTTCGGATGTGCATAGACTACCGGCAGTTGAACAAAGTAACTATTAAGAACAAGTATCCTCTTCCTCGCATTGATGACTTGTTCGATCAATTACAAGGTGTTTGTGTCTTCTCTAAGATCGACTTGAGATCCGGTTATCATCAATTGAAAATACGGGCAACGGATGTGCCAAAGACTGCTTTTCGGACTAGGTATGGGCATTATGAATTTGTAGTGATGTCCTTTGGTCTTACAAATGCCCCCGCTGCTTTCATGAGCTTGATGAATGGGATTTTTAAGCCATATTTGGACCTCTTTGTGATCGTATTTATAGATAATATACTGGTATATTCTAATAGTAAGAAGGAACATGATGAGCATTTGAGAATTGTGTTGGAAATGTTGAGGGAGAAAAAACTTTATGCCAAGTTCTCTAAGTGTGAGTTTTGGCTAGATGCAGTGTCCTTCTTGGGGCACGTGGTTTCTAAGGATGAAGTGATGGTGGATCCCTCTAAGATTGAGACAGTGAAGAATTGGGTAAGTCCCACTAATGTGTCAGAAATACGAAGTTTTGTTGGGTTAGCTAGCTACTACCGCCGATTTGTCAAGGGATTCTCTTCTATTGCTTCCCAATTGACGAACTTGACTAAGCAGAATGTTCCATTTGTATGGTCGGATGAGTGCGAAGAAAGCTTTCAGAAACTCAAGACTTTGTTGACTACCGCACCTATCCTCACCTTGCCGGTAGAGGGTAAGAACTTCATTGTTTACTGTGATGCATCCTATTTGGGTTTGGGTGCAGTGCTAATGCAAGAGAAGAACGTGATTGCTTATGCTTCAAGACAATTAAAAGTTCATGAACGTAACTATCCAACTCATGATTGGAATTGGCCGCGGTAGTGTTTGCACTAAAGCAATGGAGGCACTATTTATATGGGGTTAAGTGTGAAGTCTATACGGATCATCGTAGTCTACAATATGTCTTTACTCAGAAAGATTTGAACTTGAGACAAAGGATATGGATGGAACTACTGAAGGACTACGATATCACTATTTTGTATCATCCGGGGAAGGCGAACGTTGTGGCAGATGCTTTGAGTAGAAAGGCGGGCAGCATGGGAAGTCTAGCTCACTTGCAAGCTTCTAGACGCCCATTGGCTAGAGAAGTGCAGATTTTGGCTAATGACCTTATGAGGTTAGAAGTAAATGAGAAGGGAGGATTGTTAGCTGGTGTGGAGGCAAGATCCTCCTTCCTTAACAAGATTAAGGGGAAGCAGTTTGATGATGAGAAATTGATCCGGATTCGGGATAAAGTGTTGCAAGGAGAGGCTAAAGAAGCAAAAATCGATGAGGAAGGTGTGTTGAGGATTAAGGGAAGGGTATGTGTACCCCGCATCGATGATTTGATCAACACTATTTTGGCAGAGGCTCATAGTTCAAGGTATTCTATACATCCGGGTGCAACCAAGATGTATCGTGACCTAAAGCAACACTTTTGGTGGAGTAGAATGAAGCGTGATATTGTTGACTTTATTGCCAAATGTCCAAACTGTCAACAAGTAAAGTATGAACACCAAAGGCCCGGAGGAACGCTTCAGAGAATGCCCATTCCTGAATGGAAGTGGGAGAGAATCGCAATGGACTTTGTGGTTGGCCTTCCAAAGACAATGGGTAAGTATGACTCCATTTGGGTGATTGTTGATAGGTTAACTAAGTCTGCTCATTTCATTCCGGTCAAGGTGACTTACAATGCAGAGAAGTTAGCAAGAATCTACATCTCAGAAATCATTCGACTGCATGGAGTTCCACTATCCATCATATCAGATAGAGGTACGCAGTTTACTTCTAAGTTTTGGAAAACATTGCATGCTGAATTGGGTACTAGGTTGGACCTTAGCACTGCATTTCACCCTCAGACCGATGGTCAGTCTGAGCGAACGATTCAAGTGTTAGAGGATATGCTTCGTGCATGTGTGATAGAATTTGGTGGTCATTGGGATAGCTTCTTACCTTTGGCAGAGTTTTCATACAATAATAGCTATCACTCCAGTATTGATATGGCTCCATTTGAAGCATTGTATGGGAGGAGGTGTAGATCTCCCATTGGTTGGTTCGATGCATTTGAGGTTAGACCTTGGGGTACTGACCTTTTGTGGGATTCGATGGACAAAGTGAAATCTATTCAAGAAAAGCTTCTAGCGGCGCAAAGTAGGCAAAAAGAATATGCAGACCGAAAGGTTAGAGACTTGGAGTTCATGGAGGGTGAACAAGTCTTGTTGAAGGTTTCACCCATGAAAGGGGTGATGCGGTTTGGCAAAAGAGGTAAGTTAAGTCCAAGGTATATTGGACAATTTGAAGTACTTAAGCAAGTAGGGGAGGTGGCTTATGAGCTAGCCTTGCCCCCAGGGCTGTCCGGAGTGCATCCGGTATTTCATGTGTCCATGTTGAAAAGATACCATGGAGATGGCAACTACATTATCCGTTGGGATTCAGTTTTGCTTGATGAGAATTTGACTTATGAAGAGGAACTGGTTGCTATATTAGATAGAGAAGTTAGCAAATTGAGGTCGAGAGAGATTGCATCCATCAAAGTTCAATGGAAGAATCGACCGGTTGAAGAGGCTACTTGGGAGAAGGAGGCAGATATGCAAGAAAAATACCACATCTGTTTACAGATTCAGGTACTCCTTTTCCCCATTGTTTTTCTTCTTTTGATCGTTCGGGGACGAACGATGGGTAAATTGGTATCTATTGTAACGACCTGTTTAGTCGTTTTGAGCAGCAGATTTTATTTCTGGAAAATGGGCTGAGGCAACGGACCCCACGACGGACCGTCACAGGCACGACGGACCGTCGCAGGGTCTCGTTTCAATATACTTAGAAATTCTGAAATTGGGTACCGAAAATCGACTCTCTGAACTTCGTAACGGACTTGCAGGACGGACCGTCACAAGTGTGACGGACCGTCACAAGTGTGACGGACCGTCACAGTGTCCTTAGTGAAAAAATGGAGTCCTGGTCCTTGCGACGACCTTCGTGACGGACCGTCGCAGGCACGACGGCCCGTCACAGGTTGCGCAAATCCTAGGCAGAATCGGATTTCTTTACACGTTTTAAGGGACGTTTTGTACTATTCTTTCCTTAATTATAGATTTCGTGGGTTTATATTAATAACTCAAATTCTTGAGGGATAAAAGAGGTAACTTTGGGTTAATTAGTGGGGTATTATTGTCATCTTTTACACTTAATTATATGTTAATTAGGGTAAAAGAAAGAGGGTTTGAATAAAGAAAATAGAAAGAACAAAGAGAGAGAGAGAGATTGATCGATCAAGAGGCAGAGGGAATATCAAAGCTTGGGAAATTGCTTGTTGATTCCAATTCTTCGGTGGAGGTAGGTTATGGATTTTACGATATTCGTAGTGAACTCTTAATAGTGAATGACATGTATTGGTGGTATTGTAAACCTGTCTATATGCTTAATTGTATGCTTGCATGAATATGATTATGTGATTTTGATAAAACAAGCATGATGAAAACCATTGAATCCCAAATCTTGAAAGAAACTTTAATCTACGTTATTAATGATGATGCCTTGGTATAAAAGAAGGCTTGATGAATCAAAGTAATGGGATTGGTGATGCCTTGGTATAGAGAAGGCTTGATGAACGGATAGAATGAGGTTAGTGGATCGGAGTGTCACGTTCCGACACATAGTATTAGTGGATCGGAGTGTCACGTTCCGACACATAGTATTAGTGGGACGGGTGTCACGAACCGACACGTAGAATTAGGGGATCGGAGTGTCACGTACCGACACATGTAGGGGATCGGAGTGTCACGTTCCGACACATATAGGGGATCGGAGTGTCACGTACCGACACATATAGGGGATCGGAGTGTCACGTACCGACACATGTAGGGGATCGGAGTTTCACGTTCCGAGACATATAGGGGATCGGAGTGTCACGTACCGACACATATAGGGGATCGGAGTGTCACGTACCGACACATATAGGGGATCGGGTGTGACGAACCGACACGTAGAATTAGGGGATCGGAGTGTCACGTACCGACACATAGTGGTAGGGGATCGGAGTGTCACGTACCGACACAAGAGGAAGAAAGATAATGAATCTTGAAAGATGATAAATATACTCAATCTAATAAACTTAATTCCCAAATGAGTATGGTATTGAGGCTTGAGCCCTCATGGATGAACTTGATGGTACTTGTTGATGATTATAGTACTTGTTGTTGCTACATGTTGAGTTTATAGTTGATTTACTTGATATATATATTATCTTCTATTTTGAGTTGGCCGATGATATCTACTCAGTACTTGTGGTTGTACTGACCCCCTACTTTTATGTTTTCTTCTTTGTTATTTGTGGAATGCAGCAAACGTTCCGTCAACTTCAACTCAACAGTAGATCTAGCCAGTCTTCACTACCTTCAGAAATTCAGGGTGAGCTAATGCGTCTAGCTTGGACTGGATCTTCTTCTTCAAGTCTTGATGCCTTGAACTTCCGGCATGGACTAGCTTTTATTTGTTTTAGCTTCTTAGACGTTTTTAGTTTAGTAATTTGAAGATAGATGTTCTTGTGATGATGACTTCAAGATTTTGGGGATAATAATAATAGTTTTGAATTGTTTTATTAATGAGTTTAAGTCTTCCGCATTACTTTCTGTTGCTATACATTGAAATGTTAAGGGTTAGATTGGTTGGTTCGCTCACATAGGAGGGTAAATGTGGGTGCCAGTCGTGTCCCCGATTTGGGTCGTGACATTAACATGACTTGAAAAACATTTAAACGTATAAAAATATATATCACTTAAAAATTATGAAAATCGACTAAGCTACTTTAACATGACTTGAAAGACCATTTGAAACTTTACAAAGTCAACTATTTCAACTCGTTTAGAATTTTAAAAAAACTCGTTTATTAATTCATATTGTGGAGGCTCAAAATTGGGTCTCAACAGTTGGAACATAAGTCAAGGCGTATTATACAGTATGGGTCGAGGAGTAAACCTTGAGACACAGAGCGTAAGTCTAATGATCTACGCGGTGTAGTCGCATGTATATTCAATATTATAGCTTTATTACTAATAAAATAAGCAAAATTAAACTTTTCAATGAATTATCATTTTTATGTGAGATAAGTCATAATATTCAATAATGAAGAAAAGACGATTATCATTATTATTTTAGAAATAACATTACATTAATGATAAAAATATAATTCAAAGCAAAAAAATTACAAACACCAAGGCGTATGTTTTTATGCCTAGAACGAAAGTTTTATGTTCATGACATACACCTCAAATTTTAGGACTTACCTTATGGGTCTACGTTTTAAAATTTAAACGGAGAGGATATTTTGTACGCCCTGCCCCGAAACTCGCATTAAAACTCACCCCAAAAAAGTTTTTGAAAACACAGATATACCTGATCATGAATTGGATGGTTTCCTTGCCAGCTGCCACTACATAGAGGTAAGTCTTGACTCCTTTCCTTTCTTAAGTTATGAACAAAAAATTCTAACCCTAATAATTTATTTTCATATATGGGTCAAGTGAAATATGATAGGAAAAATTACATAAGTGGAGATCTTTTATTTAATAATTACCATATTTAAGTATATTTTTTAGTTATTACCATTTTTGTCAACTTTTAGCAATATTTAATTATTATACTTTCAAAACAACTTTAATACATATTTAATACATTTGTAAGACAACACTAATTCATAATGCAAAATTCTGTTTAAAAATTTTTCATTTAACTTACATATGTCATACAGATGAATTATAACTATTTTTAACACACATTTAATATTTTTTTCTCACCACTTATAATTTTTATGTAATACAAATGTATTGTTAACACACGTTTTGTAGTGATATATAACTAGAAAATTTCATAACAATTCATACATAATACTAGACATGTGTTAATACTTAGTTAGAAGACAAAAAAAATGATCCAAATTCTTATAGTAAACTAATCAACTTCTAAAAATACTAAAATAAAACTTATTCTTTAATCTTTATACTTTATCATAAGGCCTAATATTTTTTCAAGTCTTCATGTTGTGATCTTGTTGTCCACAGTTTATGTTGAGTGGATGTCATTTTAAAACATAATTACTTATTTTAGATATACTTTTTAATTCGTAAACTACATATAATTTGTATCAATAATAAATTAGACAAGTAATCTAATCGTAACAAATGAATCGACATAATAAACTGACAAATGAATTAAACTTGAAATAAAAATATATTACACTCACATTAAAGTTGAATTAGAAGTGAATTAAACATGAATGTAAAATGTAGGAAACGAAAGAGCACTATGTGATTCGTAAATTAAATAAAACTTGTATCAATAATGAATTAAACAAGTATTTAGTCATAACAAATCAACCAATAAACTGCAAAATGAATTAACTTTTATGAAAAGTGCATTACACAAATATTAAAAGTTGAATTAGAAGAGGAATTATGCATGTATAAAAAAATGTAACTAATAAAACACCTGACAATAATCTATAGAGTGAATTAAGTTTATATCAATAAAGAATTAAACGAGTAATCTAATAGTAACATATAATAAACTACAAATGAATTAAATTTGCGTTAAAAATATATTACACAATATTAAAGTTGAATTATAAGAGAAAATTAATAATGAAAAACGTAACTAACGAAAGACAAGATAATAATTTATAGACTGAATTAAATTTGTATTATTCATGAATAAATTATGTATTATAAGTCTCTGATAAAGTACTTTGGTTGTATCTCTAAGAACATGAGTGTTGTTTGCTATATATATTGTGTCTATGTTATAAATGTATTACAAGTTTTTACTTAATTTTTTTTGGTTGATATCATTATGAAAAATGAATTAAACTTGAATTTAAAATGTATTACAGACAAGTTAAAGTTGAATTATTAGAAGAGAATTAAATATGAATGCAGAATGTAGAAAACAAAAGAGCATTCTTTGATATGCAAGTAAACTGAATAAAACTTGTATCGATAATCGTAACAAATTAATTGATTAATCGCAAAATGAATTAAAAATACAAAAGTGTATTACACAAGTATTAAAGTTAAGGTAGAAGAGAGAATTAAGCATGAATAATAAAAGATAATAAATAAAATATTAGACAATGATTTATAGAGTGAATTAAACTTATATTTGTAATGAATTAAACAAGTATCCAATAGGAACAAATAAATGAATAAAAAATTGCAAAATGAATTAAACTTTTATTAAAATATATTAAACGGTATTAAATTTGAATAAGAAGAGAGAATTAAGAATGAATGAAAAATGTAACTATGACTGACAAGACAATGATTTTTAGAGTGAATTAGACTTGTATAAATAATGAATTAAACAAGTATCCAATAGTAACAAATAAATCAAAAGACCGTGAATGAATTAACTTTTCATTAAAGTAGTATTACACAGTATTTAAAGTTTAATTAGAAAAGAGAATTAAGAATGAATGAAACGTAACTAACGAAAGATATGACAATGATCAATAAACTGATAAGTTATATTAATAATGGATTAGCAATAGTGAAAAATTAATCAAAAAACTTAAAATGAATTAAATTTGCATTAAAATTGTATTATCTAATTCAACTTTAATACAATTGCAAGATTATTTCAATGTTATATTTAATTCATTTAAATGTAATATTTCTCCTAAAATCAATTTTAAACTTAATCAAACCCTCTTAAAATTGAGATATAAACTCCAACGACATTTTCAATCATTTTAGGAACTACCTATTCAAACTTATCACAAATTTATAAAATTCAAATAATGAATTAAAAATTTGAAGCTTTATAACGACCATCAATGATGAACTCTTACTTCTGTAATTTTAAAAATTTAAAATTTCTGCTTAAAAACATAATTTTATACAAATTTGCAGTCTTTTTATTTCTTTTTTCATCTTGTTTTTGAATAAAAATAGTGACATGAAAAAAATTGATTTGAGGAATATAATTTTTTAATAAAAAGTTCAAAGAAAAGAACCAGAATTAAAAAGAAAGAAGAGGAGGAAGATAAATAACACCAGTGAAAGAGAAAAAATTAAAAGAGTAAAAAAAGAAGAAGAAAGAAGCGAAGAAGCAGAAGAGTAAAAAGAAAGAAAGAAAGAGTCAAAGAAGCAGAAGAATAGGAAAAAGGGTTGAGAAAGAGGCGAAAATAGTACAATTTTCTTAATTCAATAAAAATGTCATATTTAGTTAGAAAAATTATGTTGACATAAATGATAAATATTTTTATAATATAGCATATTTATGTGATTTACCCAATATGATATTAATTATTAAGTAAATTGTTAATTTGACCCATTAAACATTTAGTAAAGTTAGTTATTTGATATGTAACCATCAATTAATAAATTCTAGTCAAACAAACTTTCAAAATTTCCAAATATGATCGTTCGGGTGATTCCGATTTAATTAGGGGGCAACAAGCATTTCAAGCAATGCATATTTTGTAGCATGATTATTACTAAGCTAATTTATCTTATAAAACGAGCTAGGATATAATAAAGCATCAACATAGATAAAACAATCATGCATAAAATAATTATTTAGTTATTAATATGGTGGAAATAATTGTCAAAATCTACATAAAAAATTTAAGCTTCATTAGCATACAGACATTTCTTATGGTCCTATAGGCATGAGTTCTAATCAATTAACATGATAAAACTTATTAAACTCTGACAAGATAATTAGGATTTGTTGGATTTATATAATATGATTAATTAACCTTGATTGTATTAGTTAAGGCCTATAGACATGATTTGTCAGTGTGAGCAGTCTGTAATTTCATTGATCCTATAGGTAGGATTTCTATGTGAATGTCATACAAGATATATTATAATCAGATTAATTGAAAATTTTCATTTATTAGAGTATGATTAATTTAATTTAAAACTGAATTTATTAGAGTCTGATTACTTAACCTAGAGAGAATATAAAAATTTCAGAATTCATAAATATAAAAAAGCAATTATAGGTTATTCATTTATCTGAAAATTATAGAACATAATTTCCATGTGTACATGCTAATAATTAATTATTTACTAATTCTTTTAATTACCTTATGAAAATTTTAAAAATCTGATTAACATATTGAAAATTGATCAGGCTTTATACATGACATTTAACTCATATAACATCAAATACATTAATATAAGCTTATGCATGATATCTTAGCGCAACTAACAAACTAAAAATTTAGCAATATTTAAGCATGTTTTCTAAGCAAACAAATCGATTAAATATCTATTTGAAGCTTATGTGCATAAATTTCAACGATCAGTAGCAAGTTAATTAAATTTTATGAGCATGACGTCGAATTATATTATTAGTCAATTTCTGAATTTTACAAAATTACATATGAGACAAGATTCTAAAAATTCCAATATGATTGGATGCACAAAGTGATTTAGTAATAGGAAACTTTAGTCATGCGTGACACCCAAACTTAACCTCCTAGGTGGGCGAACCAAAGAATTCAACCCCAACATATATTTATCATTCAACTTACATACTAACCATAATGTAAAAAATTAAATTTTATTAGTGTAAGAAACACAAATTCATTAAAGTATATTATATGTCATTCCAAAAACCATAAAGTCATCACGTCAAGAACATCTAATCTCTAAATACTAAGTCAGAGAGTGTCAAAGACATCAAAATAAATGAAATAAGGTAATTCGTATCCTAAAGCTAAGGACATCATGCCATGAATAAGAGAATTCAACATGAGTGTTGCTCCCCAAAAATGCCTAATATCAACGAGCTTGACTAAATCTCTCACCCTTGAATTTCATATGTTGGAATATGGTTAGAGATGAGGACAATTCGATGTCGCCGGTAAACTTTATCACGACCCGAGTCTACACCATGAACGTGGCCGACACTCAAGAACTGTTGTTGGTCCCCAACCAACCTTCATCCTGGGTAAGTACAAGCGGAAGACTAACTTAAGCATGCAAAAGTTTAAAACAAAATAAAACTCACTAAATTGAAATACAAAAGTTTACCTTAAAAGAAAACTCCGAATAATATAATACATTCAATTCGCCATAAAATTGACAGTCTAAGTCTTTAAAATATTTAATAATATAAAGGATTAATACATACTCCTCATCTATACTAACCATCTATGAAGCCTCGAAGACAGAATGATTGAAATATGGGCAAGACCCATGACCTCCTGACAAAACTTAAATGTAAATGAATTCATCAAGAAGCAAGGAGACACACATAGCTAACTCCAACTCTCGGATGTATCTATGAATTCCTTGTTGATGATCATGAATACATGTGCCTGCATCATCAAAAGATGAGGACAAAGGGCTCAGTAAGTGGAATGTACGAGCATCTAAGGGTAATTCTAAAGCATAAAGCACACACTTGAACTTGATAGAAAGGAAACATACTTACATCTTTTTAACTCAACTCAAATCAAGAATATGATACTCAACTCAAAGATTAGATACTCAACTCAAAGATTCAAAACTCAACTTCAAAGATACGATACTTGACTCATTGAAGCACATATCAACTCAACATACTCAAGTTAAGGTAGTCACTTAAAAATACTCGACTCTTGATACTTAACTAAACTCTTTTCGATATAAAGAAATTTAAAACAAGTAAAATATAAATAAAATTTGGAGAAAAGTCATAAAGTCACCATTGAAGTTGTTTCGAATTTTCATAAAGACACCTTAACTTTGCGACTGTCCTATTACTCCACTAAACAATTTTGAACAGATGTTATCATACCATTTTTCGGTTAGCCCCAAATTTTAACAAGCAAGTGAGTTCACACCCCAATCATTATATGACACGTGTTAATTAAAATTAATTTTTTTTAATTTAAACTTTTTCCTAAATAATTTTCTTTCTTTATTTTTCTCTCTCTTACTTTTAAATTTTAATTTTTATTTATCTTAAATTTCATTTAATCTTCCACCTCCCACATTCATCCCTTGATTTTTTTTTCTTCACCTCCCAACCCCCCATGTCAAATTGAAACTCATTTTCATCTTTTTCTTTTCTTTTTCGTTCTTCTTCTCCAGTCAAATTCTTTATAAAATTTATACTATTATTTAGACTTTGCTGAATTATTGATAACAAAATTAATTATTTTTTACAATTTTTTTTTTTGAAGGTATCATCAACTACTCATTTTCATATACATTCAAAATTAGAAATCATAATTTTAAAGGAATCAATTAATTTCTAAAAATTGAAAGAACTTAATTGAAATCGAAAAAAAAACTATATGATAATTTCTAATCATCTTCAAATCTAATGAGTTTATCATGTTGTTTGAAATGTAAGAAAATATTTAGATAAAATTTTAAAACTAAAGAGAGTAAAACTAAGAGTAATAAAAAAGAAGAAGGTGAAGTTGTTGTAAAAATGACACTGAAAATAATAAAATTCAATGGGTGGAGATGAAAATCAATTTTGAAAAGAAAGAAGAAAGAAAGAGAAAAAAAAATAAAAAAAGTTAAAATAATAAGAAAAAAAAGAAAATATATTTTCTAACAAAATACTTATAAAAATAAAAGTATATTAGTTATTTTAGGGTGCTCACTTTCTTTGAGAGAGTGCACACCACTCTCTTGTTAGATGAATGAAACATGATGCAATTATATCTATTCAAAATTGTTTAGTGGGGTAATAGGACGAATGTAAAGTTAAGGTGTCTTTTTAAAAATTTGGAACAACTTCAGTGATGAATTTATATCTTTTCTCTAAAATTTGTTTAGAAACATGATGTCAACTCATAATCATAATATCATAAAAGAAATAACATGATCCCTCTAAGTTCAATGCATGAATTAAGTCGCATACCCCCATTCATACGAAGTAAAACCCCTTGAGGTACCATGTGAATAGTGCTGTGGGATTCCATCTAACTGATAACTATCATTTAAGAGCTATAGTGATAATACAAAATTTTACCTCGCGTTGCTGAGGACCAACCTATACCTTGCCATTAGTATAGGAAGCTAACTTAACTTATAGTGGATCCACTAGCTTAACTTATGTGAACATCCAAAAGGTATAACCCATTAATACCCATGATGAAAAAATAGTTTATGGAGACTCATGTTATCATGAACTCTTATCCTCATATCGGTTCTCAATACTACTCCCAAAAATATACTTAGGTTTATGTGGTTTTAAACCAACTTCTTTCTTTATGTTGAGATAATTTCTCAACACTTAGCTTTAAAATCTTCCTTGGAATCAATATTCCGTTTCTCTTTGGAAATCTTAGTTTCCTGTTAGCTGAAATGTAAAAACATGTATCAATTCTTCGGAAATACTTAGTTCCCTATAGATTTTTGAGAAGTGAAATCAACTCCTTATATTTATCTTAACTTGGAACTTTTAGTCTTAAAACAAAAATAAAACCTACATTAAAGACTCTTGAAAACTTTAACAAACTTTACTTTGATTGTATTCTAAACTTCTAGACTTAACTCTAACTTCTCTTGACTTTGATCTTAACTTTCATTGAATTGGATTATGGATTCAAGGTTTGAAATCTCATGTTTATTGATGATTTTAAAATGTTCAACATGGAGAGTTCATGCGGGATTAGGAGCATGAACTACTCATTCAAGGACTCAAAGACACTTCTTATCTTAAGATTGTTCGACTTACAGGGTTCACGTTGAATTATGAGCATGAACTACTCAACTCAAGGACTTCATAGGTAACATGTAATAGTCCCATGGTTTGGAATATAATCTCAAAAATACTAAGGAATTGAATACTCAAGACATAGAACTAGGAGATACTACTCCTCTCAATAATAATCAATTTATGGAATTCATGGGGAAGTTATGGGCACGAACAACTAGACTTGGTCTATGTAATAAGATGGAACTCATGTATACAAATTTTCTATTTCTCTTACTTACTTCCTCAAAACATTGTTCAAGTCAATGGTTTACCTCAAGTATTCACAATTGATCTCAAAATTCTTGAACTCTACTCTTAACTCTCTCGCTTGAATGTGAATTATGAATTCAAGAGTGTTGGTTCATTACAGGAGGATCTCATGATGATAAGGTAGTCTCATGAATACATTCTCCTACTCACTTGCTAGTGTCTTGAAATAAGTTACTAGAAGTTGTAGAATATTTCACAAAAGGATCCAAAGGGACTCTCTTAGAATGTTTGAAAGAATTCTCAAATTTAACCCTCAACTCTACCTTGAATTTGAGTTATGAATTCAAGGTTATGATCATGTTAAAAATGCTTTTAGTTGTTTTTAAGTATCTTAGAGTAGTTAGAGTCGAAAAGGAGTAAAGGTGCACTTTAAATGAACCAAACGGAGCAACGGGAGGTAAACTAGATGGGGAAGGTGACCCTGACCCTATTGGTGTCACAGGGCGCCAGCCTCTAGATTTCAAAAGTAGGTTCCGGGGCGCTCTTTATAGCGCATCGCGCTTGGCCCCAACCCAGAATATCTAACGAGTTTCCTTGCTTGTTTTTTCACTCTAATTATCCTAGAATAAAATGGTTTATTTCCCAATCACCTGGATTCAATTAATTAACTTAATTACACTCTAATCTAATGAAAGAAACACTCAAATCAGTAAATTTCATCTCAAGAAATCATCAAAACCCTAGAACAGCAAGATTTACAATGAATTTCAAGAAGACATATCAATAAATCATCAAGAACTCTAATCTTTAAACTTAATAGCATGATTAGCGTGTGTGTGAACTAACCCAGAACTATGAAATCTTAAATGCCTTTTAGGGATCAAACCCATGGCGGAAGTTCATGACATCACACAAGAATATCGACGAATGCTTGACCCTCCCCTCCTTTCTCCTCTTTTCTCCTCTTTTGTCTTCTTTTCTTTTCTTGAAAACTCAACTAAATCCTTAGGTGTATATTAGGATTATAAAACGGAACCTAATAGGATTATGACCCTAAAATATTATTTAAAACAATTGAAAACTTGACAACCTAACTTCAAAAGATCATATGTCACTCATCCGAATATGAAGTTTAGCAAACTCGGTGGAGTTGGAAAAATAATTCATATATTTTTCCTAGGAATATTTTAGCACACCTAACTCGTCATGTTCTAGGAGTTATGGTCCATTGAAGTTTACCCAAAACTAATACTTAGATTAACTTGCAAATTTTTGTTATTTCAATTTAATTTTTTGTGAACTCAACATGCTACATCTAATGACCTTAACACTCAAGAAATTTTAAATCCCTTGCAAAAATCTCAATTACTACGAAGGAGTCTTAGTTCAATTTTTTTCGGGGGTGTTACATACTCGCTGCACTTCATAAAAGGAAGAAAATGAAAAACAAAAGTAGGACTCAGTACAGGGCAACATGTACTGAGTAGATATCATCGATCAACTCAAAATAATAACTAATGCACAATGAATAATAGTACAAAATCAACTATGACACTTTGGGTGATAAGCAACAAGTGACAAAAAAATCAAGTACAGAATAAATCATAATATCAAACACACGTATGGTGACTCATGCCCCCACACCACGCTCATTTGAGAAATGGGTTATTTGAGATTTAGTACATTAAGTAATTCAATATCTTTTTCCTTTAATATTATCATGTTGGAATGTTACACTTTGATCCAATTTTATTGTGTTAGAATATGACACTCTGACAGAATAATATCATGTCAAAATATTACAACCCGATTCAATTATACCATGTAGGAACGCGACTCTTCGATCTACAATTATGTGTCAAAACATGACACTCTAATCCATAATACCGTACCGGAACGTGACACTCCATTCAAATTATATTGTTAACTTATCATTTATTATCACGACTAGGAGGTGTCAAAAATGAATCCAAACCTAGGTAACCAACCCAACCCGCCAAGAATTTTAAGGGTTGGGATAAGTATAATTTGAACTTGATTCAATCTCAATCCATTAAAGCCTACCCATTTTATAAAAATTCTCAGTTGATCCCAATTTAATCACCCATTTCAATCCATTTCAAAACCTATTACTAACATATGTTCTTATATTAAGTTATGAATTATTTATATATTTGACATTTTTTAGGATTTATCTATCCATTTCCTACTTTCTTTAAAAAAATCTTCAGCTGAAATTCGAATTGTGATTTTAAAAGTTAAAAATAACTATAAGATTATTAAGATTAATCGGGTCTAATTGGGCGGGTCAAGAACCAATCCATTTTTTAGCCCATTTGAACACAACATATTTCAGCCCAAAGTAAACTTAGTTGGGTCAACACCCAACCCGGTTTCTATTTTAACCCATTTAAATATCTCTAATTTTAACCCAACCCGCCCATTTGACGTCCCTAATCACCACTTTTCACAACATTAAAAATATTTTATCAAACCTTCATTATTCAAAACATCACTCCGGTAGAGAGGAATTAAGATTACAAACTCCACGGTCTCAGGATTTCAGACCCATCCAAAACCACATAATCAAGCTACACAATCACACTATCAAGTACATATAGAAATTCACAATATTATTGAATTTAGATAAATCACTATTAAGTGTGTATTTATCAAAAAGATTTAATCATAACCTACCTCCACCGAAGAACCGAAGTCAAACAATCTCCTTTTCCAATACGTTTCCTTTGATCAATGCCTTTTAATCATCCCAATTTATCAAGTATTCATAATTAGTAAGTTAACAAGTCTATAGACAACCACGTTACTATATTTCTAGCCTAAACCCAAAAATTCATCCGATTCTATAATCCATTTTCCTATAGTTCTACCCTAAGGGAAAGTCTTAATTCCTTCAATTAGCATAACTTTAATGATATTCAACTAGCACACTACATCTAATATTTAATTACCTAACAAAATTTAAACTCAATATTTAATACCATCAATAATAACAAAAGCGCACCTAATATATATTCGATAAACATCAAGCAGGAAACAACTCAGCAGCAAAACTATGTATCCCTTTTTTTCTATATATATAATTCAATACCTTAATTAATATTTGTTAATTATTACTTCATGATTACCATATAACTATTGTAATGAGTGTATGACAATTGTCCGTTAAGTTATGTCGCTCAAATGCACAGAATCCACCCAAAACCTTGTAGCAACCTTTTAAGTTGAATGTCACTTCTCCCAAACTAATATAAAATTACTCATATTTTACACGATTTCCTATCTGACTCTCTATATGTAATATATTACTCTGTTTGACTTCCAGGAAAGTTATTTCACACCAGAATTGAAATATACGACTAACGAATTGATGTACTTAACCCATCTCGTATAAACTCAATATGAAATTTAACGATTAATCTATAATAGAAATAATATATTCCTCTAAGAATATGCACAATTACCATTAATGAAGAAACTTACCAACAAAATAATACACAGTTGATCCTTGTAGTCACCGCACAGGTAAATCTTCTTCTCAAATTTGTTTTTTTACGCGCATGCATCTATTTTTGTTTTCATTTCTTCTACTAATTATTATATGTAAAAAATAAGGTTAAATCCAATTCTCAACATCTTGCCTCGAACGTAGGAGTTGCTACGAGTAAAATTAACTTCAACAATTTCATATAAAGTCATTATTATTTAAATTTCACAACAAAACACCTACATAATTTCACTACATTTCCAAATAAAATGTGAATTTGTATATATAGTATATTATATATGTTTTTTAATTAAAGAAAATCTCTAAATAATAGTTGGTAATATTTTTAATATGATTCTTTTTACATAATACTTCTAATCATCGGAACCTACTATTTAAATATTTCAAAACATATGCATTATTGCTTGTCAACTTCTTGATGATGTTAAAACATTTAAACTAACAACTCACAAAACTAAAAATATGATAATAAGATATTCATTTTGTATCTATATCCTTATGTTTTTTATGTAACATTGATCTTCTCATCGTGTCTAAGACACTACCATATGAAAAAACTATAATTTTTATTGGTTCAATCAGTTTCTTGAAAAAATAGACTGAAGGATGACACTTGTTATTTTTTGGATGGTATAAGGACGTTTTAAGCTCTCTTAGAAAATATGAGAATTTACGTTAGATTTGAGTCATAGTTGAGGGATGATTTAGCCAAAAACTCACGTAATATACAAAAACATAAGGTCAACAAAAGAATCAATTTATATTAGATGAATCATATGAATTAAAAGATGTAATGATCGAGTTTCATCATTATTGAAATGCCAATGAGAAAAAAATTGAGCTTTGTAAAGTTTTTTCATAGTATTAGTATTTTTCCAACCTTATCTTGATTTGGAGAAAATCAGAATCATCAAGGCGTAGAGAACTCTAGTCGCAATTGGGTGGACTAAATATGAAATTGATTGTATGAATCGATAGGTAACTCGTTAAGGAATCCATAATATTTTATGGAATTGAATTTTTATAAGTAGATATCGGGGAATAAATCTTATTATTGAGGGCATTTTCTAAGCGTAATGTAATGGAGGTGTGTTCTAAAAAGGGGGAATTGAATTTCTTCTGAGAGAGTTCTAGTAAGGATTCTGCTATTGTAGTGGGATTATTGTTGCAAGGCCGCTGTAACGAGATAGTAACCATTGTGATGGACGAGATGGGATTTAAAATCATAATTTCGATAGGAGAGTGTTCTATCACAAAAATGCCACTGCAGCGGGACAATTCGCCACTGTAGCAGGACATGTGTGACTTATGTCGTTAGCAAAATCCCTAAATGACCTTATTTAGTACTTTGTGACTATAAGATCTAAGGAACAACCCCTAGATGATTATAAATCGTTGTCCACCATTTTTGAGGCTACAGGTAAGCTTTTCATTCCACGACACCATTTTTTTATCCGTAGAACGTAATAGAATGGGTAAATATTGATAGAGAAAGGCTTCTTGATAGAATTTATGGTGTAAACAACCCTAATCTAGATACAAGAGATCGTGGTTATGATCAAGGGTTGTTAGAATTTTCAATAATCTTGGTAAGTAATGATGGTTTATGGATTTTTGTATATTATTAATTTTTTTTAGACCAGAACAAGACAAACGAATCCAGAAAGGGAAGAATCAAGTTTCTTAGGATTTCAATCTTGTTTCGATGTAGGTGATAGTCATGATTCTATGTTTGTGTGACCTATGCATGTTCTTTCTTCATTGTGATTCTTGTATATGGATGAATGTTGCAATATTGATTACACTTGTTGTAAAAATGAGATAGATGAATGATGTTACCATGCAATCATTATGTAAATGTATTCTCCTTATGATATACTTATGATTGTGATTGTGGTGTGCGTTTGGGGATCCGATTGCCATGTTTCGACAAGCTAAATTGGATCTGGTTGCCACGTTCTACCACAAATATTTTATTGGGTTGCCACGTTTTGCAAAAACTATTCTATTGGGTTGCCACGTTATGGTACAACTATGGGATCAAATTTCCACGTTTTGGCAATCGAATTGTTTGAATTTGGGTTCCATGAGAGGACCAATGATGTGATGAAACATATGAAAATTTTGTTTATGCTTTATCATGATGATTTTTATGTTGTTTTACTTGTTTATGTCGCACAAGTGGGATAGTTGAGTGATCCTACAAGTACAATGTGGTTGTGTACTTATTCTGCACTTGCCCTTATTTTTGTTAGGTACAGTGCATCTTCAAGTGGATATTGATAAACCTAACTTAGGAGACTAGATATTTTCGCATTAACTTCATGGGTCTAGGACTTCCATGGATTTCTCTTTCGTCTACGTCCACCATTTTCGGACTTAGACATTCAATTTTGTTGGATTGTAGTAGTTTTTCTCCAATAGGAGAATAAATGTGGGTGTCAGTCACGATGGTATGGGTCATAACACAGAGCCTAGGTTTATTTATCTTAATGTACCAAAATGAGTCTAACAGAGTCTTGCGGAATGATACCTGGTCTCCTTTACTTTTGTTTGGGGGGGGGGGGGCTATTAGACTTTAGGACATCTCTAAATTTTTTCCTTGTCTTTTTTGTTCTATAACTTGATTCCAATTGGTATTGCCGATTCAAATTGGTATCTAAACTTTTTCAGTATTCTATATGTATATGGTTAATACTAGGTTAAACAGTGTTCATCACGCATATCTCTTCAATGCTTTGTATGAGGAACCTCTAGCGAGACGTTGTGGTCATGGAAGTGGTAGAGGAAGATCAAGGGGTAAAGGCAATGGTAGAGTAACTCCTCCCGTTAATGAGATACCTATGGACACTGTCTGAGTGAATGAGAATCCTAAGATACATAACGAAAAAAAAAGAGGAAATTTATATTAAGGATATTGAACATAAAGAAAGAGTAATGTTGAAGCTATATGAATATATCTTGTATATCCCGTGTTAGATCAACAAATCTTTTTGTTCTTGAAAGGGTTGGCTGGTCCAGTAATACTTTCACCCACTTGAGTCACTACTAATTCTTCAGTTGCTAAAAGTGCAACCAAGAAAGGCGACACGGGAGGTAATGACGGTTTCTTTTATCTTTTGTTTGGTGTGGTTATGACAGAGAATGAGCATGATATGTTCAACAAGTTTCAAAAACATAAGCCTCCGATATTTCTAGGTTCTCAGACTGAAGATAGTTATGAGTTCATCTTCGATGTTACGAGAGGCTGCATAAGCTGCTCACAAACATGGGGTTGAGTTCGTGTATTTCCAACTTCAAGGTGAGGCCAAGCTATGGTTGAGAGCTTATATAGAGTGAAAATATTCTATATTACCTTCACTAACTTAGACACAATTATGTTCCTTGTTTTTATAGATTAATAAGCCTAGGACTTTGACAGATTGAAGAAGGATTAGTTCATGACAGTAGGGCCAGTTTGTATTTATATGGCTACTTTTGAGGCCACATTTCATGCTCTATCCAAATATGCTACGCAGTTTATGACTGATGAGTAGGAAAGGATCCTGCTATTTATTAGAGGTTTGAATAATGAGTTACAAGTATTATGTATCCAGATGACTTCGACATGGAGGAGTTATAATGAGGTGACAGACTATGCCAGTATAGGGGTAAAGGTGAGATGGTCAAGCTTAGGCGTGGGTTTGGAGAGCCAGTAATTTCGGTAATTTTCAGGGATCTTATGCTACACTATCAAGTCGACCCACGCTCGCAACCAAGCCAATTTAGTCTTCTATGCCAGCCTCTAGAAGTAACTCTTCGGGAAATCCATATCAAAATTTTTAGGATAGCAAGAACATTGTGCATGCAACGAATATTAGACTGTCGGACAACCATACTTGCTATAATTTTGTGGAACTTTACATATGTGAAGAAATTTTCCACACATATGTGGTTGATTAACTACAACAACATTCCCGAGCAATGATACCCACGTGAAATGGTAATGATGGTAGAGGATGTCCATAAGGTAGGTGAGGAGGTAATCTGTGAGGCGGTGGAGGTAGAAGAAATTGTAACAGAGGTAGAGGTAATGTGCAACCAGACTTGGAGGTGGGTTGTATTGATACTGGAGCTCAGTGTCATGCCTTCCAAGAAAAAAATGAGGTGAAGGCGTCTTATACGGTAATTACATGTTCTATTCTTTTCGTTGATCGTATGTCTAATGTGTTATTTGATCTGGTTTCTATTTGTTTTTATATTTTTATTAGATTTTCCTCTAATTTTGAGATGATGTGTTATGTCCTTGATGCCCCTTTTTGTGTTTCTACCACTATAGGAGAGTTATTCATAGTCACCCGTGTCTATCGTGCTTGCCTTATTTTTATTATGGGATTTTAGCGTTGGGTTAATCTAGTGATTTTAGATATGATTAACCTTGACATAATCTTAGGCATGAATTGGTTTTCCTCCTATTATGTTGTGCTTAATTGTAATACTAAGTTTGTGACTTTAGAAATTCCAGAAAGGGAAAGTAAGAGTTGGAATGGGTGTACAAGCGTAAGAAAGCTAAGATTATATCCTCCATTTGAGTTAGTAAGATAGTAGAGTAGGGTTGTTTATATTATTTGTCTCATGTTAGGCTTGTCGAGATTGAGACTCCATCTTTTTGGTCTATTCATGTGGGGTCTGAGTTTAGTGAAGTGTTTCAAAATGACATGGCAAGCATGCCTTTTGATAGAGAAATAAATTTTTGTATTGACATAAAGCCTGTCACTCGTCTTATTCTCCGTAACGTATGTATCCAATATAATTAAGAGAGATTAAGGCTTAAATCCACGAACTTTGGGATAAGGATTCATTCTTCCTAGCACTTCCCCTACGGGTGTTTCAGTGTTGTTTGTTAGGAAAAAAAGGATTGTAGTTTGAGAATGTGTTTAGATTATCGACAATTAAATAGAGTCACTATTCAAAATAAATATCCGTTACCCCGAACAAATATTCTCTTTGACCAATTGCAAGGGGTAGAAGTATTCTGTATGATTGATCTAAGGTCCGTATATCATTAATTGAAAATTAGGCGAGAAGATGTGCCCAAGACAACTTTTAGAAATCGCTGTGAGTACTTTCAATGTTTGGTTATGTTTTTTGGGTTGACGAATGCACTTGTAGCCTTCATGAGCTTGATGAATGTGGTGTTCAATCCATTTGTTGATTCCTTTATGATAGTCTTTATTGAAGATGTTTTGGTTTATTTGAAAAGTTAAGAAGAGTATGTCAACCATCTTCGTACTGTTTTAGGTGTTGTTTGGAAGAAAAATATATATGCTAAATTTTCCAAGTGTGAACTTTTGTTGAAATTTGTGTCCTATTTGGGGCAAGTAGTTTCAAGTTAAGGGGTAATGGTAGATCCTCAAAATATAGAAATGGTTAATATTTGGGTGTGACCTATTTTTGTGCCAAATATAAGGATTTTTCTGCGACTCGCTAGCTATTATCATCGATTTGTTAAGAACTTTGCTTCAATTTCTACTCACTTGACTAATTAGCAAAGAAGGATATAGAATTAGAATGGACTAAAAAATATGAGGAAAAATTGCAAAAGCTGAAGACACTACTGACTATCGTACCTATCCTAGCATTACTAGTGGAAGGTAAAGACTCCGTTGTTTATTGTGATGCTTCACATTCTAGTTTGGATGTTGTGTTGATGTAGGAAAAGAATGTTATAGCTTATGCCTCGCGTCAATTGAAGGTACATGATAGGAATTATCCAACTCATGATTTTGAGTTGACGGTGGTGGTATTTGCTCTAAAAATGTGGCAGCATTATCTTTATACGATTAAGTGTGAAGTATTCACTGACAATCATAGTTTGCAATATGTGTTCATGCAAGATGGATAAAGTTAGTCAAAGATTATAATGTGACCATTAAATACCATCGGGTTAAGTCTAATGTTGTAGCATACGCGTTGAACTGGAATGTGGGAAGCATGGATATCTTATCTTACTTGAGTGCAACCAAGAGACCTTTGGCACATGAAATTCAGACCTTATAGTCTAAGTTTGTCAAGTCGAGCATCTCTTTAAAGAGGCGGGGTGTTATATAGTATTGAAGAAAAGTCCACGTTCATTGAGGAGATCAAGGCCAAGAAGTTTGAAGATGGAAATTTAGAGGCACTTAGAACAAAGATTGTGATAGGTAAGTCTAGAGAGACCACTCTTGATGAGAATGGTGTACTCAACTATATGGGTATAATATGTGTCCCTCGAGTTGATGACTTGATTCAAAAATTAGTGGAGGAATATCACAGTTTGCGATATTCTATTCATCTGGGTGTAACCAAGATGTATAGAGATGTGAAGCGAATATATTGGTTGTCGGGTATGACAAAATAAATTGAGGAGTTTGTGGCCAAGTGTCAAAATTATCAAAAATTGAAGTATGAACATCAAAGGCCTGCTGGATAACTTAAAAAATGGCCAATCTAGGTGTGGATGTGAGAGAGAATAGCCATGGATTTTGTAGTAGGTTTTCCCAAGACTTTGTGGAAGTTTGATTCTTTTTAGGTAATGGTTGATAGATTGACTAAGTCAGCCCATTTCATCCATGTAAGGGTAGATTAAAATGCGGAACAAGTAGCTAAAATCTCTGTTAAGGAGATGGTAAGGTTATATAGGGTGCCCCTTTCTATCATCTTAGATCATGGTCCAATTTTAAATTCCATGTTTTGGAGGAAGCTATATGATGAATTAGGCACGTAATTCACTTTTAGTACAACTTTTCATTCGAAGACGGATGGATAATCGGAAAGGAATATTCAAGTGTTGGAAGAAATGTTGATATATGGTATTATTGATTTTGAAGGTCATTGGGATAAGTTCTTACCATTATGTGAGTTCTCTTTTCATAATAGTTATCACTAAAGCATTGATATGGCACCATTTGACACGTTATATGGGAAGGTATGTAGATCACACATAGGTTAGTTTGAGGATGACAATGTGAAACCTTTATGGGTTGACTCAGTAAAGAATGCTAAAAAAAAGTGAGGAGTATTCAAGATAAACTTCTAGCCGCTCAGAGTAGACAAAAGAAGTATGAAGATCATAAGGTGAGAGACATGGATTTCTAGATTTGAGAAAATGTTCTTCTTAAGGTATCACACATAAAGGGGTGATGATATTCGGTAAGAGGGCAATGTTGAGTCCATGATATATCGGTCCCTTTAAGGTTCTCGAATGTGTAGGACCGGTGGCATTGGGTTTTCATGCTACATTAATGTGTCTACGTTGAAGAGATATCATGGTTACAATGACTATATCATTAAGTGGGACTCAGTAGTGCTAGATAAAGACCTCCAATATGAGAAGAAACCAATTGTCATTCTTGATCGTGATGTTCTTAACTTGAGGACCAAAGAGATTAAGTATGTGAATGTTCAATATAAGCATCTTCCAGCCGAGGAAGCTACATAGACGACCGAGAAGGATATGCGAGACAAGTATCCCCAATTGTTCACTGATTCAGACACTACTTTGCTATTTCCTTACCCTACTTTTCCTAAATTTTGTCACTTGAGGATGAGTTATGGGTAACTTGGTATCTATTGTAACGACCGGGTCTCGTCAGTAAGGACATCCCAAAGAGGTAAAATCATGGTTGGAAAACTTTTTCCTAGTATTAGGATTTCCGAACCTTGTTTTGATTCAGAGGAAGTCTCAGTCATCAAGATGTAGAGAAATCTGGTAGAAATTGAGTGGATTAAATATGAAATATATTGCATGAATGAATATATAACTTGTTAAGGAATCTCTATGACTTTATTAAATTGAATTTCAATAAGTACATTTCTGAGAATCAAACTTAGATTGACGACCATTTTCTAAGTGTAATAGAATGGAGGTGTGTTGTAAAATGGGGGAATGAAATTTCTTTTAGATTGTTTTGTTAAGGATTGTGCCGATGTATTGAGATGTTGAACGTTGTGACTGACGAGACATAATTTAAGATCTTAAGTTTGAGAGGGATGTGTTTTGTAACAAAAATATCATTATACTAGGAAGAATAGCCATTGTGGAGCCACAACTACAATGAGATGAGTGGTGTTGTATCGTGATAGGTGCGAACTAAGTGGTTAATAAAACCCCAAATGGCCTTATCTGGTGCCTTTCGACTTTTAGAACTAAGGAACGGCCCCAAGACGATTCTAACTCGTTTCCCATCATTCATAAGGCTAACGGTATGTTTTTGATTTCACGGATACGTTTTTTAGATCCGTAGAACGTAATAAAATAGATAAATATTGATGGGTAAGGGTTTCTTGATATATTTTTTTGTGGAAACAACCCTAATATATATACTAGAGTTCACCTGTATGATCAATGTTTGTGACAATTGTGAGTAATACAGAGAAGAAATGATTTATTGATTTTTGTATATTTTTAATTTTTTGTGTGCATTGTGACTAATCCAAATAATTATTTATTAGAATCGAGTGTTAATGAATCATCCATACATTAATTTGAGTAATAGAATCAATCTAAGAAAAGTAATCCTACACAAAATTAAATGGAATGCATAAAGATTTAAGCAATGAAATTTGTACCTGGGACAAATCTTAGCAAACATGTTTTCAATGAACTAAAATATCTAAACAGATCAAACTTGTATGTTGGTGTTTCTCGTCATCATTGCCTTGTTGGTTGGATCCATTAGAGAGAAGGGAGCTTAGAGAAAGAGGTGATCGATGATGGGGTTTAAGTGGCATTCCGCAGCTTGCTGCCTCACTGGTTTGAGTTGTGTTGTTCTCGTTTGTTGTTGTAGTTTTCGTAGGTGATTTGTTGGAGTTCGTTGCTCGTCGCTCACCGTTCGCTTTAGGAGAAGAGAGAGGAGCATAGGCGGCTAGCAGATGGTGACTTTTTTCATTTCATAGGTGGTCCTCGCGGAGGCAAGAGAAAGAGATAGGAGTTCTGAGTGGCGGTTCTAGAGTAGAGGAGGAAAAGAATGAGTTAAAAATTAGGGTTTTGGGATATTTTTTGTAGTTAAAATAGGGATCTGTAGGAAGATTCAATGTGGACCGTGGAAGCAATTGAGATGAAGGATCGAGATCTATTTTTTCATATTGGATCAAAAGATGGACATATAGGGTGTGTTTGGTATGGAGGAAAATGTTTTTCACAAAAAATGTTTTCCTAAAAAATGTTTTCCTGGAAAACAAGTAGATTTTGGACTTATTTTCTCATGTTTGGTTGGTGAGTAGAAAATATTTTCCGAATATGATTTTTAGTGTTTGATTTATGAATGAAAAATGTTTTTCAAAGACATCTTTAATTTTTACTAGAGTAAAAAATAATTTATGACATTGAAAATATTTTTTAAAATCAAAATTATTATTTTTTGGGGGTGGTAGTTGGGGTAGTGGGCGGGGGAGGGGGGAGGGGGAGGGGTGGTAGAAGTGAAAAAATAAAAATTTGAAGTTGATAGTATTTTTAAAAAGCAAAATTAACTTTTTTGGAGGCTGAGGTGGGTGAGGGCTGGCCGGGAGAGGGGGGGTAGGAGTTTAAAAATAAAAATTTGAAGTTGAAAGTATTTTTTAAAAGCAAAATTAATTTTTTTGAGAGGGAGGCTGGCCGGTAGGGGGAAGGTCAAGGATCAGGTGAAAAAATAAAAATTTTGAAATTGATTTTTTTTAAATTAATGTTTTATCCAAAAAAAATGTAATTTGAAATTGGAGGAAAATGTTTTCCTTAATTTTCGAAGGGAAGTCATTTTCCTTAATTTTGAGGAAAATGAGTTGATTTGGAAAATATTTTCCAAAACTTTTATCCCAACCAAACATGGGAAAATTGAAAAACATTTTCCAAAAAATATTTTCCTCCATACCAAACACACTCATAATATTAAAAAAGGAAAAATCCTTATTATTTGGATTAGATGAGCTATATTATTAATATATTGTGAACAAACAGGGTTACAATTGGAATAGTGTCTACAATTGAAATGAAAATTGAATGAAAAGACTAGAATTAAAATAGATTCAATAAATGATGGGTTGGAATTGAAATGAAATATAATATAATAGGCTATGATTTAATTTATTTAAGAGAATGTCTTTTCAAATAAACTAAACACCTAATGATTAAAAACATTTGAATAAATAGTTAAAGTAATTATTCTGAGTTTAACTATCAATGAATATAATAATTTAGTAATTATAAAATAAATTAACAATAATAATTATAATAATTTTCTATACTATAAATAATAAAGTAAATGTTTATTAGGAATAAAATATTTAAAATCTTAAACACATACCAAAAGTAGATATGCTTTAGAAATACATATTGAATCGAGTACCAATTCTGGAATGATTACAGGTCGGTTAAAATTGAGTGTTAACAACTGACTCTTTGCTTCTTAGGAGTGGAGGATGTATTTTAGGGAAATCAACGTTGACTTAGTACGCATTTCTCAACCAACGAAACATGTTAGTGGGATAAATTCAAACGATGCATGGTTGGAAAAAATGGATGGCCTAGATATTGCACTTATTGACTTAGGAGCAAACGAAGCTCTTAAAATTGGAATAACACTATAATATTCGCACAAAAGTGATATTGGCTTGAATAGATAGGATTAGGGTAGCAAGGTGGAATGATTAGCGCAAAGATTTATATGAATAAGAACAAACTTAGAAGGAATTTGTTGCAATTTATATAAGCATGAGAGTTATACCGTGAAGGGCATTTGATATTGTCTGCGATCTGCAAACCTGTAGCTTGTGATGCGGCTATATAAAAATATTAGGACTAATATATTAATTAAATAATGAAGTATAAACATGATAAAAATTACCATATCAACCATGATATTTCCCTTAACACAACGAAAATGATTTGTTAATCTAAGATGTCTAGGGTCATGATACGAAAACTTAAATCTTCAAGTTAATGTTGTTTGTGGGCCATGAAAATGACTCCCTTAGACTATAACATTGTACGATCATAATATACAAAAATTAAATCCTTAGGCCATGAAAGATGGTTCCTTTAGACCATGATGCCTTCATAATATAAATAATGAGTAAAGAGAGTATATTTTTTATGTTATTCAGGCATATATTGATCTTTGTAGCTTGAATCAATTGAAGCTCCATATGATGTATTTCATTGAGATACATGTGACTTGCATAAATCAAATCAAAAGTATCTTCAATAGTCTTCACGCTCTATATAATTTCTGAGTTCAGTGTTGGTATGATTATAGGCACAAGTACATTGAGTCAAGGAGCACCACTCACTCGCTACGATCAAAACATCCAGCAACACTATGGAGGATGAATAATTAGAGAGTAAAGGTTAACCCCATCAAAGGTAAATTAGAAGTTGATGCTGGAAGACATCCTCATGATGTGGTTTTGGAGAATAAACAAGCTCTAGCTTGGAATCGAGTGGGAGATGCACTGAGGATATAGGAGCCGTGGATGCAACCCCAAAATAACTATAGGGTAACCTTCAACATTTCTTACTCTGATGGACCTCTTGTCCTACCCCCTCTACAAACGGGTCACACCTTTGTGGTAACTAGTAACTTGATGAAGTTGCTCACAGCGAGAGGCTTATTTTCAGGGTTGGCATTGGATGACCATCATGCTCACTTGGCTAAGCTCAGGGTGGTTTGCAAAAGTTGTGTTGGGTGATCAAATTTGGACGTGAATGTTATCGGGATGAGAGTATTTCCTCTATTATTGACCGATGATGCAGCGATTTGGTATAACGAACTCCCCTACAACTAAATCTATACATTGAACAAATTTAATGATGCATTTCTATCAAAGTTCTTCCTAATGTCCTAGAAGTTGACCAAGAAGGATAAGCTTAATAACTTCATAACAGTACCTGGAGAGCTTGTGATTAGTTCTTGCGATCGGTTCACTACTTTAATCAGAAGCATTAAAAATCACCGCATCAATGATGAATCACTAAAAGAGAATTTCTAATGAAGGAAGAATGACTATAGTACGGCGGTGCTAGACAATATTTATGGGGTATTAATAGAGATTGCAGTTTTGAGAAAATTGCGGAGAAATTTGAGAGGATTTCCGTAACAACCAGTCCAAGCTACAACCAAGTAATCCACAGATGATATACATGAGGAAAAGGCACAAATGAAAATAGATTTGGGGTTTTTATTGAAGAATATGAGCGGGGGGTTGGAAAGATCAAATTTTTGATCTATTTTAACTAGAATTCCGCCACCGAATGAGGAGTTTTATTATAAAGAATATTCACATGCGATGAATGATCAAATAGGGTGTTCCTGACCTAATGATTAAGGTTCCAATATGGATAATTGGCTCCAAGGTCAAGTAAACCAAGGTCGAAACTATTGCATTTACCAAAAGGGTCAATATGTTGATATATAAACTACAATAACTATAACAACTACAATAGGACCAACTATTGAATTTGGCACTAGGGATTATGGAGGTAAAATGTCGGATATTGAATATGATGCAAAAAATAATAAGAAGGTTCGATGCAAGTTATGAAAATGTTAAAGAGATGCAGAATAAACTATCTGGTATTGTCCAAAAAGTTAACGCCCATGCATTATCAATAAAGCATCGTGACAAGAAAATTACACAATTGCCAACAACAATGAACCCATGCCAACCTAGCACTCTTCCGAGCAACACTGTCCAAAACCCAAAAAATAATGGGCATTGTATGACTGTCACTACTCGCAAGGTAAGTAAATCATGGATTCTCTAATGCCACCTGCGTTGGAAGCTTTTATTATAAATGATTATTATGTGATTTATAAGGGGAGAGAGTTCGAGAATGAGATAGAGAAAGTAGTTGTTGTAACTGAGAAAGTGGTGCCCATACCTTCACATCTGCCTTATTTCCAACAGAAATTAGCAAAGAAGAAAGAATAAGGGAAATACAAGTTCATCACTATCCTTAACAACTTTCCATCAATATGTCATTGATATATACTCTATAGAAAATGATTCGGTATGCAATGTTTTTGAAGGACATGGTGACGAAAAAGAGATCTGTGAATTTTCAGGAGAATGAAAAGCTGCAAAATTGTAGTGTTATTGCTACAAGGTCCCCTGTGCAGAAAAAGGAAGACCCTGATGCTTTAACAATCCCTTGCACAATTTTGTTTGTGTGATCTTGGTTCTAACATTAACCTTATTCCTTTGTCCATTTACAAGATGTTTTGAGTGGGTGAGTCAAAACCAACAATGATGCGGTTGCTCATGGCCAATAGAACTATGAAGAATCCTATATGAGTGCTCTATGATGTGCTAGTAAAGTGGAGTCATTAATCTTTCCGCCCCATTATGTTATTCTTGAATGTGACGTTGACTCCATTATATTTGGGAGATTATTCCTTGCCATGGGGCATGCTTTTGTTGACAATGAGAAATGGCAAGTTCAAACATAAAAATGAGGAAGCAACTTTCGATACTTGTATATCCATGAAGTAGAGTGGTGAGATCCAGTGGGTATCTACCATGACTCATAGAGTTGAGAGTGGTTCTGAATCACAAATAAAGGATATATTAGGTGTTGGGGCATTAGTAGCAATGATGATTAAATTTGAGAGTGATTGCATTGAAGAGTGTGATGATTTAGTAGGAGATCTTGATAAGTGTAAATATCGGTCAAAGCCCAAGAAATTGGACTTGGATATAAAGAATCATGACACTCCACCCATGAGACCGTTAATGTAAGAGGCCCCTAAAGAGGAACTCAAGGCTCTATCCCCATATTTAAGGTATGCATTCTTGAGTAAAGATGAGACAATCCCTGTAACTATTGGGTGGACTATTATGGACATTATTGGGATCCCTCCCAGTATTTTTTCTCCCTAAATCCAACTAATGTCGGATCATCAGCCTAGTATACAACATCAAAGGATATTAAATCCTCCTATGCAAGAGGTTGTTAAGAAGGAGATCATTAACTGGTTGGATGCTGGAGTCATCTTCCCCATTGAAGACAGTAGTTGGGTGTGCCTTGTTCAGTATGTACCTAATTACGGTGGTATTATTATTGTCTCCAATCAAAGAAACAAATTTTTTCTAATGCATCTGATGACCGTATGGAGAGTTTTCATGGACTACCAGAAGTTGAATTCTATGACAGAGAAGGACCATTTCCCTATGCCCTTCATCGATCATATGTTTTATGGACCTGCATGAAAGGAATCGTAGTGCTTCTTTGATGGGTATTCAGGATACAATCAAATTTCTATTGCCTCGAATGACCAAGATAAAACAACGTTAGCTTGACCCTATGGGACCTTCCCTTTCAAATGCATGTCATTTGGGTTGTGCAATGCTCTAGAAACCTTCCAGCGTTGTATGACATCGATTTTATTAGATATGGTTGACGACACTATTGAGGTGTTCATAGATTATTTCTCGGTGTTTGGCAACTCTTATGATAGATGTTTGGATAATTTCTCCGAGGTACTAAAAAGGTTTAAAGATTGCAACTTGGTGATAAATTTGGAGAAGTGTCACATCATGGTGAAAGAAGGCATATTGTTGGGGCATCAGATCTTTGAGAAAGGTATTGAGGTTTATAAGACAAAAGTTAAGGTAATAGGAAAACTTCCTCCACCCGTCTCGATTAAAGGTGTGAGAATTTTTCTAGGGAATGTTATCTTCTATTAGAGGTTCCCAATTTTTTTTTGAAAATGGCACACCGATAATGCAAACTGCTTAAAAAGGAGAGTAAATTTGATTTTGGTGATGCTAGTCTGATAGCATTTGGAGATTTGAATAGGAAGTTGATCTATGCTCCTATAATTATTGCTACAGATTGAGGGGAACTGTTTGAGGTCATGTGTGACGCAAGTAGGGTGGCGCTTGGCATGGTATTAGAGCAGAGGCATTACAAGATACTCCACCCAATTTACTTTCTTGGTACTAATAACCATACTGCACACGTATAATTTGGTGTTGAGGTATTTGATGGCCTAAAAAGATGCAAAACAACGACAGATAAGGTGGTATTGTTGTTGCAATGATTTCATTTTGTTGGGAAGTACCGTAAAGAGAGAGAGAGAACTAATTTTCTGATCACTTTTCTATATTGGAGGATAAAGGTTATCTCAAGCATGGTGATAAGGGTGAGATTACTGATATGTTTCGAGATGAGAAGATATTTGTAGCTTCTGTAACATTTCAAAAATCCAAGACGTGTTCTAGAGCCTAACATAAGTTTCATAAGGTTTAGAAACTGTTTTAGGTCTATTTTAATGAGTATAAGTCATTTAGGAAGTCTAGAAACCAAAACGTCCAAGAACGTCCATGACGTTCGAAAACTAGTTCACTGAGGTACTAGCGTGCCTTAGCCTATTTAACAAGCTTTTAGGGGTCAGAGAATGATGAAAATTTATGGTAAGGTGTCTTACATGTATTAGAGTCAATTCATAGTCGAAACATATGGGCACGACTCCCCAAAGAAAACAAGGGACTTTGAGGAGGACCCTTGCATTTTGTGGTCAAAGGACTGCCCAAGGCAGTATGCACAAACATGTGCCATCGACGGGGCCTGTTTCAATCAATGAGGCATCAGTGGACACCTACTAATTTTAGCAAAAGGGTCATTTTGGAAATTCTCTGAACTCAGGGGCGGATGTGTAGCACGGAGAGAGCAGTGGCCGTCGTCTCATACACGGACCATCGATCGGGGTCTCGTCTGTAAGGGCCTAAGTTTTTTGCACATTTTATGTTGGGTTCCATTAATTAATTAAAGGGTTAGTTAATTACCTGTGGTATTAGGGATCTAATTAAGTTTTTTAAACCCCTACATAAATCCCTAACAAAATTAGACTAACCAAAACTATCATAATTCCCATACCCAAGACTCTCTTCCTTCTCTCTTCTTTCTCTCTCCCAAAGAAACCCCATTAAATACCAAGCTAGAGGTAGGTTCAAAGGTTTAAAAGGTTCAATTTTGTCCATCAATCTTCATAAATTATTAAGGTATGGGATCTCTCACCTTTGAGACCTATTTCGTCAAAAGGTTTCATCAGATTGATTTCAAAAGTTGGGGTTTGAAGTAGCTTTTCATCCAAAACGAAATTGATGTTATGAATTTATTTTTTTATGATTTATTTTGGATAATATGAATATATTAACTTGTATTTTAACTCAATTATGTCATATCTTTATGAATAGGTCTAGTTTGGAGAAGATGACCTATTCCCCTTAACCCTAGGTAGTGATCTTGATGTGAATTGAGCACTGTTGGTTCAATTGAATTTGATTTTGTTTAATTATTATTCTAATATTTTTTGTATAAGTCATGACTAAATTAGGACTAATTCTAGACCTATCAGGCTAGTTCTTGAGAACTTGATCTAGGTTATGAAGTATGTTGTGAATTGACCTAAGTATCATATCTTAAGTTATGAAATAGTGATGAATTGTGATTTACTGATTCAATTGACTTTTTTTTATCATGTTGGTTATTGATGAGTGATGATATTATACCGTAATTTGGTTGAGTAAAAGGTTTGATGGTAAGACCTTGATAATTAATTATGAAGGAGACTTGGTAAGTCTTATACGATTGCTATTATTTACTTTAATTATGGTTACTTGTAATTAAGTAATGATTTTGTATTTGAGTATGCCTTGTATTAAAATTTATAGGGTTGGTATGATGTTGACTAAAAATGTCTTGACTATGGTTTGTGAGGTGTAGGGTAAGATGTAAATGTTGTAAGGATGGTGATGATATACCAATGTGTCTTATCATTATATGAAAATGTTATTGTACTAACCTCACCTATATGAATATTAATGAAAAGACAATACTCATGCAATTCTTATTGAGATATGATGATTATTATGATGATTATAATAGGTATAGACCCTATGACCTACATTAAGCTATGATGACTAATAAATGCATTAAAGACATTCAAAAGGGACTCTAGGTTAGCATCCAGTGAACTAGAGTGTGGACTGTCGCTTCCTACATAGGGAAGGTAGGATAACTAATGTACTCTTTAGATTGTAGACTAAAATGCATTTATCATAAAGAGGGTCCCAACTATATCTTCTAAATCTTGAACAATGTTGCCCCCATAGGAATACTAGCTAGTGGATCAACGTAGTTGCTATGTTTATGTTTTGGTTCTACCTTTGCAAGTAGTCCACCTTTGTTCCGTGTAGGGTTCCATGACACCGTCTTCCATGTTATCTCATGTGGTCTATCTCGGTTAAGGCATGATATTTCCAAAAGGTAAAATGAATTAAATGAACTCTAACTAGGATAATCTAAGGGGTTTAGCTTAGTATAGGTAGGGATATGGGACTCTACCTAAACATTGCACTTGATAATATATGTTGATTGGTGTAACTCATGAACATGTTTTGGTCTATATTGATAAACTAATATATATGTACTCTAAAATGTTGTGTTATGTGAAATAAGAGGTTGGTCGTGAATCTTGTTTGGTTACTTGATTGAGTAAGATTATGGGGTAATGCTTGGTCATTAAACATGGTGATTTAATAGGGTTTCATGGGTAGTTCTCTTGGTTTGCTTATGTAATAATGAACTATTATTCTTGCTTGTTATTACGACTTGATGATATAGTTACTTGACTATGTATTCAACTATATGATATGCATATCGTTTTGATGTTGTTGGTCTTATGATGTACATGCCTATGATGAATATGTCTTGTTGATTGGTATGATCTTATTGAATATGCATAAAGGTGTTCAAAGTAAATTGCATATTTAATGAGATATCTTTTTAGCATATTTTAATGGTATGTGTGCATATGGTCTCATACTTAGTACAAGTGGTGTACGAACCCCATTTCTTCCGTCGCCCCAAAATATTAGGGTCCGATCGTTGAAGGACTTTAGATGACGACTTTGAAAAAGACTTGGAATTCTTGATCATCCAAGTTGGGTTGGTCCTCACTTTTTGAGGGCAATGCCACTATCAAGCCTATTATGTTGCTTTAGTATTAAGACTCGTATGCTTCTTTCCTTTTCATTTGTATATTAAACATTGTATGACCTATATGTGATCTTGTTTCATTGATGTATCAGCTAGGCCACATTTGATGTACTCTTATTCGATGGTTATCAGATGATACAACTATTTGAGACTATGTTATATTTTATATATATATACGTGCAATAAAAGTAGAATACTAAGTAATCTTCCTATTCGAAGGGTCTATTTATACTCGTATATATCTATTATGTATAAGTAGAGGTATATGTAAAACTCAATTTAGAAGTAATAAGAGCTTTAAATTTCCTCTAATTTTGACCTATGAATGTGACGATGTTAGCAAAAAGTCTAGCCTTAGTCCTCAAAGAGGACAACAACGCTTGTTATTATTGGGAGGTGCTCCTCAGATATGACAAACTTGGTATCAGAGCATCAGGTTATATATCATTGAGTCAATGTCTCTCTCAACCATGATGTAGATCAGTACCTATAATTGTGAAGCACATTGCACTAACGAATAGGAATCTATGTGATTCTTAGGAAACTTTCACTTTCTTGGAAGTTCAATATCGTGCTTTTAGAGTTTTACTATATATACTTTTGCATATTATCCTCTTATTGTGATTACAGGCCATGAATACTTGAAGGAATTTGGCACAAAAAATTGAGGAAAAGATTGCTAATGTGGGAGTTCCTCCTCGTGGTGATCAACTTCCTCCTCTTGAAGAAGATGTTAATGATGACCAAGCTCCTGTCGATTCTCCTTTGACGGATGATGCCATAAGGGTTGCTCTTTCCCAAGTGACCCAAACCATTATTACCCAAGCACAAGCCGCCTTTACTCAAGAATAAGACATGACGACCCAAGCTAATTTGAAGGTTGTACCCCGAGTAAACCGACAAGTTTCTACCATGGCCTCTAGTCAAAGGGATTTCAGCAGAATGAATCCCCCTACTTTCTATGGGTCCAAGGTTGAAGAAGACCTCCAAGATTTCATTATTCTATGGGGTTTTCTCCTAGTGAGAAGTTCAAGTTATCCTCTTACTAACTCAAACATGTGGCCGAAACTTGATATGTCCAATGGAGGTTCAATATGCCGTTAAGGGGTGTACCTGTGACTTGGGAAGTGTTCAAGAAGGCTTTTCTTTAAAGATTCTTTCATAGGGAGAATAGGGAAGATAAAGTGGTGGATTTTCATCGACATTATTCAAGGAGGTATGAGTGTGCTTTAATACTCCTTGAAATTCACTCAATTGTCAAAGTATGCTCTTTCTTTTGTTTCCGACCGTCGTGATGAAATGAACTGCTTTGTGACAGGCGTGTTGGATGACTAGCAAAGGGAGTGTAATTCGGCTATGATACATGACTATATGAAAATTTCACTTGTCATGGTTAATTCTCAACAAGTGGAAGAGGAAAGTTCTAATAGGAAGAGTAGAGATGCCAAGAAGGAAAGAGCTTTTGATGGCTGTTCTTCAAAAGGTAGGCTTGAGATTCAAGACAATCCTAGGGTTAATAAGAGGGTTTCTAATCATGTTCCTTCCAAGTTACCTACGTCTACGGATTATAGGGTGTCTAACTTTAAGCCTAAAAGGGAAAGGGATACTAGTTCACCAACCAAGAAGCCAACTTGTGGAAAGTGTGGCAAGAAGCACTATGATGATTGTCTTAAGGGGACATATAATTGCTTTGTTTATGGTAAATGTGGGAACAAGGTTCGAGATTTCCCAAATATGAGGGGGGAATACAAGATGAGTGGAGAAGTAGGTAGTTCTATGATGCTCTGAAAAAAGAATCACTTTTATGCTCTCGGCTCTAGGAGTGAGTAAGAGACTTCTCCCGACGTGGTTACCGGTATGTTGGATGAATTTTCCATTGATTTATATGCTTAACTTGATTTGGGAACTCAATTATATTTTGTTAATCCCTTGAAATATAAGGAAATTTGAAATCTTACCCAACATTTTGAATGAATCTTTTATGGTGTCTACCCTGGTGGGTGAGTCGGTAATTGCAAAGAGGGTGTATAGAAATTTTCCTATAAGGTTGCCCAATAGAGTTACTTATTGAACTAGTAAAACTTGATATGTTTGATTTTGATTTCATATTGCGTATGATTTGGTTGCATGCTTGCTTTGCCTCTATAGATTGTAGAACAAGGGTGACAAAGTTTAACTTTCCAAATGAGCCTGTTTTATAGTGGAAGGGGGAAATTCTATTCCTAGAGGTCGTATTATATCTTCTTTGAAAGATTGTAAAATGATATATAAAGGGTTTTCATGCCATATAGTAACAGTACAAGATTTAGACTCTGAAATTCCTCCCATAGAATCAGTCCCCGTGGTGACAAAATTTCCGAAGGTCTTTCCTATATATCCCTGTATTCCTCTTGAACGAGAAATTGATTTTGTCGAATTGTTACCGGATACAAATCCCATTTGAATTCCTCTTTAACAGATGACCTCCTACCGAATTGAAAGAGTTGAAGGTTCAACTCAAAGACTTACTAGACAAGGGTATGGGGTGCTCCGATATTGTTTGTGAAGAAAAAGGATGGTTACCTTAGGATGTGTATTGATTATCGCCAACTCATAAGGTCATTATTAGAACAAGTATCCTCTCCCTAGGATTGACGAGTTATTTGATCATCTCCAAGGGTCAAGATACTTATCTAAGATTAACTTGAGATCGGGATATCACCATCTTAGGGTGAGAGGTGAGGGTATATGAAAAATGACATTTCAGACTAGTTATGGTAGCTGCGAGTTCTTAGTAATGACCACTAATAAAAAACTAGATTTAGCGATAGAAAATTATTGTAGCTAAACGGCAAATTCTGTTGTTAAATCCACTTAGCGAAGAATTAGAAAGTGATTTTTGTTAGCAACGAGCCGAATAACAAGAGTCTAGCGATGAGTTCGTCGCTAAATGAAGTTTTTTAGTAGTGGTCGTTTGGTCTCACTAATGACCCACCGACATTTATGGATCTCATGAATAGGGTATTCCCAAGTTACCCAAATTCATTTGTCATTTTCTTCACTGACGACATATTTTTATATTCAAAAAATGAGGAAGTTAACATGAACCCTTTGAGAGTGGTGTTATATGTACTGAAAGAGAACCAATTATTTGCCAAGTATAAAAAATGTGAGTTTTTGTTGAGGTCGGTGGCGTTTCTTTGTCATATCATTTGTAGTGAGGGAGTTGAGGTTGATCCACGGAAAACCGAGGCGGTCAAAATATTGGGCTAGACCATTGATTCTAACCGACATTAGGATCTTCTTGGGTCTAGTTGGTTATTATTAGAGGTTTGTGGATGTCTTTACATCCATTGCATCTCCCTTAACTACTTTGACCCAAAATAGTATAAAATTTAAATAGTCGGAGTCATGTGAGAGAAGCTACCAAATCTTGAAGGGTAGTCTTACTTCCGCTCTAGTGTTTAATTTACTGTAGTGTACAAATGGTTTTGTTGTGTATTCGGATGCATCCCGAGTGGGTTTAGGGTGTGTGCTTATGCAACATGGGAAGGTAGTAGCCTATGCTTCTAGACAACTTAAGGTGAATGAAATAAACTATCCAAGACATGATCTTTAATTAGCGGCCGTAGTATTTGCCTTGAAAAAATTGTGGCATTACTTGTATCATGTTCATTATGATGTGTATACCGAGCACAAGAGATACCAATATGTGTTTACTCAAAAGGAGTGGAATCTACAACAAAGTAGGTGGTCGGAATTGTTAAAGATTACGACATGAGTGTTCTCTATAACCCCGGCAAGGCCAACATGGTTGAGGATGCTCTAAGTTGTATGACCATGGATAGTGTGTCTCATGTAGATGAAGTCAAGAAAAACCTAGGGAAAGATGTCCAAAGGTTGGCTAGATTAGGTGTAATATTGGAAAATTCTCCGAATGGTAGTTTTGTGGTCCATTATAACTCTGAGTCATCATTGGTAGTTGAGGTGAAGTCCAAACAACACCTTGATCAAACATTTATGTAGTTTAAGGAATCATTCATAGCAAGGTTAAAACATCATTCTCCTTAAGGGGGGTGTCTTGATATATCGAGAAAGGTTGTGTATTCCCACTGTAGATTGTTTAAGGAAGCTCATGGTACCGTTACACCATTAAACCATGTTCGACAATAATGTATCATGATCTAAGGAAGTGTTTTGGTGGGAAAGACTGAATAAGAACATAGAGAAATTTGTTGCTAAGATTCCATGTTTCCAACAAGTGAAAGTCGAACATCAAAAGTCAGGTGGGTTACTACAAAAAATCCAAGTTGCTACAATAAACATGGATTTTGTTGTAGGTTTCCCTTGGACACAAAAATAATATGACTCTATATAGGTGGTTGTGGATAGGTTGACAAGTCTGCTCGTTTTATTCCCATCAAGTTTACTTATTTGGTGGAATATTATGCAAGTATCTCCATAGATGAAATTGTGTGTCGCCATGGTATTCCATTATCAATCATATGGGATAGGAGTTCACAATTCACATTAGGTTTTAGAGGTTATTCCAACAAAGGTTGGGTACCAAGATGAAGTTAAGCACTGCTTTTCATCCGCATATGGATGGTCAAGCGTAGCGTACTATTCAAACCCTTGAGGATATGCTTAGAGCTTGTAGAATTGAACTCAACGGCAATTACGAAAAGTATTTGCCCTAGGTGGAGTTTGCTTAAAACAATAGATATCGTCCATCTATATTCATTGCTCACTTTCAAGCCTTGTATGGTAGGAGGTGTAGGTCTCCTATTTGATGGTTTGAAGTGGGCGAGTCTTAACTTTTGGTTCCCGATTTGATTTATCAGACTTTGGAGAAGCTTTATATCATCAGAAACTGGTTTCAAACAATCTATTGTGAGCAAGAGTCTTATGCCGACCATAGGAGAAGAGATTTAGAATTTGAAGAAAGCGATAAAGTGTATTTGAAAATTTTACCTATGAAAGGGGTGGTTAGATTTGGCAAGAATGTAAGTTGAGTCCTTGTTATGTGGGTACCCATGAATTATTACAAATGGTTGGTAAGGTTGCCTAGTTAAATAGCTTTGGTTCATCCGGTTTCCATGTTTCTAAGCTTAAGAAGTGTATCAGTGATCCCGAGTTTATTCTTCCTATTGAGGGTCTTGTTGTGAAGGATAACCTGTCTTATGAGGAGTTTCCGATTCAAATCCTTGATACACAAGTAAAGAAATTGATGAACAAAGAGGTGGCTTTCGTAAAGGTGTTATGGAAGAATCACCTAGTTGAGGGTGCGACTTGAGAAGCCAAGCACGACAGGAAGTACCTTTACCCTCATCTATTTGATAGCTAGGGTTATTTCTTTATACTAATAATGAAAATAATGACTAAAATTGAAGTTTCTTGATTTTTGGTGAAGTTATGCAAAAATGTGCATTTTTATGTTATTACAGTAAGTTACAGTGAAATGTTCTTTCAACTTGGAAATTTTGCAATTTTGCTTATTTTGAGTTATCTTGTGCATTTTTATATGATGATTCTTTATGAAATTATATATAGCATGTTGATAAGTTACGATTTGGCATTATTGACTCTTGTAAGGTATGTTGAGATCTTGTGTTGTGAGAAGGAAATTCCTCATAATTTTCTATTGAGTCTTATGTGTGGTAATTAAAGTTTTCAAATTGCCTTGTGTAAATGCTATAATTGATATTATTATGTATTGATTGTTACTTGGGCTGCTAGTCTTGATTCTATTCCTTCCTTTCAAAGATTTTTAATGTCATTCGGGGAAGAATGTTTTTAAGGCGGGGATTATGTAACACTTCGAAAATCCAAGATGCGTTCTAGAGCCTAACATAAGTGTCATATGGTTTATACACTAGTTTACGGTATATTTTAATGAATATAAGTCATTTAGGAAGTCTAGAAACCAAAACGTCCGGAAACTAGTTCAATAAGGTACTAGTGTGCCTTAACCTATTTAACTAGATTTTAGGAGTCGGAAAATGATGAAAATTAGTGAAAAGGTTTCTAATATGTATTACAGTTAATTTATAGTCAAAATGTCTGGGCACGACTCTCCAAAGACCAACCAATGGCCCTTGAGGAGGACCCTTACATTTTGGAGTCAAAGGACTACCCAAGAGAGTGTGCAAAAATGAGTGCCATCGATGGGGTGTGTGTCAATCAACAGGGCGTCTAATGCCATCGTCGATGGAAACATAGTAAATTTGGACAAAGGTTCATTTTGGAAACTCTCTTAACTTAGCGATGGATATGCAGCACAAAGGGAGCAGTGGTCGTCATCTAACAGATTGACCGTCGATCGGAGTCTCGTCTGTGAGGGCCTAAGTTTTTGGACGTTTCAAGTTGGGTTCCATTAATTAAATAAAGAATTAGTTAATTATTTGTGGGATTATTGAGGTATAATAAAGTTTGTTTAACCCCAATATAATTCCCTTACCCAATTAGACTAACCTAAACCATCATAATTCTCAAACCCACTACGTTCTTCCTTCTCTCTTCTTTCTCTCTCCAAAAGAAACGCCATTGAAGACCAAGCTAGAGGTGGATATAAAGGATTCAAAGGTTTTCAATTTTCTCCATCAATCTTCTTTAATTAGTAAAGTATGGTATCTCTTTCACCTTTGAGACCTCTTTCCTCAAAGGGTTTCATCAAATTGATTTCAATAGTGGCGTTTTCAAGTGGGTTTTCATCCAATATAAAATTTAAGTTATGAATTCATTTGTTTATGATTTATTTAGGATATTATGAATATATTAACATGTCTTTAACTAAATTATGTTATATGTTGATGAATATTTCTAGTTTGTAGAAAATGACCTATTCCCCTTAACCCTAGGTTGTGGTGTTGATGTGAATTGAGTTATGTTGGTTCAATTGAATTGGCTATTGGTTAAATTATTATCCTAAAATTTTATTGTATAATTCATGACTAAATTAGGATGAATTATAGTCCTATCATTCCTGTTCTTGAGATGTTGATCTAGGTTAAGAAGTATGGAATTGACCTAAGTATCTTATCTTAAGCTATGATATAATGTTGAATTGTGATATAGTGATTCAATTGATTTTTTTTTATCATGTTTGTTATTTATAAGTTATGAAATTATAACCCTAATTGGGTTGAGTTAAAGGGTTGATGGTAAGACTTGAAAGATGAATTATTTAGGAGACTTGGTAAGTCTTGTGATCCCTATTATTTACTTCAATTATGGTTAATTGTGATTAATACATGATGTTTTATCTGAGTATGCCATGTATTAGGATCTATAGGTTTGGTATGATATTGAATTGAAATGTGTTGAATATTGTTTGTAAGGTGTTGGCTATGATGTAAATGTAATTAGGATGGTGATAATTTACCAATGTGCCTTATCATGATATGAAAATGTTAATGTTCTAACATCACCTATATGAATTGCAATAAAAGGACAATACTCATGCAATTTCTATTGAGCTATAATGATAATTATGATTATAATACTAACGATAGACCCTATGACCTACATTAAGATATGATGATTAATAAATGCATTAAAGACATTTCAAAAGGGACTCTAGCTTAGCTCCGAGTGAACTAGAGTGAGGAGAATACCTTCCCATGTATGGAAGGTAGGATCACTAATGTATTATTGAGATTGGAGACTAAAATATATGTATCATAAAGAGGGTCCCAACTATATCTCCTATTTCTTGAACTATGTTGCCCCTATAGGAATAGTAGCTAGTGGATCCACGTAGTTGCTATGTTCATGTTTTGGTACTACCTTGGCAAGTAGTCTACCTTCCTTCGATGTACGGTTCCATGACACTGGATTCCACATTAGCTCATGTGGTCTATGTAGGTTAAGGCAAGATTCTCCCAAAAGATAAAATGAATTAATGGAATGAACTCTAACTAGGATAACCTAAGGGTTTTAGCTTAGTCTAGGTAGGGTATGAGATTCTACCTAAACATTGCAGTAGTTTGCATTGAAAGAAGTCTTAGGAGGATTTTCTTATGTATGAATATTCTTATAATTGTACATGATATGTATATGATGAACTTGCACACTTTCACATTGTTGATACTATATGTTTATTGGTGTCACTTATGAACATGTGTTGGTCTACATTGTTAAAGTAAGATGATATGTAATTTTAAATGCTATGCTATGTGAAGTAGTAAGTTGGTCATGATTCTTGTTGGGTTACTTGAAGGTTATGGGAATTTCTTTCGTCATTGAAACTTGTTGATACAATAGTGGTTCATGGGTAAATGTATTGCTTTGTTTATATTATACATAACTCTAATTCATGCTTATGGTTATTATGATTTGATGATAGATTTAATTGACTATGTATTCAATTATATGATATGCATGTTGACTTGCCTAGATTTGATGTTGTTAGTCTTGTGATGTACATGCATATGACTTAATGAATACGTCTTGTTGATTGGTATGGTCTTGTTGAATGTGCATAAAGGTTTTCAAAGTAAATTGCATATTTAATGAGATGTCCTTTTTAGCATGTTTTCATCATATGTGTGCATATGGTCTCATACTAAGTACAAGTGGTGTACTAACCCTATTTCTTCCTTTTCCTCAATATTTTAGATTTCGATCGTTGAAGGACTTTTGGAGATGACTTTGAAGAAGACATGGAATTCTTGATCATCCAAGTTGGTTGGGTCCTCACTTTCAGAGGGCAATGTCATTATCAAGCCTTTGATGTTGCTTTAATATTAAGACTCTTATGCTTTTTTCTTTTTCATTTGGATACTAAACATTGTATGGCCTATATGTGGTCTTGTTTCATTGATGTATGGGCCAGGCCAACTTGATATACTCTTATTAGATGGCTATGATATATGACGACCATTTGAGACAATGTAATCTTCCTATACGAAGGGTCTATGTATACTCGATATATATCTATTATGTGTATGTAGAGGTCTATGTAAACCTCAATCTAGAAGTAGTAAAAATTTTAAATTTCCATTAATTTTGACCTATGAATATAATTATATAAGGTAAAAGGCTAGTCTTAGTTCTGAAAGAGGACAACAACGTTTGTTACGTCAGGGATGCTCCCCGGATGTGACAGCTTCCCACGACCTTATTCCTTGGTTTGGCGATTTTTCCAATTATTTGGCAAGAGATTTGGTACCTTCGGATTTGTTGTTTCACCAAAGGAAAAAGTTCGTGCATGATGTTAAAAAATTCTTTTGGGATGATACCTACTTGTATCGTAGTTATGAAGATGGGATTATTCGTCTTGTGTGGCCGAGGTTGATATGTAGAGTGTTTTTTAGGCGTGCAATTCATCTCTGGTTGGTGGGCATCATAGTGGTGTTTGGAATATGCACATGATCTTGGTGTGGTAATTCTATTGTCCAACCATTCACCAAGACACTCATGATTTTTCCAAGTCTTGTGATTGTTACCAAAGAGTGGGTGGGGTTTCAAAAATGAAAGAACTTTCTATGAACCTTATTTTTATAATTAAGTTGTTTGAAGTATGGGGTATTGATTTTATGGGGCCATTTATGAGTTCTTAAGGGATGAAGTATATTCTTGTTTCGGTTGATTATATATCAAAGTTTGTGAAAGCAATTGCACTCCCTAACAATTAAGGCAAGGGTGTCACCGCATCTTGAAGAAGAATATCTTCTCCAGATATGGTTTTCTAAGGGCGATTATTAGTTATTGAGGTTCCTAATTTTGCAATGAATTTTTAAAGATGTTTCTTGAGAAATATGGTATCCAGCGTACTGTAGACACACCATAGCATACACAAATTAGTTGGCAAGTCGAAATGTCCAGCACGGAGATAAAGCAAAGCTTGGCAAAGACTGTGAGCACAAATAGAACAGATTGGTAAAGGAAGTTAGATGATGCCCTATTGGCCTTTTGAACTACCTACTAGACTCACATAGGTATGTCTCCATACCAACTACTAAATGAAAGTCTTGAAATTTACCGATAGAGCTAGAGCATAAAGATATGTGGGCGATGAAGAAGCTAAACTTAGATTGGGGCACTGCATCCATTCAAAGAGCGAATGATTTAAACTTTTTTGATGATTTTTTACTAAAAGCTTATTAAGGATCATCCTTGTATAATGAGAAGATGAAGAAGTACTATGATCGAAGGATTGAAAACTGAATTTTGTTGTTAGGGATCTTGTCTTCTATTCAACTCTAGGTTGCATTTATTTCTAGGAAAACTCAGATCTAAGTGGTTGTGGCCATTCTTACTCAAGAAAGTGTTCCCACATAGAGCGGTGGAGCTCGAGAATAGTGATGGAACAAGGTTAATGTTGAATGGACAGAGAATCAAGCTTTATATGGGTAATGCGGAGAGTGTTCAAAAAGTGATTGACTCCTACTATCTTAATAAAGTCAAAGTAATCTAGAGGCATGTTTCCTTCTATGACGTTAAATGAAGAGCTACTTAGGAGGCAACCCAAGGTGTAAAATTTAGCAAACTATATGTTTCAAATTTAGTGAACAGGTTTTTTGTTGTCTATTTTATTTCATAGTAGGTGTAATTTTTTTTTAGTGATGGCTAGATATAGCACAGGGTCCGTGTCTAAAGTTTATCTAGAAAACATAAAAATAATAGCCTAATGGTTGCTATATGTGCAGGTGTGTAGGGAAAAATTTGCAGAAAATGGTCTGGTATAGAGGTCTATAGATACCATGGACAGTCCGTAAGTAACTCTACGTACAGTAAATGGTGACCATAGATCCCAAGTAAGTAATTTATTTTTAAATATCATAGTGATCTGTGTTCCTGACCTACATACTGTATATCGACCTATGGATTGTAAGCATGGTATCGTAGGTCTAAAATCCTAGTTCGATCGACCCGGCCCGGAATAACAAACACTTAAGATCCGAAAATATTAAATCATTTTCCCATTTCTTCAAATTACCCCAAACCAAAATCACTCCCCATTTCCCCCTAAATTCACTCTCTCTCTTACCGAATTTCATCAACCATTAACACCACATCCACAAACCCTCCAGTCCCTAGAACTTCGATTCCCAAATACTCCATTGATTTGGCACGGTAATAGTAGGTAAAACTCATGTTGGTAATAATTGAAGAAGTCGTTTCATCAAACAATCACACCACTCCTTCTTACTTTTAAGGTAATTGGCTTCCTTTAACATTGAATTTCAATTCATGGTTTGAAATTTGAAATTTTGTATGGGGCGTGTAGTTAATTAACCATGAAAGCATCTTAAGTATAAAATATAAACACCCAAGGGACGATGGTTAGTGATTCTGTGTAAGCCATATTAAAAAACTAATTCTTGTAACTATTCTAGATCCAAGTTTTGACTTAGGATGCCACATCATGCTTGACCTGATAATTTAATTAAAAATATATAACTCTTGAAATAACGAACTAGCATGAATTGATGTTGAAATGCATGAGTAAACTAGGATCTTTGTTAAAATTACTAAACATGTGGTCTCGAAAAGTTGATACATCTAAGAACTGGCACAAATTTCTCCTGGTTGTCACTTTCAACAATGTGTAATTTGTGTTTTTTTCTTTTTTCCTCATTTTCTCGAGTGTGCTCTCGGTTTTCTTAGTAATAACTACTCCTCCAAAGGTACCATGACATTCATGACGGGTTGATGAGTTCACTGATAGGGGGAAGGACCCCGTATATGTCCTACGAAGTAGAAGTATTCCCCGACTGCACCCAAAGCCACAAGGAACACACCCAAAAAGTGGTCCCCGATGTTGTCACTTCATCCTTGTCTGATGAGAAGTTCACATTAGTTGAGTCATCCACTGGTTCTGCTTCTTGTTTGAGAAAGGACTCCGACTCCGAATCTACTGTCGGGTGTGCCTCAAGATCTTCATGGGGATCCACCGCGGGGTCAAGTAAACATAATCAAGCTGCTTTGTCTGATGACAAATCCATATTTAAAGATACTGTGATCCTACAAAACTTTAAACTTAACGAAAAAGCGTGAGAACCAAATTTGGTTGTGTGAAGGGGCAATGGAAGATATACTAAGACGCCTGAGTTTTGAATGAAAAAGGATAAATGGATTGGGACACCACCGAAGAGTGTTATGTTTTTACAAACATTATTCTCACATTGTCGGAGATCCGTCGGCTATTCAAGAAGCACCAGTGCGAGTGGATGTCTCATGAGCAAGGAACATATATCAAGGAAGTCATGCGGAACAGTTATACTTCTATGCAACTACTCTCTAAGGTTCTATCCATAACAAGGCCAAGCCATTAGCATAGGTTCCCCTAAAATCCACTATGGTCTAAAGTGTCTCAGTGAAAATCTCCCGTGACACCATCAATCTCTTCCTATACAGCCCGAACATTAATAACATGTTGGCCACAAACATGGAACTTTTTGACTACAGGTATAACATTGTGAAATCGAGAGCCTTCGCAAGTGTGTCAGAGCGAAGAAAAGTTACAATACTGTTGCTTGCTAGAGATATGGCGCTGGATGGTGAGAGATCAAAATGGGTTGTTACACCCAAGTTGAGCATTAAAAAGGCCACTATCGATTCGGTGGCCATGTTTTTTGGCTATTGTTATGAAATAAAGTTTCACCAACTCAAGCCAACAACCTTTTCACGTGGGATAGAGCAATCATGGTAGTCGTGTTGGTCTCATGGATTGAGATTCACTTCGCCAAATTAATATTGGAGGAAATTCATGAGGGGGACTTCAACTACTTACCGATTCCCTTGTATGATTTTTCAGTTATGAAAGGACGCAGGACTGTCAATCTGACTTTGTGATAAGTTGTTCCACGATACAAGGACCCTTGATATTGGTCTCATTCATGATGAAGCTAATGTAAAACAAAACCATGAAAAGGGACCAAGTCGATGTGTGCGTGGGCGATAATTTGTTATATACGTGGAGAGAACACAGGGTGACATGACTTCACCTCTAGATGATGAACTAACCTCCTTCTTATAGGCTACCTATCAGGCTATGAGATCATCTATATCCACCTCACTTTGTAAAACCTTTGTAACGCTACTAGCACGAGGCAAAAAGTTAGAGGGACAAGTAGTTGCATTACTACAATACATCAAGCCATGGATGCAAAAGTTAGTGACCGAGTCTAAGGAGAGATTAAAAAAGAGGATGGAGGCTACAATGGACTAGGAATTACTAGAAATTCATAAGAGGATTGATGCGTTTGAGGTGAGACTTCAAGAGAGGCCAGCCCCATCCAATGATATATCCACCATCTAGATAGAGATAATGAGTTTTCAGGACGATTTCATAGCCATCATTACTACACCTGCTGTTGTGCCACAAGTTGTACCCTATGCACTAGGCGGTGATACAAGTTCGGGTGCCCTTTTTAGTGTAGATGAGGCAGATTTACATCCCAAGCCTAGACTTTCCCTAGGAAAAAGGCACCGTTCAAGTCGAAAAAATGATCTCAAGAATGAGGAATTGGCGTTACATAGGCAACACATTCAATAGAAGAAGGCCAATAAGGACTCCATCATAGATGAGTAAACGAGGCAGCAAACGGTGCATGAGATGGCTGTAGAGGAATCAAGTTCTATACTCATTAATGAGAGTCTACCGACTGAATCATATAGTATGAGTACTGCCAAAAGTACTAACCCTAGAGATTTGGGCACTACTGAGGGTGACCCACTAATGCTGAAGCTCGATCCCAAAAACTGGACCCACCTTCTTGTTGATGATTCTTCGGTGCTAAGCATCACACATTTGCCTTGCCCAAATCTCTTACTTTTTACCATTTTTTAGTATGCAATGGGAACAATTGCACTTATTTTTTGAGGGTGAGATAAATGTATTGTGAGTGATAAGGTGAATTTTGTGTAACCTGACTCGCAACCCTCTCTTGGGGTCTTCTTGCCTGCATTCTTTTCCCCTAAGAGACTACGTAATTTTCTCATTGAACCCGCATGTTTAGGAATAAATTATTTGTGTAGAAGCATTATAAAGAATGAAGCATGATGGTATAATCTTTTGAACAAATTATACCCAGCCAAAACATGTTCCAAAAGTTGTAAACTAGCATAAGTTGAATGTGTTGGCTATATGCATGACATGATACTGAACAAAGTGGATTGCGTGACCTAGAGGGAATTTTAAAAAGGTAAACTGATAATTTGGTAACGGAACTATGTGTCGTGAGTGTCCAAGAAATTTTGATGAATCAACAGCGTGAGTCAATCTAGAGCTTGCATGGTTAGTCTTGCGAAGTACATCAACTCTACAGTCTACGAAGTGATTGTAGGACCCCATTTTAATCTGTACACTAATAGGCCTAAGTGAATCCGATTAAATGACATAATTGTCCCTTTGATCCAATTACTTTGAGGCTTAATTATGTCACTTCTTTCGTGACCCCAAACACACCTTCCCATAATCTACTATGTTGTCCTCGGCCCTCCTTGGTATGTGCACCTTTACTAAGGCCAAAAGCCTAAGTTGAGGGTTGCTAGTGTAAATTCGTAACCTTAAATATTGTACCTGATCCGACATCGGGTATTATGCACCTTAACTAATAGAGAATCCATAAGTTGAGGGTGGGTAGAAGAGAGGAAAGCAAACAAAAAATATGGGTATGAAAAGAGTTGGGTTTTGAAACTAGAGGAAACAAGAAGAGGACATGACATTGTGTGACAGAAATGGAACAAAATAAATTTTTAAAAAATGATGAGATGAAAATAAAAGAGAACAAAAGAAAGACCTACAAAGTCTAAAAGTCACGTCCATAGTTAAACGAAATATGGGGAAAGAATAGTAGAAGATGGGATATATAAAACAGGGCAAAAAAAGGTCTGAAAGCATAAGGTAATGTCAAGGAGGGCACGAAATCACTAAAAGTACCACACCTGACCCTGAGCCTACTTTACAGGCAAAGAAAGTCCTATGATGATGATTCTAGATTAGAGAGTCTAAGCAATGAAAATAAGGGCACGCATATGGTATTGAAAACTCATGATGACTTGAATTCTATGCATGAGTCTTGAATGAATACCTCTACTAACAAATCATCAATATAATGTAAAAACAAAAGGGGAGTTTTGTTGATGTAAGGGCACCAATGTCATTATTAACAAGTTTGTACCTTGGAATGGTGAAACAATGCATGTCTTGTGGTTTATTGGTCTGTCATTGTCATGTTTGGATCCGCATGATTTATCTTGTGGAGTCTTAGGGAAAAATATTTTCATGTTGAAAAGAGAGTGGGGAAAGAAGGATATGTGATTGTTTGTGCTTGAGTTGCTTGCTAGATAAAATAGTCGCTTAAAGTCTTAGTGTGTCGCTTGAGGACAAACAACAATTTTATGTTTTATGTTTTGCTGTATCGTGATTTTACAATTCTTTTGATACAATTAACTTAATATGTGTGTCTAGATCTCGTTTCTATTAAATTTTATATGTTTTTGACATGTATTGCAGGAAATGTGTTCAGGCACAAAAATAAAGGAATAGTAGAGAAAAAAATGCAGAAAATGATAGAAATGAAGGTGATAAATGAGTTGTAGGTCCATTGTCGCTCCGTAAGTGATGTATGTAGATTAGAAGATAAGGCATGGAAGAATGATCAGGGAAATCCAACCAAGTGTCAAAGCACGATGACTATTGACAATCCATAGATTGATCTATGGACAATACTGCTAGATCATAGAATGTGACTGTAAGGGTTCCAATACCTGACTCTTGAAAAATCCTAAGTGTGGATCTATGGAGAGGAATGACAGACCATAGATTGATCGACAATCCGTACTGGTGGTTCATCGGATGCCTCAGAGAATCTGAGTTTTGCGAGTTGAAATATTTTCTAAGTACCTACTTATGGAAGGGACTTACGGAACATAGATCCCTCGACAATCTGTAAGTCGGTCTCGTAGAACGAAGATGAATGCATGAACATACTTTACTTATTTTATTTCCCTTTAATTTTAGAACTCGTTTTCTGTAAATAGGGTATGTAAAACCCCATTTTAAGGGTTGAAGAACATTATTATGGTTTTAGTTTTATGTTTTTGGAGATTAACTTGCAAATACTTTGCAATTGTTGATGCCGAAAGCACATTATTGAAGAATTTTTATTTTGAAATTCAAGTTGATATTATGGGTTTATTATTATTAGTATGCATGTTCATGATTTCATCATCTGAAAATATGAATTATACTCATCCTAATACGTGTAAATAAATTGAAAACTGGATTTATGAGAACCATGAGATATAAATAGCATATAAAAAGTACTTATGTGATCTTCGAATAGTATTTTGAATGCATTGATAATTCTGTAATCATAAGTCTTTTTTATAGTGCGTAACGTTAGAACTCGCCTTGTTGCTACTTCTCGGACCAAGGAGGTTGTTAATAAGAAAAAAATTATTAACATAGATTTAGTGTGATTTTATCTAATGGTCTAGTGTCGAATGGTGAGAGGGTGAACACTAAGACATACATTGATGCAATGTATAATATGAGGTAAAGATAAAGATTAGTAAACTATACACACGTAGTCAGACCAAGGTGCGGGGTGAAATTCTCTAGATGTCGGACCAAGGATTTAGGTATATGTAACATATCAGTTTACATGTTATATAGTAGGAGAGGGTTGCTATTACTAGGATTACCGCGTTTTGAGCTTGTGGGGAACACGAATGCGCAAGCTCTTGTCTCATATGGATAACAACTAAAGTTTAACTCTTGTTCACTAAATAATTACACATTTCTTTGAATTTTTCAATCAAACCCCCACCCCCTTAATTACTTATCTACGAAAATACTTAAACAAATGAATATAATTGTTAGTTGAAGTTAAGTCTAAACTTTTTTCCTCGTGGGATCGACCCCAACCTACAAGTTGGGTTCTTTACTTGATAAAGATCGCTAATGCGTCTTCAAAGAGGTATAACTTGAGTGTATCAATCACCCCATGTGGGATCAATCCCAACTCTTCATTGGATTACCGCCTACCCTTACAATGGTTGTGACACCCAGAAGTTCCATGACCTACTCTAGAGCCTCACGTAGTGAATAATGATTATTATAGACCTAAACTAATGGAATCCACTTAGTCAGGAAGTATTAAATCTTAAATGTCAATGAACATCCATGACGTTCAAAGACTAGTGAAAGTAATCTAGTGTGGCTTTAGGTCTTGGAAGGGGTTGGCTGGGTCGTACGAAGGTCAAACTTTGTGAAAATTATCAGGGTACACGTTAGAGTATGTGTAGGGTCAAAATGTCTCTGTAAGACTCCCCAAAGACAACCCTACGGGCGTTCGGGGAGGACACAAATATTTACTCAAAAGTCTTTCAAAATAGCATGCAAATGATGAGGGAAAACAACGACCCATCAAATTGACTTACTCTCCGTCGTTTGATTTCATGAGTACGCACTTACATTATGGAGTCGTGGTTCCATTTGAGAAGCCTCTGTCCCATACCACAAATTTCCAGGACGGTCCTTTCATGGATTTATGGACCGTCAATTGGAGGGCGTCATTGGTGCCTCCGAACCGGTGTATTATACTTCCAAGCCAAGGGTCGTTTTGTAAATTCCAGACTTGGCCAATAAAATGTGGGGTCGATCTAATTTTGTCATTTTAGGTATAACTTTAACTCATTAAACTAACTAACACTTTATAACTCCCAAATCAAAATAAAAACCCACTTTCCCTCTCTCACAAATTCTCTCCCTAACCCACCATTGAAGAACATGGAAGAACTCAAGATTCATTCTTTTTTAACTTCAATTCTATAATATCATCAAATAAGGTATGTGTATGTATATTCATGGATTTATTTATCCATGAAGCCCTTCAAAACATCTATTTTTGAATTTGTAATTGTGACTAAAAAGTAGGATTTGTAATTTCGCCAAGGGTTCACTCCAATATTGTTTTCTTTATGTTTTGTGCTTTACTTTATGTGATGTATTGATAATGTGAAGGGATTTCAAAAACTTCATGAATGCATACGTTCATATAAATTACCCTTTCTCATGTTTTAAAGGTTTTGTGCATTTGTCAATACTTAGTCTATTAATTGTACTAACCTATTTCTCCTTTTTCTATTAAGAATATAGGTTCCGACTAATTGGTTTTCCCCTACATCTTTGAAGAAATCTTAGACTTCTTATCTCCAAGACTTGTGGTAGGTTCTCAAATATCCGAGGACTAATATATTTTATGCCACTTTATGATTGCCTTTATTGATGTAATAGACTTAATACTCCTTTCTTATGTACTTTTTCTTAATTTACTATTTTTTCTAAAAGGTTGAACACCCTATTTGAAGAAATTTTGTTGACTTCATATTAATATATGGTGTATTTGTGAAAATGATATTATATTCTTACTATTTTGCTTTATGAAAAAGGAAGTTTAAACTTCTATTGTAAAGTGTTTTACATTCTGCATTATTTCAAGTTCATTATACAGTAACCATTATGCTAAGGGCTTGTAGAATACCTTATTGAGGTCGAGTATGCCGGTGACGTCTAGGGGTACTCTTCGGTCGTTACAAACTTTGTATTAGAGCATAAGGTTCTAGGATAATATTAGGGTTGATGTAAGACAAACCACGTCTATTAGGGTCTTATTCATAAATGTGAAGTGTGCCACCTTTATGAATAGGAGGCTGTGAGATGATTAGGAACCTTACTTTATTTATTACTCTATAATTGTTCTTGGAATCCTAATTCTATCTAATTATTTCCTTCTAATCCTTTTCTTGTGCTTATAAGCCATGAATACAAAAAGTAATATTGTTAGGAGGGTTGAAGATGAGAATGTTAATGAGGCAGTTCCCCCTCAAGCTTCAAAAAACCCTCAAGTTCATAATGAAGAAGGGGTTATGTCTAATGTGGAGATAAGGTCTGCCATCCATTGTTTGACTCAAGTGTTGTCTACCCAAGTTGCTTGAGATACTAGAATGAGAGTGAACCCCAATTCTAGCACCTCCACATAAGGGATAAGGAATTTCACAAGGATGAATCCCCCAACATTTATTGTCTACAAGGTGGAGGAATACCCACAATGGTTCATAGATGAAGTATTCAAGGTATAGATGTCATGGGTGTGACGTCTCAAGAGAAGGCGGAACAAGCAGCCTATCAACATAAAGATGTGTCTCATGTCTGGTATAAACAATGGAAGGATGAAAGGTCGACAATAGAAGGCTGGATTACTTAGGCGGCATTAAAAATGGATTTGATTTATAGATTCTTTTCCTTGAACCTATGGGAGATAAAAATACAAGAATTCATAATCTTCGTCAAGAGAATATGAGTGTGAATGAGTATAGCCTCAAGTTCACTCAACTATCCAAATGTGCTATACTATGGGGGTGGACTCTATGGCCAAGATGAATAAATTTGTTATGGGGGTATCAAATCTTGTGGTGAATAAATATAGGTTGGCTATGCTAATTCCAAGCGTGGACATTTCTTGTCTTATGGTCCATGCCGAGAAAATTGAGAAAGAAACGCTTAAACAAGTTGGTACGGATTTGAAATGTTCAAAGCCCGATGAAGAAAATTTTCCATTGATATGTTTGACATACAATACAAACCAAGGTTAAAAAGGAGGATTTTAATTCGAGTCCCTCCAATGCTCCATGCCAAATCAACCAAAGAGGACTACCCTTAAGCTGCTAGGACGAAATAAGAGTGGTCTTTTTGTTGGAAGAACTAGTTGTGCCAAGTGTGGTAAAAAGAATGAAGGGAAATGTTTTGCCGGCGTGGGCATTTACTATGAATGTGGAAAGTGTGTCCACCAAATAATAGATTGTCCAATCCGTTTGGCCAAAGAGAGCAAAGGTACCCAAAATCCCACCAGTTCTCCAAACTCTGATTCTCCCTAAAAGAATCGCTTCTATTCTCTTCGATCCCGAGGTGATCAAGAGAATTGTCCATATATTGTGTGTTAAAAGTATTTTACATTGATGTTTATGCATTGTTGGATCCCGGTGATACCAAATATTTTTAACTCCTTTAGGGGCTATAAGATTTGGTATGCTTCTCGATGTCTTCAATGAACCTTTTTCAGTGTCTACTACGGTGGGCGATTTTGTAATTGTTATTACAGGGGTTTCCCATTTTATTGCCCAACAGAGTAACATTGGTGGACTTGGTAGAACTCAATATATTGGACTTTGATGTAATTTTTGTAATAGATTGGCTACATTCTTGATTTGCTTTTATCGATTGCATAACTAGGGTTGTAAATTTTCAATTTCTAAATGAACCCATTTTAGATTGGAAGGGGAGAAACTTGTTCCAAAAATTCGAATCATTTCATGTATTAAGGCTTGTAAGTTAATCTCTAAGGGTTTTCTGTATCATATTGTGAGAGTCAAGGATCTTGAGTTCGAGACTCCCCTATTAGAGTCAGTTTCCATAGTGAGGGATCTGTCGGAAGTATTCCTCGATGACTTACGCGGAATTCCCTCAGAGTGGGAAATAGATTTTGGCATTTATTTATTTCAAAATACAAGACCCATCTCAATCATTTCTTACCGAATGGCCCCGGCTGAGTTGAAGGAATTAAAGGCTCAACTTCAAGATTTACTAGATAAGGGCTTTATTCAACCGAGCATATCTCTTTGGGGTGACCCTGTGTTGTTTGTTCAAAATAAATAAGGGTGTATTAAAATGTGTATTGTATAACATTCGAGAAGTACCCCCTAGACGTAATCAGAGTCCTCGTCCTCAGAGAGAAGTAGGACTAGTCTCTTAGCATTCATAGTTACATTCATAAGTTGAAAAGAACGGACAATTAAAACTTTTTATCTACATAAAATTCAAGAGGTTTACTTAGACCTCTCATTTACGCATAATATATTTATAGAGAGCATACATTGACTCCTCGTATAAGAAAATTACATAGTCTTCTACTTTGATGCAACATCTATACAACACACATAATATAGTTTTGAAAAGGATGTCTCATAGTAAACCATCTAAACGGAATAGAACAATATGGATATCCCTTATACAAATGTAAAAGTGACACTTAGCGCATGCAACAATGTCTTGAAACAACATGAGTGTAATGAGTGTCTTTAGACTATAACAATGTAACATAGGTAGAGTGATAATAAGGCATCATGCTCGGAACATTAGGATATAACCACACTTGAAGAAATGATAAAAGCCTTCCTTCAAAGTGATCACGAACCGTTCAATGACCGGAACCTAAAATGTTTGAGGGAAAGGAGGAAATGGGCTCATCACATCACTTCACTAACTATGGAATAGTATGAAAACACAAGATTGAAATCTTGCCAAAAAGGGACATTTCATTAAAGCATGCTAATTTACTTTGAAAAAACATTATGCACATTCGAGAACCTATACGATTCAATTAGCACATATCCCTTCAGTCAAGACCACGTATAACACAAGACCAACAATACCAAGTCTAATCAAGTCAACATACATATATGCATAATTGAGCATATAATCAAGACAACTCTATCGTCAAGTTATAATATCAACAAACATGTGTAAGAGTTCATAATATCATAACCTAAGCAAGAGCACAACTCAAACACCCCCAATTAAGTCCACTAGTGAAATCACTAAGTAAGGCTCCGTAACCTCACTCAACCAATTAAACCCAACAAGAACTATAAAAAATGCCCAACTTTATATACTATACCATTAAGAGTACAAATCATCATACTTTAGAAATAGAGACCAACTACATGTTCATAAGTGAAGCCAATATCACATAGCATCATTAACATGTAAGATCAACATATACAAATCATTTACATTTATTAGCATATCAGCACATAAGAAAAACCATCTAAGTCTTCCATCAATGCTAACTAGTTCAATGTATAGGTAGAGGCCCATACCCAAATCTAGACTAAGCCAAACCCCTTAGGTCATCTTACTTAGAGTTCACTTTATTACTTGGTTTTACCTTTGGGAACATCTTGCCTTAACCGACATATACCACATGAGATAATGTGAAATCCGGTGTCATGGAATCCTACACCGAAAGAAGATGGACTGCTTTCCAAGGTAGTACGAAAACATGAGCATTGCTTCTATGTGGATCCACTAGCTAGTATTCCTATGTGGGCAACATCGTTCAAGAACTATGAGATATATTTGGGAAACTTTTTATGCTACATGCATTATAATCTCCAATCTCATGAGTACAATAGTGAACCTGCCTTCCCTATGTGGGAAGGGACATGCCTCACTACTAGTTCACTCAATGCTAAGCTAGAGTCCCTTTTGAAATGCCTTCCTTTAGCAATCATAACTTAGTATAGGTCATAGGAGAATAACTCCTTGTATAGTCACATTCATTATATCAATAGGAATTTCATGAGAACACCTTTCATTACCACCTTCATATGTGTTATTAGCACATTAACATCATTATATCATAGTATGGTACATAGGTACTTCATAACCAATGTTATATCATTACATCTTAAGAATAATGTCAAAATCATATAATCAATAAATTAAATTGCATAATCATACCACACCTACTTAGTCCAATTACAATACATACTTCAATTGAACTTCATCACCAAGTACAAGCCATCATAATTTAAGTAAAGGTTTAGGATATCAAAGCTTACCCAATCCCGTTCAAGAGCCATCGCCATAGTATTACCATGAACCAAGTCAATTCCATCCAATAATAGGTATAATAACATCAATCAATGCTAATTAAAATAATAATGAAGTCAATTGCATGACTACAAGTAAATTCAACACTAGTTCATAACCTAGGGTTAGAAACTTGGATCAATTTCATGATCTATTCCACAAACTAGGTAAATTAATTAAGAACCAATGTAATTGAACCATAATAAAACATAATATTATCATAATAATCAAAATAAACAATAAAAAAAATACAATTTAGAATATCAATTTTGTATTATGAAGAAACCCATATGAAATCATCTTTTTGGAAATCAATTTTTGAAGAACACTTTGCTTTAAGAAATTCCAAAGGCGAAAAGATCTCATACCTTGATAATTATTGCAGATTGATGGATAAAAGTATTATTATTACTTCAATTTTAACCCTCTATCACTTTAGCCTTCTATGGAGTTTCTTTGGGACAGAGAAAGTAGAGTGATGGTACAGCAATTGGGTTTTGAGAATTGAGAGGTGTTTAGTTGTGTTTAGACTTAGGGTAGGTTATATAACTAATCAACCAACCTAATTAACCACCCCCTAATAAGCAATTAAGCCCATACCAAATTAACCTCATTAATTACATCATTTAAAACTTGACAGCAAAACAGTGACCCTGACCTACGAGACCCCAACCTACGAGCCGTAGGTCAGTCGACGGCCAGGACCCCCACCGTCCTGTACACTCGTCGTTTGGTCAGAGACTGGACAAAATAGAATTTTGGGAAAATTGATAAGTGATGATCGATGGAGGAAATTGACTCCCGATCGATTGGACCACAACTCAAAGACTTTCCCTCATCGATGGCTACTGTCTTAGGCAGCTTTTAGACAAAATGCCAGGGTCCTCCTAAAGACCCTTGGTTTGTCCTTGGGTAGTTGTACCCAGACGTTTCAACCCTAAACAAACTCTAATACGTGTTTAACTCCTTACCACCCAATTTCATTAAATTATGACTCCTAAAAAATTGTCAAATAGGCTAAGGCACGCTAGCACCTTTTGCACTAGTCTCCGGACGTCATGGGCATTCCTTGACAGTTTAACTCTAGTGCATCCTAAATGAATTTTATTCATTATTATTGACCTTTTAACAGATTTACAACTCTTGAGAACTCTTGTGAGGCTCTATATTACATTTTAGACTTTTTGAGTGTTACATATTGACTACCGATAATGAAAAAGGTCACTTTAATGAATAAGTATCCTTTTCCTAGGATTGATGATTTGTTATATCAACTCCAAGGTGTGATTTACTTTTCAAAATTCTATTTGCGGTCGGGATATCACCAACTAAGAGTTATAGAAGTTGACATACCTAAAATAGCTTCCCTTACTAGGTATGGTCATTTGAATTGCGAGTCATGTCTTTTGGCCTAATAAATGCCCCGACGACTCTCATGGACCTTATGAATTGATTTTTTAGAAAATATCTTGATTTTTTGTGATTTTATTTATTGAATACATCTGTATACTAATAGCGAGGGTGACCATGTTAACCATTTGTGGATTGTTTTGCAAGTCCTTAAGGATACCCAAATCATTGCCAAATATAGTAAGTGTGAGTTATTGTTGAGATCGTTTGCTTCTCTTGGTCACATTGTCTCTACAGAGGGGGTAAAATTAGATATAAGAGAAATGAAAGCGTTCAAAAGTTGTCCTATACCTTTAAGCCCTACCGACATTTGACGTTTATTATGTTTGGTCGGGTACTATTGGAGGTTTGTTGAGGGATTTTCCTCCATTTTATCTCCATTAAATACCTTGAATTAAATAAGGATAAGTTTGAATGTTCAGAGACATGTGAGAAGAATTTTAAATTGTTGAAAGAAAAGATTACCTTCGCTTTATTATTAGCCTTGCCGAAGGGCACACAAGGGTTTGAAATATATTGTGATGCTTTTGGAATAGGTTTGTATTGTGTCCTCGTGAAACATTGTAAGGTGATATAATATGCCTTTAGAAAACTCAAAATGAATAAGAAGAACTATCCAACTCATCATCTTGAATTACTGGTCGTAGTATTTTCTTTGATGATATGAAGGCACTATCTTAATGGGGTGCATGCGTATGTGTTCATCGACCATAAAAGTCTCCAATATGTGGTCACTCAAAAGGAGTTAAATTTTTGGCAAAGAAGATGGTTAGAACTCTTGAATGGCTATGTTATCAGTTCCTTTACCATACCGGAAAAGACAATGTGGTGGCGCATGATTTAAGTCGAATTCAATGGGTTGTTTGGCCCATGTTCCCGATGGTAAGAAAGATTTAGGGAAATAGGTGCATAGATTGACCCTGTTGGGTGTTCAGTTAGAAGATTCTCCTAAAGGAGGAGTCATGGTTTGTCATAACTCTGAATCGTCTTTCATGGTTGAAGTAAAGTCGAAGCAACATTTTGATCCTCTATAGATGAAGTTGAAGGAATCTGTTCTTTGAAAATATAGTTAATCTTTCTCCGAAGGGGGGGGGGTATGGAGTACTTAGGTACCAAGGTCCCAATATTACATTCATCCGGGTGCCAAAAAATGTATCATGACCTACAAGAGATCTGTTGGTGGGAAGGCATGAAGAAGGATATAGCGGAATTTGTGGCTAAATATCTCAATTATCATCAAGTCAAGGCCAAAGATAGAAGACCAGGAGGACTTACTCAAGATATAGTTATCCCCACTTGGAAATGGGAAGTAGTTAATATGAATTTTGTTGTTGGTTTGCTTCGTACAGGGAGGTAAAATGATTCGATATTGGTTATTGTCGATAGGTTCACAAAGAGAATGTGAGAATGCATGGATTCCACTTGTCCATCATTTCCGATAGCGGCACTTAATTCACTTCTCATTTTTGGAAAGCATTCTAAGGTGGGATCGGTACCGAGGTAAAACTTAGTATCGCATTTCATCCATAAACGGATGGTTTGGCGAAATGAACCATCCAAACCCTATAAGATATGTTAAGGGCTTGTGTCATCGACTTTAAGGGTGATTGGGATTGACACCTACCATTGGTCGAATTCGCCTACAATAATAGCAATCATTCTAGCGTCGCCATGGTACCTTTTGAAGTTCTTTAAGGGAGGAGATGTAGGTCTCCAATTGGGTGGTTTAAGGTAGGTGAGTTTTAATTAAAAGGTCCCGAAGTAATTTAGGAGGTTGTGGATAAAGTCCGATTCATAAAGGATCATTTGAAAGAGGCTTAAAGTCGGAAAAATCTTATGCCGAAAATAGAAAGGGGATCTTGAATTTGTAATAGGTGATTGGGTCTATGTGAAAATTTCACGCATGAAAGGGGTGTAAGGTTTGGTAAATGATGTAAGCTCAAAATGCACATTTTTATCATTATTTGCCTCACATTTATTGTTTATATTTATCCATTTTGAGCATAAATTTTATGAATTCTTCTAAATTGTGTATTTTATTTGTAGGATTAAATTAACAGAAAATTGGGGAAGTTTGAAGCTAAAACGAATTAAATATGAAAAGTTGAAGAAGGAAATCAAGTACGCAGCTTAATGGAAATAATTTAATATATTATTCATATAATTTATATGAAAATAAATAAAGGAGAACTTACCTGCTAGTCCCCGTGCTAGGCAGCAATATACAGCGAGTTTCACGCCCAAAATTGAAAGCTACACGCGCAAAAAAAAGGGAATCCAATTCCTTTTGATTTTGGATTCATAATTTGTTTGGAGTCAATTATTTTATCAGGAGTTTACTAATTTTATAAATAGTGCATAGAAATAAATTTTAGGGAGGCCAAGAATCAAGATACAAGACAAAATATTAATTTTCTTCTAGCTTTAGAGCTTTGTAAGAGCCACCAAGGAGATCGGAGAATTGTGGTTTATTCTTTCTTATCCTTTATTAATTATTTGTATTCATGACTAATAAAGGATATATTATCTATTGTTCCTAACTTTTTATGATTAACACATGCATATTTATTTGAATAAATTTGGATTGTGTTTTTGAGATAGAGTTGCTAAACTTCACAACTAGGGTTGTGGGAACCATGGGCAATTAACAAAGTATGACTAGTAACTAAGTAATTCTCAAAGGGATTCTTGCATATATTGATAATTCTTTTGCTTAGAAGTCTTTTTAAAGAGTCCACGCGTTAGAACTCGTCTTGTTGCTACTTGGCGGACCAATGAGGTAGTTAATAAGAAAAGAATTATCAACATACATTAGGAGTGGTATTATCTAATAGGCAAGTGTCAATTGGTGCAAAATAATAACTAAGTCATACATCGATTATGACGACTAATATGATGTAATGGTAACGGTTAGTAAATTATACAGACGTAGACGGACCAAGGTGCAGGGTGAAATTCTCTAGTTGTCGGACCAAGGAATTAGAGATACCTAACTTATCATTTTGCATGTATTACACTTGGAAAAAATTGCTATTACAAGGATTACATCATTATGAGCTTGTGGGGAACACATTCCTACTTATTTTTATTAATTTAGATATAAATAAACACTTAGTCCAAAGCTATTTTTATTTCTTTTATTTTTATTTCAATTTTAAACCCCCCATTTTTATATAATGACTATCGAGTTAAATATTTGCTATTGCTAATATTCTTCCATTGAGGGATCGACCCTGACTCATAGTTGGAAAATATATTGCATGCGATCGTTTATATTTCTTTTCAAGAAGTATATTTGAACGTTATAAAAAATGGAGCCGCTGTCGAGGAATATGACTTAAAAATTTTCTTTACTATTTATTTTACTTGTATTTTTCTTTATTAGGATTAGTTTTCAATAATTTTTATTTGTATTATTATTATTATTATCATCATCATCATATTTCGTCTACTCTTCTTGAGATGTCATTTGAAAAAGTATGTAGTGATGAGTGTCCTTGCAATTACCTCCCAACATTTTATTTGTTCTTATAGGGTCATTTTTTCTCAACTAGATAAGTTGTATGGGGACATGGAAGATTCGTTAACAACTTACATTAATTCAGTATGTAGGCGCCTTAGTGAATATGCCTTTGAATTTGATCTCTATTATTAGATATTGAGTTGAGTGCTAAGATTATATCATATGACACCCAACAATCTGGTAATATTATGTGTTAGGAAGAAAAAATACTTATAAATCAACTTGAAGATAAAAAATTTGTGGTCCAATTGCTTGATCATACTTTTATTTATGATGTCCCTGTTGAGAAGAGTGCACTAGAATTACGTAATGAAGTGGATAATATTATTTATAAAAACTCTAGTATGTGTATATATGAGGGTGTAAATAATAAAAGAATTAATGAGCTAGGGCGCATTGGACCTCATTCCAAGCACTTTTCCATATAATGTTTAGATGATGAGAAATTCATCGAGTCATCTGAGCCTATAGAAGAGTGTATGAAGGAGGAAAATAGTGTCTACATGCTTGAATTAATTGTTTCAACATTAGAAATTACATTCCTCACTTAGGATCCAAGAAGTGCATAATGTGATATCTCTTATTTGGGACCTTTATTTTTGTACCACCATCCCTTGATCATAATAGAAAATTGATTCAAAAATGGGGGTGAAATTCATATCTTCAATGTGAAAGGAAAAATAGTAAAATTGACAGTGTCGTGCTGCGACGTTAAATTAAGAGCTTATTGGGAGACAAACCAATTAGTAGGGTAACTTCTTCTTCTTTTTTTATTATTTTGTTTTATTAGTATAACCCTTTTTCAAGATTAGGGGAACACTGAGTACCAAAAAAAGGAGGATGTTTGAGCTTAAGTGTGGGGTACGACCGTTGATATAAATTTTGAGAACATGCTACTAGCTAGGCCTAAAGGCCTCAGGGAGTTTTCCTAACCCTTGTTTTATATTTTATTTAATTCTTTGGGGGGGGGGGGGCATAAAATCTTTTATGCGTGGGGTGGAGGAATGAATTCCTAGTTTACACTGTTTTATTGATTCTTTTTTAAGATGGGTTCCTTGGAATTTGTTTCGGTTCTTTTTGTGAGGATAGTCCCTATGAACCGAGTGTCTTTTATTTATTTATTTAAGGAAAAAATATTTTTAATATTAATTATTATTCTTTTAGGAGATTTAAAATTACCTTTTTGAGTTATCGGATACTTACTATTTGGGCGTAATTTTAAGCAGTACTTTCTTGTGAATGCTTGATTACTAGTAAAATTTCAAACCTTTTGACATCTAGGTTCATGGTTGTGACTTTGTGTATAGCTTATTTTATTTTGTAGTTTTCTATGATTCTGTCTCTCTTAGAAGTGGAATGGATCCATCATGATTGATACTTGTGTCATGTGTAGTGAGACATTGTTTATTCCATGTTTTGCATCTTAGTCTACAATTTGACCTGCATGTTATTAAAGTGAAATAAAAAGTGTTGCTTTCTTTAGGGGATGATAATAGGTTTTCATTGATTTGTCATGTAAATTTTAGCCTTTTTAGACATTTTATCATTAGTTATCCCTTTTGAGCCTGTAGCCTTTTTTTGGTAGTCATATTTTGCCCTAAACTATTTTGTTGAATCCCTAGTTTTTGCACCTTGCTTCCTTGACCATTATACCATAGACATATTCTAATTATCATTTTTTTAGAAAAAAAGAGATGGATGGTGAAAAAGTAATCAATGATATCTATAAAGTGCTTAAAAGCCCTCTTTGAAAGAATGTAAGATGAAAAAAAGAAGAAAAAAAACGAAGAAAAGAAGTTACATTGATGACGGGTCTAGTTTTTTCAAGGACATCTTGCACCTTAACACATGTAAAATACGTAAATTGAGGGTTGATACTACGAAGGGAAAAAGAGAATCATGACTAAAACATTCTTGAGATGATGATAATTACATGTGAAATAATTGTTGAAGAGAGGGCTGACAATAAAGAGAAGAAAATATAGGGGATGAAGTCTAAAAACTGGCAAGTGCTTAAGGAAGTGTAAGGCACTAGTATATAATTTTCCTACCCGTCCCGTAGCCTACATTGTAACCCGTTAAAATCCTATTTGATTCTATTCAAGCATGCTTAATTCGTAGCGATGTACATAATAGGAAAGCATATGGTTCTTTGTGTATACATGTGAAATTTATTTGTGAGTGTGAGACCTATTCTTGATATGAAGTCTTTCATTTATATTCAGTCTTTTGAATGGAGTATGTGGACTATTTCTTCTTGTGATGTCACCTGTTTCATGATAGATAGATGATTTTATTAACTTTCTTTGATGAGAGTAGGTGAGCATGATTAAATTTAATAAGCTCAAAGTCCTTCCTTGAGGTTTGGAAGTTAGAGGTTTGTTGTTTATTTGGACATTTTTCATAATGATTGAGAAGTATAATTGATGTTTTAAATTGGTATATGACCTAATTGTTTGAATTAACCAATTTGATAACATTGCTTGAATGATTTTTTGGGATGAACTTTACTGTTTGCTCAAGGACGTACAAAAGTTTAAGTGTGGGGTGTAGGTGCGGAGTGAAACTCTCTAGTTGCCGGATCAAGGAACTAGAGATACCTAACTTATGACTTTGCATGTATTACACTAGGAAAAAATTGCTATTAGAAGAATTACAGTTTTATGAGCTTATGGGGAAAACTTTCATAGTTATTTTTATTAATTTGGATATAAATAAATACTTAGCTCAAAGCTATTTTGATTTATTTTATATTTATTTCAATTTTAAAAACTCCATTTTTATATAACGATTATCGAGTTAAATATTTGATATTGATATTATCTTCCATATTCTTTGTGGGATTGACCTCGACTTATAGTGGGTAAATATATTGCATAAAATCATTTATACATCTTTTCAAGATGTGTATTTAAATGTTATCACTAAAAAGGGGAAACTTAGTACCCGTTATGTGGGCCTTTATAAAATATTGAATCGGGTTGGAAAGTTGCTTATGAGTTGAAATTACCAAATTAATTAACCCAGTTCACCCGGTATTCCATGTTACCATTCTTAAGAAATGTGTAGGTGACTTGGTGTCTATTCTCCCATTAGAAGGATTGAGAAACTTTTTTATGAAGATGTTCCGGTCGAGATCTTAAGACCTCCAAGTCAAGATATTAAGGAACAAGGAGGTTGCCTCCGTAAAAGTCCTTTGGAAAAAGCATCTAGTTGATGGTGCAACATGAGATGGTGAGGTCGTTATGAAGTCCCGCTATCCACATCTTTTTCCTCATACTCCTAGAAAAGATTTAGGTAAGTAGATTCTCTTAAAACAAAATTATGTATACTGTCGACTTAGATTGATTTTCTATTATGTGCATGTCTTTGTAAAAGTTTCATGCTTAAGTTAACGTTCATGAAATTTGTCCTCATATTTAGCTTGTACTTGCATGTCCTCATGTTTAGCTTGTACTTGCATGTAATATCTTATATTATTTCTATGAGAGTTGTAATGATCATGCTTGATATTGTTTGAGATAACAAATTTCAAGACAAATCTTTGATATTATTGTGAGATCATAGTCAAATGGAGAAGGTAATTCCTCCTTAAATGATGTGAAGTAGTGAGTGTTTATGTGTGATGAATTGTTGATTTAAATTGCTATATTTTAATGTTGTAATTATGTGTAGAAAGAAATAGAGAATTCCTCCTATGATTTGTGACTCATGTTAGCATCTTTGTTGTTCGGATGCTAGTGTTGAGTCTCTTTCTTTCCCTAAAAGCGAGTTAAGGTATCATTCGAAGACAAATGTTCCAACTGGGGGATAATGTAATTCCCTGGAAGTTCCATGACCTACACTAGAGAATCATGTAGTAAATAATGATGAGTATAGAAATAAAATAATGTAATTAACATAATTAGGAAGCATTAAAGTTTAAAATTCAAGGAACGTCCATGACGTGCGGAGGCTACTGAAAGTGATATCGTGTTCCTTCGGGTATTGGAAAGGGTTGGAAGGGTCGTATGAAGGTCAAACTTTGTGAAAATTCTTAGGGTACATATTAGTGTATGTTTATGGTAAAATATTATGGGTATGAATACCTGAGGACCACCGTAAGGGACCTCGAGGAGGACACAAACATTTACTCAAAAAGCTTTCAAAACAAAAAGCAAATGATGAGGGAAAACGACGCTCTATCGACTCAGGCTCCGTCCTTTAGTCTCGTGAGTCCACACTTACATTATGGATTCACTGCCAAGCAAAGGGTTATTTTGTAAATTTCGCCCTTCGCCAATAAAATATGGGGTCAGTTCTAATTTTCTCATTTTAGGTATATTTAGGTGTCACATCCGGGTTTACCCAATAGACACAACAGGCGCTGTCGTCCTTTTGCCGGACTAAGACTAGCCTCCTAGCTTACATCATTACATTCATAAGTGTAATTTAGCGGAAATTTTAAAACATTCTATTATTTCTACTAGGAGGTTTACATAGACCTCTACATACACATAATATATATGTCGAGTATACATAGATCCTTCGTATAGGAAGGTTACATATCTTTCTACTTTTATTACACACACACACACACACACACACACACACACACACACACACACACACACACACACACACCACACACACACACACACACCACATATATATATATATATATATATATATATATATATATATATATATAGAACATAGTCTTCAAGGATTGTCTCATCTCATAACCATCTAACACTATTAGCAATTTGGGCATAGCCTATACATAAATGTAACTAGAGCCACATATAGGCTTTATACAATTTGTACTTAAATAAAAGGAAATAGAATAAAAAAGTCTCAGTACTAAAAGAGAAACATAAGCTCGATATTGGCATCAGCCTCCGAAAATGAGGACCTACCCTTCTGTGATGATCAAAGGATCCAAATTTTCTTCAATTTGTCTTCTGAAACACTTCATTGACCGTAACCTAAAATGTTGGGGGGAAAGAAAGAAATGGGGTTAGTACGCCACTTTTACTAAGTATGAGACCATATACACATATAAGCTCAAATCATGCAAAAAAGAACTTCTTTTTTTCAAAACATGCTACTTTATTCTTTGACAACCTTTTACATCATCAAAGGAATCATATAATTCAAAAAGGCATATTCATAAAGTCAAACTAAATTACATGCTTGTAAACATGCTTTAACTCATAACTGAGTATAACTTTATCATCAAGTAATTACATCACAAGCATGGATAAGAGTTCATCATATCACAATAAAGCAAGACTACTACCCATGATCCTCATAAAGCCAACAAGTGCAACAACCAAGCAAATCCCCATAACCTTACTCAATAAAGTGCCCCAACAAGAATCATGACTAATATTCAATTTCACATGACATAACCTTTTCGACTATTCAACATCATACTTTTAGCAACATACACCAATTAAATGTTCATAATAGTATCAATCAAAATATAGTAACATTTACATGTAAAGCTATAATACTATCATCTTTTGCATTCATTATCATATGGATACATAATATCAACCTTCTAAAGCTTCCATCAAGGTAAACTAGTGCAAGGCATAGGTAGAGTCCCACACCCCTACCTAGGATAAGTCAAACGTCTCAAGTCAACTTAGTTAGTTTATCTTCATTTGTTCATTTTTATCTTACGAAACACTTGCCTTAACCGACATAGACCACAAGAGCTTAGAGTGGAATTCGGTGTTTTAAACCCTTACACCGATGGAAGTTGGTCCACCAGCCAAAGTAAAACCAATCATATATGTATCTTTCTAGGTGGATCCACTAGCTAGTCTTCCTTTGTGGGCAACATAGTTCAAGCAGTAAGTGATAGGTATAATCCCTCTACATACCATTTGGCAATTGGGGCCTCCTCTCATGGGAATCCATTGGATGAGATCCTTCTCGGGGGAGTCATCGCCACGTTTAGAACTATACGGTGAATCTTCCTCTATGGGAAATCATTACCTCCCATTGCCAAGTTCACTCAGTTTAAGCTAAGTACCTTTATTGAAATGTATTTAAGCCTTAAATTATCAATCATATCTTAGTTTAGGTCATAGGGTTTAACCCTTGTATAATCTTCATCATAAATAGCTCAATAAGAATTGCATGAGTATAATTCATTTCATTAAATTCATATAAGTGAGGTTAAAACACTAGCATTTCATATCATAATAAGGCACATTGGAAGTCATCACCATCCTTATAACACATACACTTTTATCAACCTCACAGCATAGTGAAGACATTTCAATCCAACATCATAGCACCCTATAAATCCTAATACAAAGCTAACTCCAATATAACATCATAACTTAATCACAATTAACCACAATTAGAAGTAAAGGATACAGAACATAAAACTTACATAGTCTCCTTCATAGTTCATCATCAAGAACTTACCATAAACCCTTAATTCAACCAAATTTTGGGAATACAAAATCATAATTCAATGATCAACATGATAGTAAATCTAGGATAATCACTATATCATAATTCAATATTAGATCATAGCTTAAGATAAAATATGTAGGTCAATTCACTTCCTCACCTAAATCACCTTTTCAATAACTAGAATGAAATACAACAATTGATTCTAATTTTTTTATGAGTAATGTAAACAAATCAATTAATAACAATTCAACCAATAACCAAGTCAATTGAACCAATTTTAACCTAATTCATATCAATATTAAACCTAGAGTTAAGGGTTAAAGATCATCATCTACAAACTATACCAAACCATCAAGATATATGACAATTAAGTTATAATACATGTTAATATATTCATATTATCCTATGTAAAACATAAACAAACCAATTGATATACTAATTTTCGAGATTGAGAAGAACCACATGAAAACCCAACTTTTAAAAATACTTTGAAGGAACCCTTTAACGAAAGAGGTCTCAGAGGTGAATTAGATCCCATACATTAAAGTTTGATGAAGATTTAATGGTGAATTTGTCTCTCTACAGCCTCAAAAGAGTTCCCCTAGCTATTCTTCAATGGTGTCTTCCAATAGAGAGAGAAAGAAGAGAGAACGAAGAGATTTTGTTTTGATAGTTGTGTTTAGTTCTTTTAGGGTTGTGGTCTTTATATGGGGGGGGTTACTTAACTTAATTAGACTCCCTTAAACCCTTAATTCACCACCTAACCCCTTAACTTATTAAATGAAACTAAGTTAAAATATGCAGAGAATTCGACCCTAAAAAATGGAACCCTGATCTACGATCCATTTGTGCGTCGACGGGAACTGTGCCTTTCGTGCTACACATCCGTCGTCTTGATCAGAGACTGTGCATATGAGGGCCTCCAACAAAATGGATAAGTTTTGTTTTACATTCGGTATCGACGCCCCATCGACTCAACACACGCCCTGTCGTTTGCCCTCTCGTGGGTGCACACTACCTAAGCAGGGTTGCCTTTTTTGTGCTAGGGTCATTATCAAGGGTCCTTGGTTGGTCCTTGGGGAGTCTTTCCTAGACGTTTCGACAACAAATCAACATTAACACATTTTACACACCCTTCCACAAAATTTCATGATTTTCCTACTCCTAAAAGCTAGTCAAATAGGCTAAGGCACGCTAGTACCTCCATGAGTTATTTTTCCCGACGTCATGGACGTTTTGGTTTCTAAACTTCCTAAATGACATATATTTATTATAATAGTCATTTAAATATTGTATAGACCACAAGACACCTACATTAGAATTTAAGAAACATCTTGGATTTTCGAAGTGTTACATAAAGGACTTTAACTCATTAAACGAATTAACACTTCATAACTCCCAAATTAAAATCAAAACCCACTTTCCCTCCCTCACAAATTCTCTCCCTAACCCACTATTGAAGAACAAGGAAGAACTCAAACTACGACACTCATGATTCATTATTTTCACTTCAAATTCGTGTAATATCATCGAATAAGGTATGGGGATGTTGATTCGGATAAGTTTCACCATGAATCCCTTCAAAAATTATATTTTCGTATTTATTATTGTGACTAAAAACTAGGCTTTGTGATCTAGCAATGGGTTCACTCCAAAACTGTATTTTTTATGTTATGTTCCTAACATTATGAATATATTGAGATTCATTGTTTGTTTCTATTTTGAAATTTTTCCAAGAACCCATGTGCACCGTATGACCTTATTTCATGAATATTATTGGATGAGTTGAGTAGATAGGAACATGATGTGTTGCAATTGATGATTATCTAGCTATAGTATCTTGTTTCATGTCTATTGTAATGCATATAGGGGTGATTATGATTCTTGATTCTTAACCTTTAAAAGAGATTAAATCTTAGGGTTTGTATATACGATCTAGAATGTAGTATATGAACTTTAAAGTTGCTTGTAAGGTAGATGACTTATTAAAGAATGAAAAGAGGTATTGTGGAGTGGTTTCCACTCCATTGAACCTTACCTATTATGTTGCATAAATTTTGTGGAATGAACCTAGTCTCTTGTGTGTTACTTGAAAGTATAGTTCTCATGAAAACACCATAATTGATCTTGTTAAAAGTACTACCCAGATATGTATGTTCATTATAGGATGAAGTATATTCTCACCTAATGAATCTAAGAGATTTATGTCAAATTGTTTTGAATGAATATGGATCACTCGTCATATATGTAGATACAATTAAAAGTACAAAGGGTAGTAAGTTGGAAAAGTATTCTAAGCACCAAGAGTTTATGGTCAATAAGGAAAAGACCCTCCCGTTAATGCAAGAGGTTAGGTCATCCTAGTGATACTCATGAGATGGGGACTCCCATATTAATGCAATGGGTAAATTCCCTATGAGTAATCTCCCTATACCTTAACTACGTGTCCGTAGGAGAGAGCTAGGGGATCCACATAGTAGCTAGTATGTAGGTTCTACCGTTGCAAGTAGAACACCTCTTTTCATTGTGGGTATTTCTGACATCAGATTCCATGTAGGATCTCATGGTCTATATAAGTTATGGTTAATCTTCCCTATCAATGGAAAAATTAAAAAAGTACGAATTACTCCATGACATTCGAATGAGCTTACTAAGTTGAACTGGGGCACGTGACTTCACTTGTACATTGCACTAGTAGACTTACTAGGGTGTTATGGGTTGTTCTTTGTATTTATGGAGCTATAATGATAAAATATATATTAAATGGCTAATGATTATAGTGAGCATATTCCTATATCAAAATGTGGTTTATTATGCATGTGTTTCATTGAGATTTATTAAATGTGATAGGATGGAAAGACAATGTGTATGGCTAAGGTGGGTTCTAAGGAACACTTCGTAGAGTTGGTATTATGGGATGCTAACTTCACATTGCATAATTGAACCTTAAAATGTGCCAAAGTCATAACTTCATTGTAGTGGGACATGGTAGGGTAATTGCATTATGTGATGTGTTTATAATTGAAAGTCTTCCAAAAACTTCATGAATGTGTATTTTGATATAAATGACCATTTGTCATGTCTTAAAGGTGCATTTTTCCATAATTAGTTCATTAATGGTACCTACCCCTTTCTCTATTTTCTATTATGACAATAGGTTTCGGCTAATTTGTTTGTTCCTACATATTTGAATAAAGCTTGGACTTCTTATCATGAGTACTTGTGGTAGGTCCTGAAATATCCGAGGACTAACGCAGTTGATGCCACTTTATGATTTTTTCTATTGATGTAATAGACTTAGCAATCCTTTCTTATGTACTTTTGTTCTAAAAAAGTATTGTGTCTAAGTAGCTAAGGATCCCATTTAAAGATTTTTTGTTGAATTCATATTGATATATGGTGTATGTGTGACAATGATATTAGATTCCTACTATTGATTTTATGAAAAAGGAAGTTTGAACTTCTATTGTAAAAAGTTTTAAATTCAACATTATTTCAAGTTCATTCTGCAGTGAAGATCGTGCTAAGGTATTTAATTAAAAGAAATCTTCGAGGTCGAGTATGCCAGTAACGTCTAGGGCATACTCTGTTGTTGTTACAATTGTATGAAGTATATTCGAGCATTATCAAAAATAAAGCCATTGTCGGGCAGTGGTGTTTAGAATTCCTTTAGTGAATTTTGTTCTGATCTTATTGTGTTGTAGTTGAACCAATTTACTTTTGTTTGTTGTTGGTTTTCTTTGAACAGGTGATAAAATGAGTTTTAACGTAAGAAACTCTAGTACTCTTGATCAAATGATGACATCACCAACATAAATGATGTTAATGAAACTTAGTTAGGAGTGTGGGTAATATATGTTTGCCCCCTATGGTGGGAAATGCAATTTTTCACCTGACTAGCATCATGCTTCAACTATTAAAAATAAAGGGTTAATTTGGAGGGTTGGTTTAAAAGGATCCAATGAACACATGACAAATTTTGTGGACGTCTCTAGTTGTAACACCTTGAATTCAGACTAGGAAAATATTCCTTTCTTAGTCGGCTAGGCGATCCTCTAAGTTGACTTGGAGATTCTCCAAGTAGAACCTCCTCACCTTTTGGCTTGATACCTTATTTCTTGCATTATGTAACTTTAGGTGAGCCAAGTCTGGCTTTTCATTCCGTTTGGCAAGTCACCGAAGTCAACTCTCCCGATTGCCTAGTTTACTTAGCCCCAAAGTTGACTCATTATAAATTTTGTCTAGCTAAGGGCTCACTTGGCGAGTTGTCTAGTGGCCTCTGTTGAGCCCCAGTATGAGAGTATTTAGTTTTTAAGTTAGGTTATGAAAAGTCTATATAGATTATTTTAATTCGTATGAAGGTCATTTTACCCACGCATAGGACCCTTATAGAGGTGATTTTGACCTCAAATTCTATTCATTCATGTTATTTTCTTAAATTCACTAGGATAAATTGTGCTTCTTCCTCTCCAAGATATTTCTCTCTCTAGAACATGAAGAAGATGATAAAATCTAGGGTTCAAGGTCAAGATTGCATTCTTCAATTGATTTAGGTTTTATTCTAAGGTATGATACTTTTAATCCATGGATTCCTTCCATGTATATAGTTCCCAAATTCTCCAATTGCAAAGTTAAAATTCCCCAATTAAATTACGGTTTCTTCAATTACCATGGTTTCTCTTCAATGTTGATTTAAATGATTAAATTATGTTCTATTATGCATGAATTGAAGAAATACCATAATGCGATGTTGATTCTTCCATAAACTCATGTAATCCCCATCTTTTCCAATTGAAATGAACTCATGTGGATTTTGAATAGTGAAAGATGAATTTATGAAAATATGCATGTCTTCTCTTTATGATATTGATGTAAATGAATTTGACGATACTTTGACTTTGAATAGATGATGAATCAGGTGGATATTGAAAATAATGCATAATTATGGAAGTATCTTTATGACTGAAGAAAGCTTATAGATGAGATGCTATATATGTTCTATGAAGCTTGGACATATGACATAAATAGTATCTACATTTGTCTTCAATCTTCTTCTTGTTATTGACTCAATAAATACTATAGATGAGAGTGTCTATATGATCTATGAAACTTTTACACATCATATGTTCTATGACGCTATGACACATGACATAAATGACATCCAGACTTGCCTTCAATGCTTTTCGTGTTATTTACTAAATTAGGTCTCTATAAGCATGATCTCTGGATATGCCATCAAGGATTAGAGGCCACAATTTCAAAACTATATCCGCTAGTAGTAGGGCATCTCTAGCATGAAGTGAGTGAATGTGGGACTTAAAATCTATTATGAAAAGAGATCATGCACGATGAAAGGTTTTCTCACGCATGGTCTAAGGAGATGTCCTATTTTGTCTCTATATTAGATTGGTTACTTAATTGTAATTTTTCATGGATCATGAGATATGTTAAGATTAATAACTACTCTATCAGATTTATGGTAATTATCTAGAGGATATTGAGATGGAAGTTATATTGTATTGAGGTTGGGCTTTCTAGTAGCAATCTTCTTACAGGTTACCTATGTGTCCTCATTATATTACCCTTTTAAGATATACGATCATTGTATAGAGGACTTGAGTTAATGGATCCAATTTTGTTCAAGTCCATGGTTCTATCTTGGCAAGTAGGACCTTTTTCCAGTGTGGGACACACGAGGCAATCATTTTATAGCTCACGTGGTCTCTATGCCAGTTAAGGATCTCTCACATTAATAATGAACCTGTGTTACTTCAAGGAAGTATCATAAGTATGTACTAACATGATTTTCACTTGCATTTATCACGGTTTCATGACTTATGATTTCTGAACTCTCAAGATGCATATTTTAGATTGGTCATTGATTATTCATGAAAATATCCATTTAAGTATGTTATAAATGTCATTATACATGTCGATGGTACTTAGTGAATTTTGTACAAACGTATACTCTTGCCTACATTTTTTCCACATGTAGGGTGTGATATTCAATGTTCTCAGTTTCATGGTTAGAGGTTTATTTCAGACGTTTGGTGAGTTCCCATGCTTCAATGAAGGATTCTCATTGATTTAGTTTATATCTTAGTTTTAGTCTTGGACATGATATATATGGGCTAGGCCCAATTTAATTCTATTGTGTTAGATGGTTATTCAGACAAAGTGTTCTGCGCATCCGCTTTACTTTTATAAGAACTATTGGCTTAAAATGTATTCTGTAATTCTTATATTACATTTCTTATTTTATGAATTCTAAGTGCATTGGATGGATTCTCTCGGGTGTCTTATATACCCATTATATCTAGGGTTACCCCTTAGTCCTGACAAACTTGCTATTAGAGCACAAGGTTTATAATTGCCATAGGATTTCTCAGAAGCCACATCAGGTAGAGTCTTGTCAATGAGTGTGAAGCGCACGACATGTATGAATGAGAGGATACATGATGTTTAGGAAACATCAATTATTTTATTACTCTAAAGTCGTTACATAGACTGTAACTCTAGCTGTCTTTCTCTCCTAATCCATATTTATTCATTTCGGTATATGCTTCCTTGAATCCCCAGAGAATGAATAGGAACGTTCATTAAAATGATAGGCAAGTCCCCAAGTTCCAGTTAACCCTTTGGATGATCAAGTGAGTAATTATGAGTTTGGAGCCAGATTTCATGCATTTGCCCAAACTATGATGGCCCATGAAAATACAAAGGTTCTGGCTCGTATGAACCCAAAGGTAGGTACGGTGGTACAAGGTTAAGGGACTTTATTAATATGAATCCGGTTGAATTTAATGGGTCTAACTTTGAGGAAGATCCTTAAGATATAATTGATGAGGTGGATAAGGTGTTGATGGTAATGGGAGTGACGTTGGTAGATAAGGAAAAATTTGTCTCTTATCAACTTAAGTGTGTTGCTCAAATTTTGTTCAACCAATAGAAAGAAGATAGGGCGGTAGTTGAGGGCCCTATTGTTTGGGAGAAATTTAACGTTGCTCTTAGTAATAGGTTCTTTCTCGTTGAGATGACAGAGGCAAAAGTACTTTAGTTCATTAACCTTCATCAAGGAGACGTGATTGTTGAGGAATATACTTTGAAATTCACGCAATTGTCTAAATATTTTCTAAATATGGTTGTCGTTCCAAGGGAAAGGATGAGTAAGTTTGTGCCAGGTGCTTCCATCTTAGTTGTCAAAAATGCCAAATTGTCATGCTTGTTAAGGTGATGGACGTTTTCTGTGTTATGATACATACACAACGAATAGAAGAAGAAAATCTTAAGGATAAAACTAGGGATTCTAGGAGAAATGAGGGATAATGGTGATTCTTCACATCTAAAGTTTGATGGAAAATCATTCTGAAGGTAAGGGTTGTAGTGAGCAAAAATGTGGCCCAACATTATGTAGTGTCGGAAGATACATAAGCGTAAGAGCTTAGCTGACACAGATGGTTGCTTCTGTGGTGGAAAGGGTGGTCACAAGATGGGACATTTCCATGTTCTTACTGCTAAAGGAAGGCAAGGTCGGAAAGGTCAATTTAGTGGTTCAACTCAAAGCTCGTCAAATAATCCTCCTAATTTCACCAAAGATAGTATGTCTAATGGCACATCGGGGTTTATCCCCTAGGCGTAACCGGCATCGTCTTCCTGTTTAAGGACTAAGACTAGCCTCTTAGATTACATCATTACATGCATAGGTCAAATTTAGCAAAAAAATAATATAACTTTTCATTACTTGTATTTTGAGGTTTACATAGGCTTCTACGTACACATACTATGTACCTGTATCGAGTATTCATTGAACCTTCGTAGAGGAAGGTTACATAGCCTTCTACTTTTATTACACATAAATATATATAGAAAAAAATAGTCATAATAGTTATCTCATCTAATCATCATCTAATAAGAGTATATCAAATTTGGGCCTACCCCATACATCAATCTGATAAGAACACATATAGGTTATACAAATGTATAATACTCAATTGAAAGGAAAGAAATGAATGAGTCTTAGAACTAAAACAACAAAATAATATGGATGGTGGCATCACCCTCAGAAAATGAGGACCTACACTACTTGGATGATCAAAGAATCCAAGTCTTGTTCAAGTCGCTTTCCAAAACGCTTCAACGACTAGAACCTAAAAGGTTGGGGAAAAGGAAGAAATGGGGTTAGTACGCTAGTTGTACTAAATATGAGACCATATGCACACATACATTGAAAACATGCTAACAAAAAGAGACATTACATAAGGTATGCATTTTTCATTTAACACCTTTATTCACGTTCAACAAGACCATACCAATTACTATTGCATATTCAACAAGACCATACCGATCCATAGGGCATCTTCATTAAGTCATAAGCATGTACAAAATCATTAAGTCTAGTCTGTTAGGTTTTATTTGTCCTAAATTTCTCACCATAAATAGTTTTTCCTTTTAGGAAAAGGTTTTGAATTGACTAATCATTTTCTTGTAGGAAAAGGTTTAGGACTCTATAAATAGAGGAATGTTCCTTCTAACTTAATCAGCATTCACAATGTAGTCTTAAGGGCTTTGAGAGCTTTGGTAAGGGGAGAATTTATGGGTCATTAGCTTGATACATTATCACTTGTGTAAACCTCCCATGTATTCTGAGTGAATTGGTTGAGGTTGTTTCCCTCTGTATTTTTTACTCTAATATTTATAGTGGATTGCTCATCTCCTTTATGGACGTAGGTCGATTGACTGAACCACGTTAAATATTTGTGTGATTTGGTATATTTCTCGTTGTCTTCATACTCGTGGTATTTTGAGGTTTGCTTTGCTAGCTTCCGCGTTTACACCTGCTTATTTTTGGTCCTAACAAGTGGTATCAGAGGCAAATTCAATGACGGAATCAGGTTCAGCGGTTCGATAATCGATTATTGGACCAGGTTAGAAAGAGGTGTTCATCTTGGTGCGTGTAGTTCTAGCCGTAACCTTTTTCATAGTAATGAAGATTTTGTTGGAGAAATTGTTTCAGAAAGTTTCTATATGTTGAGACATAAATTTTGCAAAGAAGATTATGGAGAGGAGAAGCAAGTTGTTGAAGATTAAGTAAGGAAGGTGGACAAATTTATTTTGTCAGAAATTCAGGCCAAATGGGAGATTTGTTAGGTTTTATTTGTCCTAAATTTCTTACCATAAATAGGTTTTCTTTCTAGGAAACGGTTTTGAATTGACTAATCCCTTTCTTGTAGGAAAAGGTTTAGGACTCTATAAATAGAGGAATGTTCCTTCTAACTTAATCAGCATTCACAATGTAGTCTTAATGGCTTTGAGAGTTTTGGTTAGGGGAGAATTTATGGGTCATTAGCTTGATACATTATCACTTGTGTGAACCTCCCATGTATTCCTAGTGAATTGGTTGAGGTTGTTTCCCTCTGTATTTTGTACTCTCATATTTATAGTGGATTGCTCATCTCTTTTATGGACGTAGGTCGATTGACTGAACCACGTTAAATATTTGTGTCTTTTGGTATATTTCTCGTTGTCTTCATACTCGTGGTCTTTTGAGGTTTGATTTGCTAGCTTCCGCGTTTACACCTGCTTATTTTCGGTCCTAACATAGTCAAGTCAACATGCATAGCCTATAAATAGGTACATATTGAAGTAACTCTATTATCAAGTCATATGAAAAATAATCATAAATAAGAGTATATTTCATTATAAACAAAGAAAGTCAATTACGCATGAACCCCTATAAATTCAACAAGTGCAAGGACAAAGTAAATCCCCATAACCTTACTCAATCAACTAACCCAACAAGAATCAAGACTAACATCCTACTTCACATAACATAGCATTTAAGAGTACATATCATTTTACTTTAACCATATATACCAACATATATACATAAGTGAAATTAATCATCATATAATATCAACAATATTCAAGTTCATCATATACATGTCATATAGCAATATAATCATATTCATACATAAAAACATCCTCCCAAGATTCCCCTCAAGGTTAACTAGTGCAATGCTTAGGTAGAGTCTCATACCCCTACCTAGACTAAGATAGACCCCTTAGGTCATAGTAGTTAGAGTTCAATTCATTAGTTCATTTTACCTTTTGGGAAAATCTTGCCCTAACCGACATAGACCACATGAGCTAGTGTGGAATCCGGTGTCATAAATCCCTAAACAAAAGAAGGTGGACTACTCGCCAAGGTAGTACCAAAACGTAAAACATAGAAACTACGTGGATCCACTAGCTAGTATTCCTATGGGGGCAACATAGTTCATGAACTAGGACATATACTTGGGACCCTCTTTATGATATAACCATTGTAGTGTCCAATCTCAAGAGTACTTTAGTGATCCTACCTTCCCTATGTGGAAAGGACACTCCTCACTCTAGTTCACTCGGTGCCAAGCTAAAGTCCCTTTTTGAAATGTCTTTAAGCCTTTGATTATCAATCATATCTTATTTTAGGTCATAGGGACAAACCCTTGTATTACATCATCATCATAGCTCTAAGATTTGTATGAGTATAAGTCCTTTCATTACAATTCATATAGATGAACATTTCATATCATGATAAGTCACATTGGTAAATTCATTCACCATACTTATAACATTTACATCTTAAGCAAAGACCTCACAATCATAACAAAGACATTCCAATTCAACGTCAAACCACCCTATCAAGCCTACTACAAGGCATACTCCAATAAAACATCATGGCTTAAATACAGTTAACCACAATTTGAAGTAAAGGATAGAGATCATAAGACTTACCAAGTCTTCTTCATAATTCATCATCAAGGTCTTACCATAAACCCTCAACTCAACCCAATTTTTGTATACATCATCATGAATAAGTAATCAACATGATAACAAGTCTAGGGAATCCTTACATCATAATTCAATACTAGATCATAGCATAAGATAAGATACTTAGGTCAACTCACTTCCTAACCTAGATCATCTTCTCAATAACTAGCATGAAAGACTACAAATCACTCTAATTTTTTCATGATTAATGTAAAAACATCACCCAATTGTAATTAAACAAATAACAAAGTCAATTGAACTAATTATGACCTAATTCATACCAAGATTAAACATAGGGTTAAGTGTTAAGGGTCATCCTCTACAACCTAGAAAAAACCATCAAGATATATCATAATTAAGTTAGAATACATGTTAATATATTCATAATATCTGATAGAAAACATAAACAAACCAATTCATAACATGATTTTTTAAATGGAGAAGAACCCAAATGAAAACCCAACTTTTGAATATACTTTGAAGGAGCCCTTTGAGGAAAGAAGTCTCAAAGGTGAATTTGATCTCATACCTCAACGTTTGATGAAGAATTGATGGTGAAATCGTCCATTTTTAGACAACAAATCCCTCCCCTAGCTTGTCTTCAATGGTGTCATCCAATAGAGAGAGAAAGAAGAGAGAAGGAAGAGAAAAGGAAGAGAGTTTGTTTTGAGAGTTGTAGTTGAATAATGGGGTTGAGATCTTTATATTAAGCTAATTAGTCTTCCCTTAATACCTAACTAACCGACAAACCATTTAATTAATTAGTTAAACCCAACTTAAAAACGTGCAGGAAAATGGACCCTCATAGACAAGACCCAGCTCGACAGTCCGTCTGTGAGTCGACGATCACTGTGCCCTTCCGTGCTTCTCATTTGTCATTCTTGTCAGAGACAGTGCTGGTGAGGACCTCCAAAAGAATTAGCTAAGTGTTGGTTTATGGTGGGCAATGCCGCCTCGTTGATCGAAACATGAATCGTCGATGGCCTCTCGTCTTTGCACATTGCCCAGGTAGTGTTGACTCCAATGTGTAAGGGTCCTTTTCAAGGGCCCTTGGTTGGTCTTTGGGTAGTCGTACTAGGACGTTTCAACCATGAATCAACTTGAAAACATGTTATACACCCTTCCACCACTTTTCACCATTTTTCAACCGTTAACAACTAGTCAAATAGGCTAAGGCATGCTAGTACCTCCTAGAAGTAGTTTCCAAACGTCATGGACGTTATTGGACGTTTTGGTTTCTAAACTTCCTAAATGACCAATATTCATTAGAATAGTCCTTAAGACTGTATTTCCAACTCATGACACTAATTTTAGGCTTTACGACACGTCTTAGATTTTTGAAGTGTTACATTATCCCCCCATTAGGAAGATTCGTCCCCGAATGACACTAAAATTCTTTAGAACGAAGGAATAGACTCAAGACTATAAGCCCAACCAACAACATACATAGAACCCGCAATAATATCTTTTACACGATTCAATACAAAACTTTAATTACCATACATAAGGCTCAACATTAAATTATGAGGACTATCATTCTCACAACAACAACATGATCTCAACATGCTTTACATGAGTCAATTATGCATAAGTTCAACTTTTAAACATGCTACATATCATTGCAGAAAGACCCACCTTATCAGAATGCACAAGATAACTGAAACAAACCAAAGACCAAATTTTTAAGTTCAAATGTACTACTTCACTATAATTCACTATAAGGCTATTCACAAATGCTTATTTTGCAAGACTTCAACAAAATCAAAGAAACTTCAATTTTTAGTCATTATTTTCATTGTTAGTAAGAACTAGTAACCTTATTTATCAAATATATGAGGGTAATGGGACTTCATGTCGGTCGTGGCCTCCCATGTTGCACCCTCAACTAGGTGATTCTTTCATAACACCTTTTGCGAAAGCCACCTCTTTATTCCTTATCTTCTAGACTTTCCTATCAACAATTTGAATCGGAACTTTCTCATAAGGGAGATTATCCTTCACACCAAGAACCTCCATAGGAATAATGGACTCCGGATTACCAATACACTTTTTTAGCATGGAAACATGGAAAACCGGATGAACCGAAGCCAATTAAAAAAGAGGTTTCAATTCATAAGCAACCTTACCAACCCTTTGCAAGATTTCATAGGGTCCCACATAAAGAGGACTCAACTTCCCTTTCTGGACAACTGTAACCACCCATTTCATAGATGAGATCTTCTAATACACTTTATCACCTTCTTAAAACTCCAAATTCCTCTTCCTATGATTGACATAAGACTTTTTCTGACTATAGGACATTTGCAACCATTTCCTTATGATATGAACTTTCTGCAAAGTCTTATCAATCAAATTGGGACTTAGAAGTAAAGTCTCTCCCACTTCAAACCATCCAATAGGATACCTACACCTCCTACCATACAAGGCTTCATAGAGTGCCATGGAAATAAATGAATGAAAACTATTTTTATAGGCAAACTCCACCAAATGCAAATGTTTATCCCAATTTCCCTTGAAATCAATAATACAAGACCTAAGCAAATCCTCAAGGGTTTGAATAGTACGCTTTGCTTGACCATCCATTTTGGGGATGAAAAGCGGTACTCTACTTCACCTTTGTACCCAACACTCCTTAGAATGAACTCCAAAACCTAGAAGTGAATTATGCGACCCAATTTGATATGATGGATAACAGAATACCATGGCCACGCACAATCACATCTATGAAGATCCTAGAATAATTTTCCATCGAATAAGAGGACTTGACGGGAATAAAATGAGAGAACTTGGTCAAACCTATCCATAATAACCCATATAGAGTCATATTACCTTTGAATCTGAGGTATACCTACTACTAAATCCATATTGATGTCTTCCCACTTCCAAGTAGGAACTTCGATTTCTTGAGGTAAGCCACCCGACTTTTGATGTTCGAATTTTACTTGTTGGCAATTTGAACACTGAGAAACAAACTCTGATATGTCCTTCTTCAAACTTTCCCACAAAAATACTTTCCTAAGGTCATGGTACATTTTTGTCGAACCCAGATGAATGGAGTAGCGAGACCTATGGGTTTCCTCAAGGATCCAGTTCCTCAACTCATTTACCTTGGGAACACATAATCTCCATTGGTAACTCAAAATACCCCCCCCCAATGATATTGCCTCACTAAGATTGGAAAGAACCGATTCCTACAACTCCATCAATGATTTATCAAGGTAGTGTTTGGACTTCATGTCAACTACCAATGATAACTTTTAAGTTATGATGGACCATGAATCCACCATTTAGAGAATCTTCCAACCTCACACCCAACCTAGAAAACCTATGAACATATTTCACTAGGTTTTTCTTGGCTTCATCAATGTGTGACACACTACCCATAATCATACGACTTGGAGCATGTGCAACCACATTGGCCTTTTTGAGGTGATAGAGGACACTCATGTCGTAATCCTTCAAAAATTCTAACCATCTTCTTTGTCGGAGATTCAATTCCTTTTGGGTTAACACATATTGGAGACTCTTATGGTCGGTATAGACATCAACATGGACACCATACAAGTAATGCCTCCATATTTTCAGGAAAAAACCACAGCGCTAACTCAAGGTCATGAGTTGGATAGTTTCTCTTATGTACATTATGTTTCCTAGAAGCATAGGCTATCGCCTTCCCATGTTGCATAAGAACACACCCTAAATCTACTCGGGATGCATCACAATACACAACAAACCCCTTTGTACCCTCTTTAAATTCAACACCAGAGCGGAAGTAAGCAAATCTTTCAACATTTGAAAACTTCTCTCACATGCCTGCCACCATTAAAAATTCATACACTTGTGGGTCAAAGTAGTCAAGGGAGATTCAACGGATGTAAACCATCCACAAACCTTCGGTAGTTGCCCACTAAACCCAAGAAACATCTTATGTCAGTGGGAGTCAATGGTCTAGGACAATTTTTCACTGCCTCCGTTTTCCTTGGATCCACATCAACTCCTTCACTAGAGATTATATGACCATGAAATACGACCGACCTCAACCAAACTTATATTTGCTATACTTGGAAAACAATTGATGTTCTGTAAGTACTTGAAACAGCACCCTAAAATGGTTCATGTGTTCACCCTAATTTTTCAAATATACCAAGATGTCGTCAATGAAGACAATGACAAACGAATATAGGTAACATCGAAACACTCTATTCATTAGGTCCATAAATGCCATCGGGGTATTAGTGAGATCAAAGGACATTACTAAGAACTCATATGGACCATATATAGTCCAAAATTCCGTCTTTGGTATATCCTCACCTCTCACCCTAAGTTGGTGATACCCCCACCTCAAGTCAATCTTAGATAAGTATCTTTCCCCTTGGAGTTGATCAAACAAGTCATCAATCTAAGGGAGGGGATACTTGTTCTCTATTGTGACTTTATTAAGTTGGTGGTAATCAATACACATTCTTAAAGACCCATCCTTCTTCTTCACAAAAAAAAACCGTAGCACCCCATGGAGAAATACTAGGTCTAATGAAGCCTTTGTCTAGTAAATATTTAAGTTGCGCCTTCAACTCTTTCAATTCGGCCGGATCCATATGATAAGGAGGAATCAAAATGGGTTTTTATCCGATAGCAAATCGATACCAAAATCAGTTTTCCATTCAGGAGGGATACTAGGAAGGTCATTAGGAAAGACCTCAAGAAATTAACTCACTATGGGGACCGACTCAATGGGAGGAATTTCAGAGTCTAGATCTTCAACTCTTACAATATGGTATAGACAACCTTTTGAGATCATTTTGCATGATTTTATATAGTATATAATACAACCTCTAGGAATAGAGTTTCTCCCCTTCAACTCTACAATGGGTTCATTTGTAAAGTTAAACTTCACCAACGTTGTTCTACAATTAATAGAGGCAAAACAAGCATGCAACCAATCCATACCCAAAATAATATCAAATTCAAGCATATCAATATCTACTATTTCTACATAAGAAACTCTATTGGGCAACATTTTAGGAAAATTTCTATACATCCTTTTTGGAACAACCGACTCACCCTCCGGAGTAGACACTATAAAAGGTTCATGCAAAATATCAGGAAAAATGTCAAACTTTTTGGCTACTAGAGGGGTAACTGTCACGACCCAAAACGAGCCGTCAGTGGCACCCACACTTATTCTCCTATGTGAGCGAACCAACAAATCTAAACCCCAATGTTTACCAATATTTCAACCATAACGAACAAAATATAATGCGGAAGACTTAAAACTCATTAATATAACCAATAAATACCTTCTAAAATTTAATACTTATGATTCCCAAAATCTGGAAGTCATAACATCAAGAACATCTATCCTCAATTTACTAAATCTAAGAGTATTTAAGAATCTAAAATAAGTAAACAGATGGTCCATGTCTGAACTTCAAGGACATCCAGGACGTGAAGGAGAGAATCCAGTCCGAGCTAGGAGTAATAGCTCACCCTGAAATCTGATATGCTGGAGACTAGCTAAAGTTGCGGACGAGGCAAAGTCGATGGCACGTTTGCTGCACTCCACAAATAACAAAGAAGAAAAATTACAAGTAGGGGTCAGTACAAGGAACACGTACTGATTAGGTATCATCGGCCAACTCAAAATAGAAAACAATATATACTGAATAATGATATAAAATCAACCACAATACTAAACAGGTGACAGTCAACAAGTATAAGAACCACTGACAACAACACCAAACACACCTATGAGAACTCAAGCCTCCACACCATACTCATTTGGGAAATAGGTTCTTCAAATTTAAGTATATTAACATAATTCAAGTTTACTTCTCTTTATTATTATCGTGTCGGAACGTGACACTCCGATCCCCTAATACTACGTGTCGGAACGTGACACTCCGATCCATTATTACTATCGTGTCGGAACGTGACACTCCAATCCCCTAATACTACGTGTCGGAACGTGACACTCCGATCCCCTAATACTACGTGTCGGAACGTGACACTCCGATCCCCTAATACTACGTGTCAGAACGTGACACTCCGATCCACTAATACTATGTGTCGGAACGTGACACTCCAATCCACTAATACTACATGTCAGAACATGACACTCTGATCCACTAATACTACGTGTCAGAACGTGACACTCCGATCCATTTATACTACGTGTCAGAATGTGACACTCCGATCCACTAGTACTACGTGTCGGAACGTGACACTCTGATCCATTTATCTCATTATTCTAGTTCATCAAGCTTTCTCTATGCCAAGGCGTCATCTTAATAGAGAGGACTTAAGATTGAAGATTCAACAGTCTCATCATTCTAACCACCACAATTATATGATTACAACATACAAACACACAATCAAGCATATAGAAGATTTTACAGAATCACCCAATACATATCAATAGCTATTTAGAGTTTATCTATCATATATAAATAACCATAACCTACCTCTACCGATGAATCGTGATCAAGCAAGCTACTTCCCCAATGTCTTTGCTTTTCTCTTCGTTCTCTCTCTCTGGCTCGTTCTCCCCTCTCTATCTTTTTCTTTTTCTTCCCTAGATTCTTTTTCTTTTACCCTAATTATCACATAATTCATTATGATAAAAGTAACCCATTATTTATTTTGAAGTTATCTCCTTTAACACCCAAGTAAATAAATTATTAAACTTACCCACTAATTTCATAAAGTTTGTCATGAATAGTCCAAAACACCCCTTTAAAACTTTTAGCAGAAATTTGACCTTACGCAACCTGTGACGGTCCGTCGTGTCTATTAAGGTCCGTCCTGCAGGTCCGTCACAAGGTTCAGAGTTAATTTCAGTAGAGAGGTTTGTGACGGTCCGTCGTATCTATGACGGTCCATGATGTAGTTCCGTCGTGAAGTGCAGAGAGTCGATTTCGGTACTCAGATTTCAGAGTTGAAGTGTTTTGGAACGAAGACCCTCGACGGCCCGTCGTGACCATGACGGTCCGTCGCGGGATCCGTCGACCTTGTCAGTTATTATCATAAATAAACTCTACTGCTCGAATCGACTAAACAGGTTGTTACAATAGATACCAATTTACCCATCGATCGTCCTCGAACGATCACAGGAAGAAAAACAAGGGCAAGAAAGAGTACCTCAGTCTGTAAAGAGATGTGGATATTTTTCTTGCATATCAGCCTCATTCTCCCAAGTGGACTCTTCAACTGGCTGATTCTTCCACTTAACCTTGATAGATGCATTCTCCTTTGATCTCAACTTGCGGACTTCTCTATCTAAAATAGCAACAGGCTCCTCCTCATAAGACAAATTTTCATCAAGAAGAACTGAATCCAAACAAATAATGTAGTTTCCATCCCCATGGTATTTTTTCAGCATAGACACATGAAATACCGGGTGCACTCCTGAGAGTCCTGGAGGCAAGGCTAGTTCATAGGCCACCTCCCCTACGCGCTTAAGTACATCAAATGGCCCAACATACCTCGGACTTAGCTTACCTCTCTTGCCAAACCGCATCACACCCTTCATGGGTGAAAACATCAGCAAGACTTGCTCACCCTCCATAAAATCCAAGTCTCTAACCTTTCGATCTGCATATTCCTTCTGCCTACTCTGAGCTGCTAAAAGCTTTTCTTGAATAAATTTCACTTTCTCTAATGAATCCCTCAGAAGATCAGTACCCCAAGGTCTAACCTCAAACGCATCAAACCAACCTATGGGAGACCTACATCTCCTCCCATACAGTGCCTCAAATAGGGCCATATAAATACTTGAGTGATAGCTATTATTGTATGAAAACTCTGCTAAGGGTAAGAATTTATCCCAATGACCACCAAATTCTATCACACATGAACGAAGCATATCCTCCAACACCTGAATCGTTTGCTCAGACTGACCATCGGTCTGAGGGTGAAATGCAGTACTAAGATCCAACCTAGTACCTAATTCAGCATATAAGGTTCTCCAAAACATAGAAGTAAATTGCGTACCTCTATCTGATATGATGGAAAGTGGGATTCCATGCAATCGAACAATTTCTGAGATATAGAGTTTGGCTAACTTCTCTGCATTGTAAGTCGTCTTGACCGGAATGAAGTGAGCAGACTTAGTTAACCTGTCAACAATCACCCAAATAGAATCAAACTTACCCAATGTCTTTGGAAGACGAACCACGAAATCCATTGCAAATCTTTCCCACTTCCATTCAAGTATGGGAATTCTCTGAAGTGTCCCTCCGGGCCTCTGGTGTTCATATTTTACCTGCTGACAATTTGGGCATTGGGCAACAAAATCAACAATGTCACGCTTCATTCTACTCCACCAAAAATGTTGCTTTAGGTCACGATACATCTTGGTTGAACCAGGATGTATAGAATATCCTGATCTATGAGCCTCTATAAGAATGATGTGGATCAAATCATCAACACGGGGCACACACACCCTTCCATTAATCCTCAAAACGCCTTTCCCATCAAATACTGCCTTTTTAGCCTCTCCTCGCAACACCATATCCCGAATTCAGCTCAGCTTCTCATCGTCAAACTGCCTTCCCTTAACCTGGTCAAGAAAAGAAGATCTTGCCTCCACACAGGCCAAAAATCCTCCTTTCTCTAGTACTTCCAGCCTCATAAAGTCGTTAGCCAAAGTCTGGACCTCTCTAGCCAATGGGCGTCTGGAAACCTGTAAGTTAGATAAACTACCCATGCTCCCTGCTTTTCTACTTAAAGCATCTGCCACGACAGTAGCTTTCCCTGGGTGATATAAAATAGTAATATCATAGTCCTTCAATAGTTCCATCCACCTCCTCTACCTCAAATTCAAATCTTTCTGGGTAAAGACATACTGTAAACTACGATGATCTGTGTAAAATTCACACTTGACCCCATATAGATAATGTCTCCATTGCTTTAATTCAAATACAACTGCAGCCAATTCTAAATCATGGGTCGGATAGTTACGTTTATGCACTTTAAGTTGCCTCGAAGCATAAGCAATTGCATTCCTCTCCTGCATTAGCACTGCACCCAACCCTGAATGAGATGCATCGCGATAAAAAATGAAATTCTTACCTTCCACTGGCAAGGTAAGAATAGGTGCAGTAGTCAGCAAGGTCTTGAGTTTCTGAAAACTTTCTTCACATTCATCCGACTATACAAATAGAACATTCTGCTTAGTCAAATTTGTCAGTTACGAAGCAATAGAGGAAAATCCCTTGACAAATCTACGGTAGTAGCTAGCTAAACCAACAAAGATCCTTACCTCTGAAACATTAGTAGGTCTTACCCAACTCCTCACTGTTTCGATCTTAGAAGGATCCACCATTACCCCATCCTTAGAAACCACGTGCCCCAAGAAGGACACTGAATCTAGACAAAACTCACACTTGGAGAATTTGGCATAAAGCCTTTTCTTCCTCAGCAATTCTAATACGATTCTCAAATGCTCCTCATGTTCTTTCCTTCTCTTTGAGTATATCAGTATATCATCAATAAATACGATAACAAAGAGATCCAGATATGGCTTAAAAATCCCGTTCATCAGGCTCATGAAAGCAGTAGGGGCATTCGTAAGACCAAAAGACAATACTACGAATTCATAATGCCCATACCTGGTTCGAAAAGCAGTCTTTGTCACATCTGTTGCCCGTATTTTCAATTGATGACAACCGGATCTCAAGTCAATTTTAGAGAAGACACAAGCACCTTGTAACTTATCGAACAAATCATTTATGCGAGGAATGGGATACTTGTTCTTAATAGTTACATTATTTAACTGGCGGTAGTCTATGCACATCCGAAAACATCCATCTTTCTTCTTCACAAATAAAACAGGAGCACCCCAAGGGGATGCACTCGGTCTGATAAAACCTTTACTTAGCAATTCCTGCAGTTGGGACTTCAACTCCCTTAACTCAGCTGGGGCCATTGTATAAGGGGGTATGGAAATGGGGCGAGTATCCGGCTCCAGATCAATACAGAAATCAATATCCCTATCCGGTGGCATACTAGGGAGGTCTGCAGGAAACACATCCAAGAACTCACGAACTATCAAAACAAACTCAATCAAAGGTACTTGGGAAGTATCATCCCTGAGATGGGCCAAGAAAGCTAAACAACCATTACTAACCATCCTCTTAGCATGAAGAAAAGAGATAATACGAATGGGGGTGGAAATGTAGTCACCCTACCACACTAACGGATCTGTCCCATGCTTGGCCAATGTCACAGTTTTAGCATTACAATCTAAGATTGCAAAATTTGGAGAAAGCGAAGTCATACCCAGAATCACATCGAAATCAACCATCTCTAGAATAATCAAATCTACATGAGTATTGCTCCCCACAAAAGTCAAAAGACAAGACATATACACCTTCTCAACTATCACAGACTCACCCACAGGAGTAGAGACACGAATAGGCATATCAAGCAAATCACAATGTAAATCAAGGCCAATAGCAAATGAGGAAGATATATATGAAAATGTGGATCCAGGATCAAATAATACAGAAGCCATGCAATCACAGACCAAAAGATTACTTGTGATAACAACATCAGATGTCTCTGCTTCAGACCTTCAAGGGAATGCATAACAATGGGCCCTACCACCTGTCTACCCGTTGCCCCTACCATGTTGCGCTGCAGTAGTTCCAACTTGCCTGCCACCCCGACTGATTTGGTGACCACCATTTCCTTGGCCACTACGTCCTCCAGAATGGAGGCCTCTACCATGACCACCTCTACCTCTAACTATTGGGGGTCTGTAACTTTTTTTTGGACAATACATCCTAATATGTCTAGTCTCTCCACATCCATAAAAATCTCAGGAGTCAAGCATAGGTCTTTGTGAAAATGACGAAGTCTGGGGATAACCTCCAAACTCAGAGAAATGTTGACTGGTCTGCAATGGACCCCCAGCTACAACCTGCAGTGAAGACTGAATAGGTCGGGCTGGGTAACCTCATGAACTCTGCCCTCTGGAGTAAGACCCACTAAACTCACCTCCCTTACAAAACTTCTAAGATGTCGACGCCAGGGTGAAGTCGTGTGTCTTCACCCCCTCCACCTCTATCACAAAATCAACCACTTCCTGAAAGGATTTTGCTGCAGCAGCTACCTGTAAGGCTGGGATCTGCAAATCTGACCTCAATCCCTTCACAACACGGCGAATCCGCTCTTGTGGACTGAAGCAAAGCTGGGTGGCAAACCAGGATAGTGCACGAAACTTAGCCTCATAAGCAGTAACAGACATTCTGCTTTGTTCTAAGCTTATGAACTCATCTCTCCTCTTGTCCCTCAAAGTCCGGGGTATATACTTCTCTATGAATAAAATAGAGAATGATGCCCACGTCATACGTGGTGCCTGTGCTGGTTGACATTCAACATACGACCGCCTCCATATTATGGCATTCCCCTGAAACATATAGGTCACAAACTCAACACCGAATCGTTCTACTATGTCAATCTTATGTAGCAGTTCATGATAATCAACCAGAAAATCATAGGCATCCTCAGATTCAGCACCCTTGAAGACTAGAGGTTTCAACTTCAAGAATTTAGTGAAGTGTTCATGCTGATCACTCGTCATTATAGGCCTCGTAGTCAATCGAGGAAATGTGCCTACTTCCAATGATGCATCCATGCGGGGAGCCACAGCAGTTGTATGTTGTACTCCCGGAACCTGAGGTGCTGGTGCAGAAAACACTGGAGGTGTCTGACCCTGATCAGATAACCCGCTAAGATAAGTAAGAACCTGGTTAATCATCTCTGGGGTAGGTTGGGGTGGTAATTCCTCATCTTGGACCTGCTCATTTTCCCCTTCCTCAGCCTCTCTTACTACCTCATCAGTCTGTGGAGGAGTCACCGCCCTATTACTAGCTGGACCAGGTGTTCGTCCTCTACCTCTAGAGGACGTCCTCATGCGACCTCTACCATGGCCTCTTGCCACTGCTCCTCCTCGAGCTACAGCCCCAGTGGTTGGCTTAGACGCACCCTGGCTTGCCAGTGTTGGTGTTGGCACAGTTGTTGCTCTAGTTCTAACCATCTGCGAAATAAAGTGAGAATGTCAGATACCAATTTGTATCACCTAGATACCAATTGGATCCAAGTAATAGCACGAAAGAAGAGAAATAATGGAATTTTCCTAAAGTCCTATAGCCTCTCAAAGAAAAGTAAAGGCGTCCCCATATCGTTCTTCAAGACTCTAATAGACATGTTCTTGTGTGATGAGACCAACGAACCTAACGCTCTGATACCAAGTTTGTCAGGACCCAAAACAAGCCGCGAGTGGCAGCCACACTTATTCTCCTATGTGAGCAAACCAACAAATCTAAACCCCAATATTTACCAATATTTCAATCATACGAACAAAATATAATGCGGAAGACTTAAAACTCATTAATATAACCAATAAATAACTTCTAAAATTTAATACTTATTATTCCCAAAATCTGGAAGTCATCACATGAAGAACATCTATCCTCAATTTACTAAATCTAAGAGTATTTAAGAAGCTAAAATAAGTAGACAGATGGTCCATGTCCGAACTTCAAGGACATCAAGGACGTGAAGGAGAGAATCCAATCCGAGCTAGGAGTAATAGCTCACCCTGAAATCTGATATGCTGGAGACTGGCTAAAGTTGCGGACGAGTCGAAGTCGATGGCACGTTTGCTGCACTCCACAAATAACAAAGAAGAAAAATTACAAGTAGGGGTCACTACAAGGAACACGTACTGAGTAGGTATCATCAGCCAACTCAAAATAGAAAGAAATATATACTGAATAATGATATAAAATCAACCACAAAGAACCACTGGCAACAACACCAAACACACCTATGAGAACTCAAGCCTCCACACCATACTCATTTGGGAAATAGGTTCTTCAAATTTAAGTATGTTAACATAATTCAAGATTACTTCTCTTTATTATTTTCGTGTCGGAACGTGACACTCGATCCCCTAATACTACGTGGCAGAACGTGACACTCTGATCCATTATTACTATCGTGTCGGAACATGACACCCCGATCCCCTAATACTACATGTCGGAACGTGACACTCCGATCCCCTAATACTACGTGTCGGAAGTAACACTCCGATCCACTAATACTACATGTCGGAACGTGACACTCCGATCCACTAATACTACGTGTCGGAACGTGACACTCCAATCCATTTATACTACGAGTCGGAACGTGACACTTCGATCCACTAATACTACGTGTCGGAACGTGACAGTCCGATCAATTTATCTCATTATTCTAGTTCATCAAGCTTTCTTTATGCCAAGGCGACATCTTAATAGAGAGGATTTAAGATTGAAGATTCAACAGTCTCATCATTCTAACCACCACAATTATATGATCACAATATACAAACACACAATCAAGCATATAGAAGATTTTAAAGAATTACCCAATACATATCAATCGCTATTTAGAGTTTATCTATCATCTAGAAATAACCATAACCTACCTCGACCAATGAATCATGATCAAGCAAGCTACTTCCCCAATGTCTTTGCTTTCCTCTTCGTTCTCTCTCTCTCGCTCGTTCTCCCCTCTCTATCTTTTTCTTTTTCTTCCCCAGATTCTTTTTCTTTTACCCTAATTATCATATAATTCATTATGATAAAAGTAACCCATTATTTATTTTAAAGTTATCTCCTTTAACCCCCAAGTAAATAAATTATTAAACTTTCCCCACTAATTTCATAAAGTTTGTCATGAATAGTCCAAAACACCCTTTAAAACTTTTAGCAGAAATCCGACCTAGTTGGGGTTACGCAACCTGTGACGGTCCGTCGTGTCTATGAAGGTCCGTCGTGTCTATGACGGTCCGTCCTGCAGGTCAGTCACAAGGTTCAGAGAGTTAATTTCAGTAGAGAGGTTTGTGACGGTCCGTCGTATCTACGACGGTCTGTGCTGCAGTTCCCCAGAGAGTCGATCTCGGTTCTCAGATTTCAGAGTTGAAGTGTTTTGGAACGAATACCCTCGACGGTCCGTCGCGGGATCCGTTGACCCAGTCAGTTATTATCAAAAATAAACTCTACAGCTTGAATCGACTAAACAGGTTGTTACAGTAACAAATGATAAAGTAGCATCGAGATTAAGTAAGGCATATACATTAATAGAGAAGACATTATACATACCGGTCAGTATGTCTCGAGATGTCTCTTGCTCACCCCTAGAGTAGAGAGCATAAAAGTGGTTCTTCTTTGGAGCCTTATTGCAACCACTTGCTTATGCTTGACCACTACCCTTGTTTTGACCCCTCACATTAGGGGAATCCCTAACCTTGTGCCCACTTTTACCATAACCAAAGCAATTATACGTCCCCTTCAGACAATCACAATAGTGCTTTTTGACACACTTTCCACAAGTTGGCTTCTCGATTTGTAAACTAATTCCTTTTCCCTTCTTAGGCTTAGGGTTAGACACTCTATCACCACTAGCCTTAGGTAACTTGGAAGCAACTTGATTAGAAACTCGCTTCTTAAATCTAGGTTTGTCTTGTATCTCTAGCTTGTTCTATGAAGAACCTCCATCAAAAGATCTTTCCCTCCTAGCATCCCTACTCTTCCACTTAATGGCCTATTATCCCTCCATTGGACATTCCAATCTTGAGCCACATCCTTGAGTTGATAGGTGGCTAACTTGGCCTTTTCAATAGTGGATAAACCCCTTATCCAAGAGTATCTTATAGACTTCATCGATGAACTCATGTGGTTCTTCTTCAACCATAGACCCCTAGAACATAAGAGGGTTCATCCTAGTGAAGTCCCGTATATGGGAGGCCATGGTAGCAATTTTTTTATTTGGATGGGGTAAAATCTCCTGGTTAGGTTGGGCTGTCATAAATTGGGCATGTGTAGTGAGGCATAGGCCAATTGCCTAAGGGCAGCCCTTATATCATCATCCGTCAAGGGTTAAAGATTGACCGGAGCTTGTTCAACATTATCTTCTTCTTCAAGACGAGGAAATTGATCACCACGGGAGGAGCTTCCGCATTGGCAATCTCCTCTTCAAGCCTTCGTGCTGCATTCCTTCAATTGTTCATTTCCTAATATCACAATAATAGAATTAGATGCAAAAGTACACCATATGTATACTCTAATGGAATAATATAAAATTTCCCAAAATGTGAGAGTTTCCTAGGAATCACGTAGCTTCCTATTCATAAGTGTGGCGCGCTTCACAATTATGAATACGAACTTACATAGTTGTGGTCGAGAGAGACATTGACTCTAAGATAATGCAATCTCATTAACTGATACCAAGTTTGTTACATATGTGTTTACATCCTAGACGTAACCGACGTCGGCGTCCTCTTTGAGGACTAAAACTAGCCTCTTAGGTTATATCATAACATTCATAGGTCAAATTTAGTGGAAAATTTAAAACATTTTTTTACTTCTACTTGTAGGTTTACATACACCTCTACATACACATAATATATATCTGTATCGAGTACACATTGACCTTTCGTATTGGAAGATTACATAGTCTTATACTTTTATTTCACATAAATATATATAGAAAAAAAAATCATAGTCATAATAGTTGTCTTATCTCATAAACATCTAATAGGAACATATCAATTCAATACTAGATCATAGCTTAAGATAAGATACTTAGGTTAATTCACTCACTTTCTAACCTAGATCATCTACTAAAGAAATAGCATGGAAGACTACAAATAACTCTAATTTTTTCATGAGTAATGTAAAAATATAATGTAATAGAAATTCAACCAATAACCAAGTCATCTGAACCAATTATAACCTAATTAATACCAAGATCAAAACTAGGTTTAAGGGTTAAGGGTCATTATCTACAAACTAGACCAAACCATCAAGATATATCAAAATTAAGTTATAATACATGTTAAAATATTCATACTATTCAACAGAAACATAAACAAACCAGTTCATAATATAATTTTCGAGATGGAAAAGAACCCATGTGAAAACCCAACTTTTGAAAATGCTTTGAAGGAACCCTTTGAGGAGAGAGGTATCAAAGGTGAATTAGACCCCATAAATCAATGTTTCATGAAGAATTTATGGTGAAATATTTCTTTTTTAGGACCCAAATACCTCCCCTAGCTTGTCTTCAATGGAGTCTTCTAATAGAGAGAAAAAGAAGAGAGAAGAAAGAGAGTTTGTTTTGAGAGTTGTAATTAGACTAATGGGGTTGGCGTCTTTATATTGGGGGGGTTAAATAAGTTAATTAGTCTTCCCTTAATCCATATCTAACCACCAAAACCATTAAATTAATTAGTAAAAACCAACTTAAAAATGTGCAGGAAATGGACACTCACAAACGAGACGCCGATCGACAGTCCATTTGTGACTTGCGGTCAGTGTGACCTTCCGTGATGCACATCCATCTTTTATTGTTAGAGACTCTGCAGTCAAAGGCCTACAAAAATTGGCTATGTTTTGGTCGATGGTTGGCAACGACTCCCCATCGATCAACACATGAATCGTCGATGGCCTCTCGTCATTGCACACTACCCAGACAGTGTTGACTCCAATGTGCAAGGGTCCTCCTCAGAGGCCCTTGGTTTGTATTTTGGGAGTTGTACCTGGACATTTCAACCATGAATAAACTTAAACATATGTTAGACACCCTTACACCACTTTTCACCATTTTCCGACCTCTAAAAGCTAGTCAAATAGGCTTAGGCACACTAGTACCTCCTAGAACTAGTTTATAGATGTCATGGACGTTCTTGAATGTTTTGGTTTATGGACTCCCTAAACGAACTATATTAATTAAAATAGGTCTTAAAACAGTGTTTATACCTCATGACACTTACATTAGGCTTTTAGCAACATCTTGGATTTTTAAGTGTTACATCTAATCTTAAGCCGCAAGGAGAAAATGGTAGTGGGTTCATTGACTACTAATATTAAGCGTAGGACAGATAATTATGACAAGTGTCTCGTGGGTTCTAATGCTTCCTTTGGTTGTGGTAAGATGTATCACAAGATATTAATTTTTCCTTAGATTGTTAGAATTGAGGGATATAAGCATCGACGGGCTTAACCTACCCTTTCTATGGTTCTAGTGGTGGTTGGAAACTAGATAGGTTCTACGCTCTTAAAATTTAAGAATATCATGAGGGTTCCCCGGATGAGGTAATTGGTAAGTTAAGGTATTTTATCTTGTGGTTATGCATTGCTTAGTATAGAGTGTTTCATTGGATATGGTAAGACTTCATGTATGAATATGATCTTTAGGTATTCCTTGAATTCCTTGTTGAAACATCTTAGGCGTGTACTTCTATGGATGTTTTAGTGGTTCTTAAAATGTTGGTGTTATGGTTAGATTGAGGGACATGGATTTGAAAAGACTAGTGGTGTTTTCTCCCAAGGGGTGATAGTGTGCTTTATGGTTTGTATGTGAGTATACAATTTTTGTTCTTGAATAATTTCTTGTTATGGTTCGGTAGGTGAAAGTTGGGAGGCGATATGAATTCTTACTAATCCTATGTATTTCCTTCTACTCCTACTCTAGCTTGAGATGTTGAGTTCCTCGTGGTTCACTATTAATGATTTTGTGTCCTAGTCATCCTCATGTTTCCTCATGCATGCTTATTGAAGAAATATGATTTACTTGTATAAATTGCTTCATTATTATGTGCATTTGAGTATGATTAGGCATGTTTGTCTTTTGAAAAGATTTTGTAAAAAGTATGATTTTTGTAGGAGATGATGTTTCCTCCTTGGGTATGTGCATTTATGTGATTGCATTCATTATGGAATGATAGATATAGTTCCTATCTTCCTTATGATGTTTTGAGCATGTCTTAGCTTGTATTTTAGGTTCCTCCTAGGTTATATCCATTTAGATGAAGTTTCTTTGTAGTTCGGGTTGTTAGTTCCTCTCCTACTCTTTTCGTACCAACTTGAATCTCATTTGAGGAAAAATATACCAGGGAACATAATGTAACACCTTTAATTAAGATAAGGGAAAATGTTCACTTTTTAGTAGACTAGGCGATCCACCGAGTCAACTTGGCGATCCAACAAGTTAAACTTTCTCGCGGTTTTGTTTTATCCATGATGTTCTGCATTCTGTAACTTTAGGAGATCCAAGTCAAGATCACCGTACAATTTGGCGAGTCAACAAAGTCGACTCCCCCTATCTCCTAATCGAATTAGCCCCCAAGTCGAGTCACTGTAAATTTTGGCGAGCTAAACCCTGAGTTAGCGAGTTTCCAGGTGGCCTTTGGAAGGCTATAGAGTGAAAGTCTTCATTTTTTTAAGTTAGGCTCTTTAAAATCTTTTGAGATTATTTTAATTTGATGCTTAGTCGTTTTACCAAAGCCTAGGACCCCAATATAAGTGATTTTTATCCCAAATTCTATTCATTCAATTCGTTCTCTTAAACTCACTAAAATGAAATTGGGTTTTTTTCTCTCCAAAATATTTTTCTCTCTAGAACTTGAAGAAGAAGAATATTTCAACTAGGGTTCAAGGTCAAGCTTCCATTCTTCTATTTCTTTGGGCTTTGATAGTAAGGTATGATAGTTTTCATCCATCAATTACTTCCATTCATGGAGTTTCCAAATTCTCGAATTTTTAAAGTTAGACTTGCCAATTTTTTTTAGAGTTTTCTTCAATAATCATGGGTTCTCTTCGATGTTGATTTAAATGATTGTATTATGTTCTATTATGCATGAATAGATAAAATACTATAATTTTATGAATATTCACCCTTCAACCTATGTAATCCTCATATGTTTCTAATCATGATGATTTGTTGTGGGTTTTGCATTATGAAAGTTGAATTTATGAAAATACGCATACCTTCTCTATATGAAAATGTTGTAAATAAATTTGATGATGCTTTCACTTTTAAAATATAATAAGGAACATGAATAATTAAATGAATATATGATCATGAATGTATTTTTATGACTCAAGAAATATTATAGATAAAATGTGTATATGTTCTAAGAAGCTTTGCCACATGACATGAATCACACATCTAGACTTGCCTTCAATGCCTTTTGTGTTGTTTTCTTAAATTAGGTCTTAATTAGGATATTATTCGTATATGTCATCCATAATTATAGGCCACGTTTTCAAAATTATTTCCACTAGTAGTAAAGCATCTCTAACATGAAGTGAATCAATGTGGGCCTTAAAAGATCTTTTGAAAAGATCATGGATGGTGAAAGGTTTACTCAAGCATGGTGTAAGGATATATTCTATGATGTCTCTGTCTTGGATTGGTTACTTTGTTGTACCTTGAAGATCCCTCAAATTGGACTCATCTAGGGTTCGTATTTTATTGCAACTAGTGTCCTCTATTGTTTATTTTATCTCGATATATGATAGAAACTCCTAAGTTTAAGATATTTGAGGATTTGGTTGGAGAATGGACACTTAAGCACAAAAATGGAGAAAAAGAGTTGAAGATGCAAAGGTTGCATTGCCAATCACATTAGAAGATCTGCCATATAGCAAAGTTACGCCTTTTCCGTTAAACCAACTAAGCCTCGAAGGAAGTGGATGAAAAGGAGACAAAAAGGAGAAGTTAGTGCATCGCCAATCAGTTCCACAAAGCAGAAGACTACCACCCATTGATCCAGAACACATATACAAGGAAGGCATCGTGAAAGTGGCAATGAACTTAACGAAGGGAGATTCATCAAATAATTCCGTGAATCACGACAAACTGTGCCAAAAGGATTTTCCACCACAATTCTAATGGCTATAAATACTATACTCTTTACTATTTAAATAAAGAAAATATAAAGTGAAACAATTATACTTGATATTTTATTTTAGAAACAATTTTCTTAAGTTTTCTCTCAGGTTTAGATAGGTTTTTGTGGAAGCTCGAAGCATGAAGCTCTTCTTCAAATTTTAAAAGAGGGTCTTATCAGTTTACCTTCCTTTTCTACTTTTAAAGTTTAATATCTTATATTGACTTGAATCTTTTTTCATTTTAAGTATATTTTATTATTTATTGATGTGTGGCTAAAAAAACCCATTATTGGGATGTGATTTATAATTTATGGGTTGATTAATTTGTTTGTGTTTGCTTTCTTGTAGCTTAGATTGCATTTTAACGGTGATTTCACCAAATTGTTATGGTTTAATCTAATGGGTTTGCAATTGCAAAAACAAAACCACCATGTATTTTAGGCTTGCTCGAGAGAGAGGTCTTGAAACTAAGACCCCTAGAATGATCACCTAAGGAGTGGGTCGACATGAGGTTCATCTCGAGAGGGTGAGCCCTAGTCCCATATACCATCGAAAGAGTGAGTGTGGATAAGGCGTAGTCTTGATAGTTTAGATCAGTGGGTGTCTGAGAGGAACCCATTTATATGGGATAAGTTGCCCGAGAGGGAACTTGCTTTAACCTAAAGCTTAGCCTAGTCACCATTGTCTAGAAAAATTGGCTACAGAAAGAATGTACCCTCCACTTTTATCTTCACATATAGCGATCACAACCCAAGAACTCTCTCATACTTGATTTTCCTTTTAATTTTTCTATTACACAACTTGTGACAAACAAATTTTGATATTTGACACTTTGGTATCACAAACTGAATTTATGTTGTTTTAATATTCGAATATATCTTAAACTATCACTATTTAGAAAAGAATTCTAAGTAGCTACTACTCTCACTACCAATCCCTTGGGACATGACCCCAACCCTTGGTTGGGTTACTAAACTAACTTCGATTAATAAACATTCTGACTTTAGGATATCATAGTTGATTACAAGCAAAAATGAAATAAAGCAAATAATCAAAACGGTGTTGCTACAGAGGAGTGGTGTCACTTATGGTTTTATCTCTTTGTAGTGTCTTTTCAACTAATTTAACGTATAGTTCTGTTTGGTTCGTCGCTTAAGATCCCAAAAATCATGAGTGCTAGTGTTACTAATATAATGGAACGTCCTACGCGAGAAGTAATGATCAGGATAGATACAGTCCCGACCTTCAAACAAATGGAAGGTGAAATTATTAACAAATCCTTGTTCAGATTTGAAGGGATAATAACTCAATGTCCAAATCATGCCCTTCCTGACATGATACTAACTAATTGCTTCTACCGAGGTCTAAGCCCCGGGGAAAAAAGGCTGCTTGATACTCTTATTTTAGGTGTCCTAGATAAGCAACCATACACAGCAGCAGTACAACTGCTCGATAAGATGTAAACTGTTATGAAAAACAACAGAAATACACAAAAGACATAGAAAAAGGATAGAGAGGGGTTATGGGAAAGATGGTAGAAAAAATTTCAAAAAAGAATGTCGAAGAAGAAAAAATAAATAGATAAAAGAGAAAAAAAAATAAAATAAACTATATGTGAGGAAGACTTTTAGGAAAATAATTTAAACAAGTTGGAATTGATCAAGATAAAGTATAAGAGAATTCAAATTTTTTTGGACTCCTCTTTTTATCTTTTCATTTTAAATATATTATTATTTTAGGCTGGTAAAAGTTGAAAGATTAAAAAAAAAATTCACAAACTTTATTTTTTTAAAAATTAAATATAAATAGAGCATATATTTTGTTGTAGTTTTCAGTTTATTTTAGAATGCATTTTAAATACAAACCTATAATAATATTTAATTATTAAAATTGGTGTTAAATTTGGTAAAAAATTAGGTTACTATGCCCTGTAAAGACATGAAAATTAAATGGGGGTTATATGTTTCCTATGTGCAACTAGGGGTTTTGTGCCTTGTGAATGTATCAAAAAATAAAATAGGGGTTATTGTTTCTTGTATGCAACCACGGTTATTATGCCCTGTGAATACATGAAAATAAAGTAGGGGTTATCGTGACCTATATGCAACTAGGGTTGTTGAGACATGTGATGACATAAAAAATAAAATTGAGGTTATTGTGCGACATGTAACCAGGGGTCATTGTGCTCTGTGAAGACATGAAAAATAAGATAGGGATTATTGTGCTCTATATGAAACCAGAGGTTATTGTTCCCTGTGAAGACATGAAAAATAAAGTCGAGGTTATAGTGCCCTATATGCAACCCGCAGTAATTATGCCTTTTGAAGACATGAAAAATAAAATAGGGGTGGTTGTGCCCCATAAACAAGGGATTATTGTGCCCTGTCAAGACATGAAAATAAAGTAAAATATGAATTATTGTTTCTTATTTGTAACTAACGGTTATCGTGCCTTATTAGTATATGAAAAATAAAATAGGGTTATTGTGCCCTATGTGCAACCAGGGTTATTGTGCCCTGTGAAGACATGAAAAATAAAATAGGGGTTATAGTATCCTATATGAAACCATGGGTTATTGTTTCATTTGAAGATATGAAAAATAAAATAGGGGTTATTGTTGCAACCATGGGTTATTGTGCCATGTGAAGACCTGAAAAATAAAATAGGAGTTATTATGCCTTGTGAAGACCTGAAAAATAAAATGGGTGTTATTGTGCTCTGTGAAGACATGAAAAATTAAATAAGGCTTATTGTGTCCTATACGAAACCTGGGGTTATTATTCCATGTGAAGACATGAAAAATAAAATAAGGGTTATTGTGTCGTATATGCAACTATGGTTATTACTCCCTGTGAAGATATGAAATATAAAATAAGGGTTATTGTCCCCTATATACAACAAGAGGTCATTGGGTTTTGTGAAAGACATGTAAAATAAAATAAGGGTTACTGTGTTCTATATGCAACCAGGAGTTATTGGATTCTGTGAAGACATAAAAAATAAAAATAGAGATTACTGTGACGTATATGTAACCAAGGGTTATTGTATCTAATGAAGATATGAAAAAAATGAAATTGAACTTATATTTTTTTTTTTTTTTACTTAAATGACTATTATTATTATCACTTATTTTATTTTATTTTTATTTTTGTACAATTTTCAAACATAAAAGTGACAAATAATAATAAAAATAAAATGCCCCAGATTTTATTATGAAAATTAAACTTTTTATTACCATTATTATTGTTTGATATGTGCATATTGTAGGGGAGATAGATTACATAACTTACCATTGTGGCGTTTGTCTCTCGCAAAGTACTTACAGATTTTTTGTTTGTATTGTTTACTCTATAGCTAATTTTCTATATTTATTGTTCTCATCCCAACATCGAATGTAAGTGGCTCCTTTCGTGAATTTTCACCAAAAGGACATTTTCGTCCCATTCTCTCAATTTAGTATCGCCTTGCAATGCCCATGAGGATTTTCAGTTATAAGAGTTTTTTCTCTTTATTTATTTGTTTTAACACACCATACTCAATCCTTTTCCAAGACTGATTAGAAGGTCATAGTGTCAAAATCACCTTAGAATGAGTTACAACTTGAAATTATTGAATGAAATATTAATGGAAATATCATGTATTAGTCTTTAGAGTATGGAAGAACATGACTATTATTTTATTGAGAAATCAAATCGAGCCTCAGTGAAGGGCTGCCTAAATATCCTCTTAGGAATTAGATTGAACGTAGTTCAATAAATAAAGAATTATTTTTTCCTTTTCTTGATTTTTTTTTAAAATATCTTTTTTATTTGAAAAAAAATTGTTCATATTTGATAATGTCTTAAATTTAATTTGTACCAATAATTAATGTTATGCATATGACAATATCCAACTACTTTCAAAAAAATATTAGGTCAACTTCAAGTAATCCCTATAGTTTCAAATGATACCTCAAACGTACTTAAGTATTTAGGAGATCAAATCATCTTTCTTCAATTAAGGACTTGAAATTATTCATATCCTCATGTTTCAAATGCCCTCACAATAAATGAAGTCTTAATTCAAACACAATAGAAGAATTTGTCTTAGGACGTTTTAGAAGTCACTAACACTCGAAAAGATGTTTAATGCATGAGCTTGATATTCCATATGCTTTACTCTTATGTAAGGATCCACTAACGTGAAAACACAAAAAAATGAGATCAAATAGGCTTGTCATTGGCTTGTAATGTAGGCTTAGGAAAAGTAGGATATTCATTTGGGATAAAATGATTGTTTTCTCCTTAAATTTGCACAGCTTTAAATGTTTTTTTTCCTCATTTGACCGTTGCTTTCTTGATATCTTCTTGTTTTTGTTTTTTTTCCTCTCATTTTCTCCTCTTTTCCTTGGAGATTTCTTTCCCCATTCTTCTTTCTACCTTTTCTCTTTTTTTAAGTTTCACATATTTGATATCTTCACTGTGTTATCCAACTTAGATCTTTGATATTATGTAGATGATTGATAGTGCGCACAAGGAGGTGGGACCAAGAAACAGTGCATTCATGTACTACAAAGGATATATGTTAAAATGTGGTTATTAAAAAAAAAGGTTTTAGACTCAAAATGGGAGTTCTATGGATAACATGTCATTTGGTAGGCTTGAAAGGCACAACCATATTAAAGAAAACCTACAATAATCCTTTCCCAAATTCAATTTCTCCTCAACTAACTCTCGGGTCAAGTTCCAAATCAACAAAGTCATGTCATTAAATTTTATATCTAAAACTCACTACACAATGTACATGAAACATGAGTTTGAATTCGTTTTAGTCTTAACTTTAAACAAGATAATTTCTAAAGTAGATCATAAATATATCAAGAGGTACAAACAGAAGTCTATTGGTCACAACAGAGCTGGTCTGTCTCGCCAAGTAGCTTAACACTTTTCTTTTTTCTTATGCATATTTCTAAATAAGTTGGTACCAACCAAGTCAGGAATTGTTTTTAAAAAAAAAATAAGAAAACAAATTTTTTTTATCTCCTTTTTTTTAATTTTACTATAAGGAAGAGCCCATTTTTATTCGAAATACGAATAAAAATTTTTAAAAACAATTTTTTTTTTGCCTCAAATTTTGTGGTGAAGTCTTTCTACATTTTTTCTTGGTTGGACCGAACCTTAAAATAAAGTTGTGTACGTATCTTGTCAAAGCAAGAATCAGATCAAACGTAATTAAGAAATATGGATGAACGAATTATTTTATTTCTTAAATTTTTTTTAAATAAGGAGTAAGATATTTTTTAATTTTTCAATTTTTAAATAGGATTACCGAACCCGAAGAAGGTTGCCTCCCTATAATAATCAGGTATGCGTAGTTCATTCAGATTAGACAGTTAAGCAATTTTTCAAATAAGTTTATAAATTTGTTGATAAATGCAACAATATTTTTTGTTTAAACTGATATAAAACATTTGAAGTTTCTTTTTGTGAACTATACATAATAAAAAGAAATTTTTTTTCTGCTGTTGTGATTTTGGTTTAGAAGTTAAAGTTTTTATGTCATTTCATTAGTCACCATCTATTTGGTTTATATATACAAACAACTTCCAAATAAATACTTGTTTAGATAGCACATAGAATAATTTAGGTGGTCAAATAAAATTAAGGTATCTTTCCTAGTCGATTTGATCCTACTCCGAGTCTCATCAACTCAAATATAAATGAATTATATAAGTGAAACCTACAAGAGAACCATAAATGATTTCAATTTTACCAAGGACTTTATGGAGAAAGATATCTAGATTGGTTTCAAAAGCGAGCGGACAACTCGAGTTGGAGAATGACAACGTACCTGTAGCAGCGCTTTTCACATTTTTGTGTGGGTGCTCTCCATCCTAAACATGTATAATTAAAAATCCTTCATCATGGACTAAAGATCCACTAGCTATCTTGACATTGAGCCAACAAATATAATATCCAAAAAAAAAAAAGAAGCCAAATGAGCAAATACATAAAATGAATACATAAATAAGCCAATATTAATAAGCTCTAATTCTAATTTTTCCTAGAGGAGTCACCATCTGTCACACCCTTTATTTTCCTCAAAACGTTGATCTTTTGAAAGAAAAAGAATTTTCCAATTGAAGTGATATTTTAAAAAGAGATTATTTTATTATTCAGATCCGTCACTGTAAATTGAGTTTTTGTATTCCAAGTAACCTATTTAAATCTCTAATAAAAATGAAATTTGATTCTATTTTTATTGATGTCTAAACTAAAAGTTCGGGTAAGGAATTATGTTGACCGATGAGAAAGTGTTTGGCACTCCACGAGTCCCGTGGTTCTATGACGGTCACTTTATTGACTATACATGACTTGTATTAATTTTTGGATATTTTATTATTTAACTTAATAATAAAAATGTTATTTACATTTATCCTCTGATGTATTTTTAATCTATTTAAAAATCTCTTACTCGTTCTAATATATATCCATTAATTAAAATATGCATACGCACATAAATTTATTCAAACTAAATAAAGTAAAGTTTTAAAAAATAGATATTTACAAATTTAAAATTTGAAATATCTGTATTTTTTTTCTTCTTTTTGCATACATTCATATTATTATAATCTAATATTATTATACATAGAATAGTTACATGTATCTAATTTTTAGGAATTAAAACTCATGTAGGTAGGGTGTTCGTGGTTCGGTTATCGGTTAAAATCAAACCGATCTACTTGGTTTTTTAAATTTATAAAATCAAACCAAACCAAATGTAAAAAATAACCAACGTTTTGGTTATTGATGATTTGGTTAGGTTTGGTTCAGTTTTTTTTTGGTTTTTACGGTTTGAAAGTAATAAATTTTTTAGCACATACGTATCTTGATTACAAAAAAACATCTAGTACATGAACAATCCACTAAACAGTTATTGTTGGTTCCATTAAGTAATTAAGCAATACTAGAGTTATCATTACACAAACAAAATTATTAAATTAACAGAAAATGTGTGACTATCTTATGAAAGGTATGATAGGTAATAATTTTTATGAAATTGGACTTAGAATTGTAATTGAGCTAAAATTTAAGTGTTAGTCTTAAGAAAATTGTAAAGTTAAAGACTTAAGAAATTTTTTTTTTTTTATTTTCAATTTTTTTCTTTTGCACGTCTCATTTTTTTTGACATTTTGTTTTGTTATTTTATAAATGTCTTTTTCTTGTTTCTCTCCTTTTTTTCAGTTTTTTATTCGTTATGTTGTTGTTTTTTCTCTCTTTTTGTTTGTTTGTTTGTTTTTCACGTATATTTTACCCATTTTTTCCTTTATGTTGCGGGTTTTTCTTTTTCCCTTTTTTTTTTTTACTTTTTTAAAGTTCTATTTCTTTTTTTGTTTAAAAAATGTTTTTTAATTGTTATAAAGTATTTTTATTATAGTGAATGTCTATCATGTGGAATCCTTTTTAGGATATGGTTAAAGAGTCCTACTTGGGAACCAAGTTTGATTTCTCCTATAAATAGAGTGCTCCTCCATATTGTAAATTCATTAATCAAGAGAAATAATAAGTCTTCTCTTCTTTTCTCTCTAGTTTCTTCTTCTTATTCTATAGTTTTATAACACGTTATCAGCACGAGACTCAAATTTCTCTAAAGTGAAGGTTGGATTTGAATAATTAATAAAGGTTTTATTTATTCTTTTATTTTTAATTTTAATGGTCAATCTTACAAAACTAGAGTTCACTGCCCTTCAAAGTTTGAGCAGGAACTACCTCTCATGGGTGTTGTATGATTAAATTCACCTTGATGTAATGGGTCTTGGAGACATCATAAAAGAAGAAAATAAGGCATCAAATAAAAACTGTGCATGAGCAATAATATTCTTGCGTAATTATCTTGACGAGATTCTAAAAATCGAATATCTGACAGTTAAGGATCCAAATGTTTTGGGAAAAACCTAAAAGAAAAATTTGACCACTTGAAGATGGTCATACATCCAAAGGCACGATATTATTGGATGCATCTAAGGTTACAAGACTTTAAGTCTATACATAAGTACAATTCTGCCATGTTCAGAATCACTTCTCAATTGAAATTATGTGGAGAAACAGTTAGTGAGATTGATATGATGGAAAACAAGTTCTCCACTTTCCATGCCTCGAATGTGCTCTTGCAACCACAATATCGAGAGAAAGGTTTCAAAAAGTATTCTGTACTAATTTTTCATCTTCTTGTGGCAGAACAAAATAATGATTTATTATTAAAAAATCATGAGAATCGACCTACTGGATCTGAACCACTTCTTGAAGTGAATGAGGCGTACGTCCACCATGCTAGGCGTGGAAAAGGTCACAGTCCTAATCGTGGTCGTGGACGTTGACTTGGTCGTGGCTGTGATTATGGTCAAGAACGTAATTATATTCCTGGCATTAATCATTCATCAAATAAAAAGAGAAAAGGAAAGGATGAGAAACGTGAAGCAACTAGGGAAGGTTGTTTTTGATGTGGTTGAAGAGGTCATTATGCACGTGATTGTCGTACTCCTAAACACTTAGTTTAGCTTTATCAAGAATCACTAAAGAAGAAAGAGAAAAATCATGAGGAAAATTTTATCTCTGAAAATCAAGTTGACATCATGCACTTGGATATAGCAGATTTCTTCGCACATCCTGAATGAAAAATAGATCACTTAATTGGTGATGGTTCTGTGAACATGGAAGAGTGATATTTTTTTTGTAATATTTATTAATAAATTTCATGTAATTATAGTTGTTTGCATGAGTATTAGTATTTTAAACTAGTTTAGTCGTTCATTAGCTTGTTCCTTAATTCTTAATTAAATAATATATATTTTACATTGATTTATTTATATGATTCTAATATGATAGAGTTAGTCAAATACTAAACATTATCACGTGTTTGTATTATATTAGGTCTTTAACTTGGTCTAATGTAAAAAAAATACATGAGTTCTGATATTAACTAGTATTTATCATGTGTTTGTATTATATTAGATCTTTAATTTGATCTAATGTTAAAAACGTGCAGTCTGTTATTAACTAGGATTCAATAATGATTTTATTTTATTTTCCTAACAACTCTTTTTTGACTCAGAGGAAACAATAAATTAAGGCTCAATTTCTAATATTTAATTATTAATTTATTCCTTTGAATATATTTTACCCTTTTGACAACACTAATATTTAATATATATTTATTTTGTGTATGTCATTTCATGAGAAGATATGGATAATTGTAAGAAAATATTATCGAAATATGAAGATATTTGTTTGATTGATTCTGGTACAACACATACGATATTCAAAAATAAGAAATATTATTCTCATTTAAGTATGGGTAAAATAAATGTTACTACAATTTTTGGTAGTACTAATATGATTGAGGGTTTGAAAGAGCCATTTTAATTTTGTCAAAGGGAACTAATCTCATCATTAATAATGCTATATTTTCTCCAAAATCTAAGAGAAACTTGTTGAGTTTTAAAGATATCTGTGAAAATGGTTATCATATCCAATCAATGGATGAAATAAATCTTGAATATCTTGGTATCACCAAGAATGTCTCTGGGTATACATGTGTTATAGAAAAGTTCTTTGTCATATCTTCTGGCTTGTATTGGACAAAAATTAGTGCAACTGAGGCACATTTTATAGTAAATAAGAAGTTTACTGATTCCAATACATTTGTACATTGGCATGATCGTCTAGGACATCCTGTGTCAATAATGATGAGACGAATTATAGAAAATTCAAATGGACATCCACTAAAAGACCTAAAAGTTCTTTTAAATGGTGAATTTTCTTGTACTGCGTGTTATCAAGGCAAATTAATTGTGAGACCATCACCAATGAAAGTTAAGATCGTGTCCCCTGCGTTCTTGTAACGTATGCATGGTGATATTTGTGGACCTATTCACCTACCTAGTGGGTAATTTAGATAATTTATGGTTCTAATAGATGCTTTTTCTAGATGGTCTCATGTGTGCCTATTGTCATCTCGTAACTTGGCATTTGCAAAATTATTGGCACAAATAATAAGGTTAAGGGTACACTTTCCTGATAATCAGATTAAGTCCATTCGTCTTGATAATGCTGTAGAGTTTTCATCCCAATCATTTAATGATTATTGTTTAGAAATTGGGATAAGAGTTGAACACTTTGTTGCTCATGTTCATACTCAGTATGGTCTCGTTGAGTCATTAATTAAATGTTTGCAATTAATAGCAAGACATTTGCTTATGAAAACTAAATTGCCCACTTCTGTGTGGGGACATGCAATTTTGCACGCTGCAACATTTATTCGTCTCAGACCGACAAGTTATCATAAGGTTTCTCCATTGCAATTGGTTATGGGTCAGGAACCTAATATATCTCATCTAAGAATTTTTGAAAGTGCCATATATGTGTTTGTAGCACCACCAAACCGCACTAAGATGGGCTCGCAAAGAAGGTTAGGAATATATGTTGGGTTTGAGACACCCTTCATTATCCGCTATCTTGAACCATTGACTGGAGACATGTTTACTGCTAGATTTGCAGATTGGTGGTTTGATAAGAGAGTTTTCCCAAAAATAGGGGGAGAGAATATGAAATAAAACGAAAAATTTTGTGGAAAAATTTATCATTGTCTCATCTTGATCCATATTCTTCTACTTGCAAACAAGAAGTACAAAAGATTATTCATCTGCAGAAAGTTTTAAATCAAATGCCACACGCATTTATTGATTTGAAAAGGATTACTAAATCACATATTCCTGCAGAGAATGTCCTAATTCGAATTGATGTCCCTAAAGGACCATCCACTAGTGTGATAGCTAATTAGTCAAAAACACACCTAAAGCATGGTAAACCATTGGGGTCTAAAGATCAAAATCCTAGAAAAAAAAAGATTAAATGTCAAGATGACACTATGAAAGAATCTCATATGGAAGTTCAAAATTTGAATAAGTCTGATATTCATGAGAGAATCAATGAACTTGAAACTCAATGAAATAATGAACTATCCATAAATTTAAGAGATGTTGAAACTAATATGAATCGATCAGAAATAATGGTTGATTATGTCTTTGCATATAATGTTGCAACAAATATCATGCAATATAATGAGGATCATGAACCTCAATCTGTTATAGAATGTCGGCAACGAAATGATTGGCAAAAATGGCAAGAAGCAATTCAATCAGAGTTGAATTCACTTGCCAAGCATGAAGTTTTTGGACCTATAGTTCAAACACCTAATGGTATTAAACCTGTTGGTTACAAATGGATTTTTGTGCGAAAAAGAAATTTGAAAAATGAAATACAAAGGTATAAAGCACGCCTTGTGGCACAAGGATTTTCTCAAAGGCCTGGCGTCGACTATGAAGAGACATACTCACCAGTTATGGATGCAATAACATTGCATTATCTCATTAGTTTCATAGTCCATGTAAACTTGAAATGCATTTGATGGAAGTGGTTATAGCCTACCTTTATGGATCACTTGATAATGAGATATACATGAAATTCCTGAAGGATTTGTGATGCCTAAATCATGTAATTCAAAATCTCGAGAAATGTATTCAATTAAATTGCAAAGATCATTTTATGATTTGAAGCAATATGCGCGCATGTGGTTAAGAGTCTTAGTGAGTATTTAATTAAGGAAGGTTATACAAATGATGTAATTTTTCCATGTATCTGTATAAAGAAAAGAATATCAGAATTTGTTGTACTTGCTATTTATGTTAATGCCATAAATCTTATTGGAACTCCAATAGAGCTTCAAAAGGCAATTGATTATTTAAAGAATCAATTTGAGATGAAAGATCTAGGAAAGAAAAACTTAATCTTTGTTTGCAAATTGAGCATTTCACAAATGGTATTTTTGTTCATCAATCTGCCTACACGGAAAAAGTGTTGAAAAGATTATGTACGGATGAAGCGCATCCATTAAATACTCCGATGGTTGTTCGTTCACTTCATGTGAATAAGGATCCATTCCGTCCTCAAGAAAAAGATGAATAAATTCTTGATTCTGAAGTACTATATCTTAGTGCAATTGGTGCACTAATGTATCTTGTTAATACTACGAGGCCTGATATATCTTTTACTGTTAACTTGTTATCAAGGTATAGTTCTGCTCCTACTAGGAGACATTGGAATGGGATCAAACACATTTTGTGATATCTTAAAGGGACAACTGATATGGGCTTATTTTATTCTTTTAATTGTCGCACAAATCTTGTTGGTTATGCTGATGCAGGATATTTATCTGATCCACACAAAGCTCGATCCCAACCAGGCTATGTGTTTATATGTGGGGGGACTGTCATATCTTGGATATCTAAAAAGCAGTCCATCGTAGCCAATTCATCTAATCATGCTAAAATAATAGTTATTCATGAAGCAAGTAGAGAATGTGTGTGGTTAAGGTCTATGATACATCTCATTCGAGAGAAATATGGTTTGGAATATGATAAAGTAACCACCACTTTATATTAAGATAATGCAGCATGCATAGCACAACTTAAGGAAGGATTCATAAAAGGATATAGAACAAAACGTATTTCACCGAAGCTTTTCTATACACATGAACTTCAAAAGAATGGTGATATAAATGTGCAACAGATTCGTTCAAGTGACAATGTGGCTGATCTATTCACCAAGTCTTTACCAACTGCAACTTTCAAGAAGATGGTGCACAAGCTTGGAATGCGAAGATTCAAGTCTCTGGATTGATGTTCTCATTCAGGGCATTTAATACGCGTTGTAGTCTTTTTCCCTTACGAGGTTTTATCCCACTGGATTTTCCTTGTAAGCTTTTTAATGAGGCAGCATAGATGGGTATTAATCGATTTGTGTACTCTTTTCCTTTACTAGAGTTTTTATTTTCTTAATGTTTTTTCAGTAAGGTTTTTGACGAGGCACATCATCTATGAATTAGACATTCTGAGGGAGTGCTATAAAGTATTTGTATTATAGTGAATGTCTATCATGTGTAGTCCTTTTTAGGATATTGTTAAAGAGTCCTACATGGGGACCAAGTTAGATATCTCCTATAAATAGAGTACTCCTCTTCATTGTAAATTAATTCATTAAGAGAAATAACAAGTTTTGTCTTCTTTTCTCTCTAGTTTCTTCTTCTTATCCTATAGTTTTATAACATTAATCAATTTTTGTACACTTCGTTTTTACCTTTTCTTATTCTATTTTTTATGTTCTTTGTTAACCTTCTCTTTATTTATTATTATTTTTTTTGTTCTTATTTTTTTATTTTAATTTCATTTGTAATATGCTTTAGTTTCTCTTCTTTTTTTTTTATTTTATCTTTTATTCTTTTTGGTTCACGTTTGTTCTCTTTTCTTTCTTATGCTTTCTTACTATTTTTCAATTAATATTTCTAATTATTTGTATTTATTTTTACCCTAAATCTCTACATTATATTCATATATTATTTTATTACATACCTAAATAATTCAAATTAAAGGCAAACTATTTTTTTCTACACAAAACAAAAGTAGATTCCCCATAACTTTTCTAAGTCGCTTATCACTTAAGTTTCAATTTATTTGCTAATCAATTCAGTCTACAAATAATTTTTTTGGAAAAATCTTTAGTGGAAACTAGGATCAAAGAAACATTTACTATTAAATATCATGAAACAAATTTCAATATAAAATGCATCTAAAAAGCATGGACAATAATAATAATAACAACAATAATAATAACAACAACAATAATAATAACAACAAAAATAAATATAATAATAATAATAATAATAATAATTTAATAATAATAATAATAACAATAATAATAATAATAACGATAATGATAACGATAATGATAACAATAATAATAAGAACAATATAAATAATGATGATGACGATGATGATGATGACGATGATGATGACGATGATGAGGACGATGATGAAATAAAAATGTATGGAAGAGAAAAAGAAAAACTGAAATGTTGGTCATTCTTCATAAAGAGAGAAGTTACTTTGAGAAAATGATCATACCTTTAACCTCAGCCCTGTTACAAGATATGAAAGACCTTTGTGATATTGATTGAGCTTAATCTCATGTTGATAGGAAAATACTGGGAAAAATCATGCATCTGTTTTATCATTGACAGAGAGAGTTTATTTTTATACAAAAAACCTAAAATTTGATGATCTTTGTATGAGCACGGAATCATTCTAGTTGTGAGGGCCTTTGAATACTCTTATTGAGGTTGAATTTGTAGTTGAAGTTAGCATTGTGAGCTTGAGGTCTATTTGATGATGTATAGTCATAGTTCTAAACTTTTTGTGCACAAATGAACGTTGCATGGGTAGATTGAACCTCAGGTGCATTCATGTTGACTCTTGGGTGGAACTATTTGTACACATCTTTGTTGCACTGATTGATATTGTGTTTTACTTGAGGACAAGCAAATGTTTAAGTTGGGGGTGTTGATGCGTAGAGGATTTCAACTCATTTGGGGCTTTATTTTCATAGTTTAATTCTTCTCACACCTAATTTATGCTCTAAATCGATATTGAAGTTTTGATTTGCATCAAAGAAGGAAAAAGAGCAAGACAAGAAAATTACCGAGCAAAGAGGAGCAATAGGGCTGAAGATAATTAAGAAGAGCAAATCTTGTGATCGCCAAGATGACTCGTCAAAGCATCAAGTGGTCACTAAGCTCGCAAAAAGTTACAATGTTCCAACCTTGGGAAAAATCAACTTCATCATGGAAATAACACTTCGACAAACCGCCGAATGGTGACAAGGACCCTAACCACCGAAATTTATAGAAGTTGAATGGTGAAGACGCAAGTCAAGAAGTTATTAACGAGGGACACTTGCCACATCGCCGAATTGGTCGGCGATGGACTCTTACTTCACCGACTGGTATAAAGACTGAATCTTAGTGGGAACATCCTTAAACCGAGTTGGTCTTAATTGTCACTCTCAATCCCCCATCGACACTAGTTTTCATACCCTTGAATTCACTTTAACAGTTTCGATAATGTTACTTCTTCAAACAAATAGAACACACTTTTTACTTCATAATTAAATTCAATTGTGTATCACTCTCTTTGGTATCAACCTCAAATCTTCATCGGATTAACACTTGATTGTGACTATTTACACTTCAAATTGGGTGAAGTTCAATTGAGATTTATTTGTGTCACATAGCCTTCCACTTTAAGCTTTTCATAGAGTAAGTTATAGATTCAGCTAAAGAAGTGTAAATTTTGATGGGATTCCTCTAAATATTAAGTAGATTTTTAGGGATATACTATTGAGTAAGGGTTTTCACACTGTGGATTGGATATGTATCTTGTATATATGGTAGAGGAGGTTATTTCCATGGAGGCATTTGATATGAGATGAGCGACATTTGATACCAAAGAACTTGGTGCAGAGGCATTTGATATCGAGGATCTTGTATGGTGAGATCCTATAGGCGTGGAGTAATATATGGAGGACTAGAAGCATATGTATGATATTGGTGAGTATTTGTATGATTTGGAAAGTGAATGTTCCTCATAGGAATATGAATGGAGCTTGATTGATTTGGAGGATGATAAGTAGGGTGAAATGGTGGAGGATTATTTTTAAAGATGGACTAATTTGTGATATGTTAATTATCGATGGTTGTCTACAAAGAGGGATTGATATAAATTAACAATTTATCCCACTTGCGCATATCGAATATCTCCTCTCCTATCTCCCTTATTTTCTTCTTCAATTTTAAGACCAACTCGTTTTAAGGATGTTCCTCTTCAAGTAATTTTAATCATAGACTCATTATTAACATTTTTTCTCTTTCCTTTGTGATTTTTACTTGGAGTAGAAAGAGGCTCACTCTTTCATTGTTTCTGGTAAACCGTAGTCTATAGATCAATGCTGTGGAAGGGTAAAATATAAAAAAAAATAAAGAAGAAACTCAGTTAGAACATTGCAAAAATTGAGATAATAAGCACATTGTTATGCTAAAGATAAACTCCCTAAAATGGAAGGAGCCTAATTCTACCATAGGTTGGTTAATGATTATATTTTTGTGATCGTGATCAATGACACTAGCTTTTAGTCTGAGTGTGTACGAATCGAAGCGTGTATAGTACCCCGACAAAGCGTTGGGGTCGTGTCCCAAGGGAGCGGTAGTGAAAATTGTACCTAAATTAGAATTTCCGTTCTAGTTAGTAATAGTTGAGAATATTTTGAGTAAAAAAAAAGTAAATTCAATTGGTGACACCAAAGTGTCAAATATCAAGAAGGGTTTGTCACAAGTTTGGTAAAAACAATAAAAATTAAGGGAAAATCAAGTATGGGGGAAAGTTCTTTGTGTTTGATTGCAATATATGTTGACGTAAATTGATGGATACATGATTTCGATAGAAAAATTTGAAAAATAATAGTAATGAAGCTAAACTTTAAGGGAATGTAAATTCCTTCTCGGGCAACTTACCCCATAACAAATGGGTTCCTCTCAGACAACCACTCGTATAATGAAGACCAACCTAAATTTTATCCACCCCCGCTCTTTCAATTAAGATTGATTTGATATGGGAATAGGTCTCACCCTCTCGGGCTGAGGCTCATGTCACCCCACTCCTTAGAACATCAATTTTGTTTTCTTGGTTTCATGAACTCTTTCTCAAGCAAAGCGAAAACATATGGGTAATTTTGTATTTTCAACTACAAACACATTAGAATAAAATACAACCACTAGGTGAAATCACCATTAAAATGCACAAAATTCTATGAACAAGCAAGACAACACAATAATATCAAAACTGTAAAGACCCAAAAATGAATTAGTCCCAAATAGAGCTAATATGTAGTGCCATGAGCTTAGGAGGTTCTAGAATGGTCAATTAATTAGAGGCAAAATATAGAGTCATACAGAGTTTGGAGGTGAAACGTCCAAGAACATCTGGTGACGTTTGAAAGTTAGCCTTGAAACGTGTAGGCGTGCCATAGTATGTTTCATGAGGTTTTAGGTAGTGTTTGGAGTTCAAATTGATAGTGAGAGTTCCTAACATCTAGAAGGACGTATTAGGGGTGGAAAAGTCCGATAAGGACTCACCAAGGACCCACCTAAGGGTCCTTGAAGGGGATCCAAGTTGAGAGAAAAGCTGTCAAAACCAGTCCCGACCAATGAGAGGCATCAATGGATCGTAGGTCCATTAACGCCACATTGGTGAGAGGTGTCGATTAAGACTTATCTTCATGAGATAAATCCCCATTGAAGGAGTCTCTGACTAAGACGAAGGCTTGCCTGTACGGACCGTTTTCTTGTCGACGCCCCTTAGGTGGCAAGCGTTGATGCAGGCCAGCATTTCTCGCAGCTTACTGTGAAATGGAGGGGTGAATTACGAAATTCACACCCCATCCAAATAGATATATGTGCGGGTTTTTAGGTAGTTTTAGTCAATATATGAGTGTTAAAACAATAAAAGACCCCCATACACTCTAGACTCCAAATTAAAACTCTCTTTCACATTAGCTCTCAAGATCACCATTGTAGAAGAAGAAGAATTGAGGGTAGCAACTTAGGAAGAATTCACAAAGGGTTCAAGCAAGGATTAAGGATCTAATATAAGATAGTGAAACTTATTCATTCATGGATTCTTCCATAGATGAAGAACCCTTAGTTTCCCTCAACTGTAAATCGGAGAACCTTATTCTAGAGAGGGTTGTGATTACATTGTGGGTAAGATTGGATTGTGATTCCAATCTAGTTGGTAACATTCAATGATTTGCATATAATTATTATATGCTATTTTCATGAAGTTTTCATGGTGAATTATAGTGATTGAATTTGAAGGTGATTATGGTTATTTAGGCCATTAGAGGCTAGATGAATGTTTTATGTTAATCTTCTCAATTCAATTGTATTCTATTTTATTTGATCATGATTGAGTTACCTAGATATGAATTGAAATAGGCATAACTTATCTAGGTTGGTCTTCACTTGTAAAGCTTGAATTGAACCTATGTGATCATGTATAACTAGAATTACCTTCTAATGATCTAATTGAATAAAGTAAGCATGAAACTGAACATAGAATATAACGAACTAAAGGTAGTAATCATTTATGGGCTGTTACGCCATTGATTCTAGGGATTTGAGGGTAAAGTTATTATGAAGGGATTAAGATGAGATTTTCTTCTACACCAAGAGATGAACATGATTAGAAAAATCATGTTATATCACATAGATGAATTCTAGGTTGTCCTAAAAACCAACAATGAATCAAGACATAATGAACTAGATTAGCTTAAAGGTGAATTATATGATCCCTTCATGTATAATACACTTGGCAAGATGAGACTAAGGCATGATACATGGAGATGTGAATCTCCTGATATCTTGAGATGTGAAATCTCATGATAGATTGACATGGTGAATCTCATGATAGCTTGAGATGGTAGGTCTCGAGGGTAGCTTCCGATAGTAAATCTCAAGGAGACTTGAGTTGAAATACTCATGGTAGCTTGATATGTTGAGTCACAGGAAAGTGTTAGTTGAATTACTCATGGTAGCTGGAAGTGACGAACTTCATGATAGATTGAGATGGAGGAAGTAAAATTTTATTGTATTTAGATTTGTCATGTGTTACAAGGATGCTTGATCATGGTAACATTAGAATGGTAGTTTTCATGTTATCTTTGGATGGACTAAGCAAGCTCTCCCATGATTAGCTTGGTCTTGTGTTTTAAGGATACTTGATCAAGTTAACTTGACTTGGTTAGGCCAAAACCATTTCATGGTGGGTTTAGTTAAAAGGCCTACACTCTCCTAATGTTAGCTTGATTTGCATGCAAGGTGCATTTAATGGAATAGCTTGAGATTAGTATCTCATGGTATTTTAGGGTTGAGGATTCATGTTTTCTTATGGTTAGATTGTTTCTACATGATTGGTTGCATGGTGGTTAGGATGGTTGTATCCTTTATTTAGTTAGCTTGGTTAGTATGTTGAGATGCTTTCCATGGCAATAGGTCTATTATGGTAGTAATTTGAGCCGAATAGACAACAAGGCAAGACAAGTTAGCTTGGAGTAGGATAGTCTAGAGGAGTACTTAGAGTCGATGGTAGTATGGGATGCTATCCATACATAGCACAAGTATGACTTGAAGCTACCTCTGACATGAACACTATATGATGTATACTTAGCTTGGATAGTGCCATAGTTTCATTCCATGACATGATTGACTTAACATTATAGTTCCTTATCAATATTAAGTAGGTCTATTAGATAAGTCCTACGATGACATGAAACAATATAGAGTGACTTCAAGATATGCTTAGTGTGTGAGGTAATTTGGGATGATTCAAATGCATTTCACAAGTGTGTTTTGGGGTGGCCTAGGGGCATAGGTATCATATGATATGAAGAACTTATTTATTAATTATGAATGTGGACTACGATCAATAATGACCAAAGAGATGTACTTAGATTTTGTAATAGTATGGGATGCTACCTTAGCGTTGAACTGTTATACTTGGAGGTGGATTGTGATGTAGTTAATTTAAGTAAGAAAGACATTGAGTTAAGAATGAACTCTTATATTTTTTATGATGCTTCAATATGATTATTATATTCATATTACGCTTATGCTTATATTTCTTATGTTTATGTCTATTATTGACTAACTAGTGGACTATGATCAAGAATGACCACATAGATGTACTTAGCTTTGGTAGTAGTATGAGATGCTACCTTATCCTTGGACTGGTATACTTGAAGGTGGATTGTGATGTAGTTCATTTAAGTAAGAAAGACATTGAGTGAAGAATGAACTCTTATATGTTTTTATGATGCTTTAATATGCTTATGATATTAATGTTATGCTTATGACTTTATCTCGTATGTTTATGTCTATTATTGACTAAGCCTTTTGAGATATCTTATGTTTTGTATGATAGTTTCCATACTTAGTACACATCATACTAACGCATATTGCCTACATGTTTTCCATGTAGGGTCTTGAGGATATTGAATTGCTTTCACGGGTAGAGTTTCCAAGGCTTGCAAGAAAAGAAGATTGGTGAGGTCTCATAGCATATCAGGACATCACTACTACGTTGTAATTTATATTCGTTAATGTTTAGACTTTAATAGGTTGTCACCCAAGACTATTGTACTCATAATCTCATAGATTGTTTTTGATACATATGTGAGACGTTTTATGAAATGACTGCCGCATTACATTTTGAAGGAAAAGTTTAAATTTCGTATACTTTTCATACATATGCAATGAATGATAATAAGAGGCTTGTAGAAGACCTCCGAGATATCAAGTACGTCGTGTTGTGATTCAAAAAAACATATATTCTAGTATATACTATCGGGTCGTGACAAACTTGGTATCAGAGCATTATGTTATAAAATGGTCTTAGGATGTCTAATAATCATGACTAATAGAGTCTTATTCATCGATATGAGTCGTGACACATCTATGGGTAGGAGGCTATGAGAGGATTAGTAAAGTTTCACTTTTTCATTCTCCAAGCCGTGCCATCAAGTTTGGCTTGAGCAAGACCTTCTTCTAATGTTTGCTTATGTTTTTAACGTTATGTCTAACACTAAGGATATTACTAGAAGGGAAGGATATGGGAGTGGGGAGTAAGATATTCCTCCCCATGTGCTAGTGCATGTGCCTTCCAAGTGCAAGACCAAGTTCCTCCTTATGTTCTTAATGACCCTCCAATAGAGAATGCTAGTTTGAGGAATTCGGGGCTTCTATGACTTTGTTGGCTCAAGCCTCAACGGCCCAAGACAAAAAAGGAGATGTCGCTCCGGCTAATCCTATAGGAGGAATGGGTTCTACTAGAGTAATGGAATTCTTGAGAACGAATCCACCGGAGGTCTATATCTCCAAAGTTGAATAAGAGCCGAATGGGTTTATCGATGAGGTTTATAAGATGCTTGCAATCATAGGAGTACATTCCCTTGAAAAGGCGGAGTTGTCTGCCCATCAATATAAAGATGTCGCCCAACTTTGTTATGAGCAATGGAAATATAGTAGGACTTTAAGATCGGGACCTATAGAGTGGGAGACTTTTAAATTAACTTCCCTTGATAGGGTCTTTACTAGAGAATTGAGGGAGGATATTTTGGAGGTGTTCATAAACCCCAAGCACGGTAGTTTGAGTGTCAAGGAGTATTCCTTGAAGTTCACACTTTTTTCTAAGTATGCTCCAATCATGGTGTCAAATCTTAGAGACTTGATGAATAGGTTCATGATGTGGGTGTCCAAATTAGTAGAAGAAGAATGTCATATGACCATGCTTGTTGATGATATGAATATCTCAAAAATTATGGTGTTTGCTCAAAAAAATAGAAGAATACATGATTTAGGAATTAGAAAAAGAGAAATAGGATGGACAAGGAGAGTTCTAATGGACATCATTGTTCTAAGATTCAATAACAGTTTTTCGGACAAGGTCATTTGGTAGTTCGAATTATGAGAATTCTAGGGTGTGTAACCGTAGACCCCAAGAGAAGAATAAGTATTCCCTACCTACTTGCCCTAGGTGTGGTATAGAAGCATGAGGGTAGGCGTTTGGCCGGTAGCGATGGTTGCTATGGATGTGGCAACAGTGGTCACATGATGAGGGATTGCACTAAGCAACAACTAATATGAGGAAAGGCAAGCAAGTTGCTACCAATAGTGAGGAGGGTGTTCCCAAAGTAAAGGGTAGGTTCTATGCGCTCCATTCAAAGGGTGATCAAGAATGATCTCCTTATGTCCCTTTACGGTATGTGACTCTTTATTGATTTTTGAAAATTTTCAGAATTTTCTATGATTATAAATTGTCTTGTGATTTTGCTATTTTCCTTATGATGAGGAATTGATGTCAGAAAGACATGAGCGGATTGTTCAAATGGGGGGAATAAAGAGCCCTTTTCATAAGTATTTATATGATTATGTGTAGTATGATTAGCTTGGAATTGAATTGTTTCCTTGATTTGGGTATGTGAATTTATGTTTAAGGCATATACAATGGGCTGATAGTCTAGAGTTAGTCGTTTGAGAAGTATTTAGTAAGGTGTCATTCGAGGAAGAATGTTCCCAAGTAGGGGATATTGTAAGGACACAAATATAAATTAGGTACAAATAGAGCCTAACATGTAGTTCCATGAGCATAGGAGGTCCTAAAATGGTTAATTATGGTTTTTAGAGGCAGTATATAAAGTTTGAGAGAGTTTGGAGGTGAAACACCCAAGAACATCTGGTGACGTTTAAAAGTTATCCTTGAGATGTGCTAGAGTTCTTTAGTATGTTTCATGAGGTATTAGTTAGTTCTTGGCGCTCAAATTGAAAGGGAGGGTCCAAGCATCTAGAGGAATGTATTTGGGGTAGAAATGTTAGCTAAATACTCCCCAAGGATTCATCTAAGGGTCCTTGAAGAGGACCTAAGTTGAGACAAAAGCTGTCAAAACTAGTCCCAACCAACGAGGGGCATCAATAGACCATAGGTCCATCGAATCCCCGTTGTTGAGTGGGCGTTGGTTAAGAATTATCTTCTTGAGATAAAGCCCCGTTGGAGGAATCTCTGACCAAGACGACGACTTGAAAGTACGTCCCATCGTTTGGTTTATGCCCCGTAGGTGGAAAGTGTCGATGGAGGCCTGCAATTCTCAAAACTTACTGTAAAGTGGAGGGGTGAAATGGGAAATAAAGACAGCATCTAAATAATTATAGTGGAAGTTATTTTAGGAAGTTTTAGGCATTATATGAGTATTAAAACAATAAAACAACCTCCTCCACTCTAGCCTCCAAATCAAAACCTCTCTCTCACATTAGAACTCTCAAGAACACCATTGTTGAAGAAGAAGAATTGGGGGCAGCCTCTTAGGACGAATTCACCAAGGGTTCAATCTGGGATTAAGAATCTAATCTAAGGTATGTGAAACTTATTCATTCATGGATTCTTCCATCCATAAAGAACCCCTACTTTCCCTTTATTTGTGAACCCAAAGAACCCCATTTTAGAGACGGTTATGATTACATTGTGGGTAAGGCTTGATTGTGATACCAATCTAGTGGGTAACATTCAATGATGTATTTTTATATGATGATTATATGCTGTTTTCATGAAGTTTTCACTGTGAATTATAGTTATTGAATTTGAAGGTGACCATGGTGATTTTAGGCCATTAGAGGCTAGATGAAGGTTTTATGTTAATCTTCTTAATTCAAATGTATTCTATGTTATTTTATCATGAATGAATCACGTATATATGTATTAAAATAGGCTTAATTGATCTTGGCTGGTCTTGATTTGTAAAGCTTGAATCGAAACTATGTGATCATGTATAGCTAGAATTACCTTCTAATGTTATAATTGAATGAAGTAAGCATGAAATTGAACATAGATCATAATGAATTGAAGGTAGTAATCGTATATAGGATGTTATTACATTGATGCTAGGGCATTGAGGGTAGAGTCATTATGAAGGGACTAAGATGAGGTTTTGTTCTACACCTAGACATGAACATGATTAAGAGAAACAAGTTGCTCACATAGATGAATTTTAGGTTCACCTATGAACCTACAATGAATCAAGACCTATTGAACTAATTAGGTTGAAAGGTGAATTGTATGATCACTTCATGTATAATAGACTTGGTGAGATGAAAATCAGGCATAATAGATTGAGATATGAATGTCGTGATAGCTTGAGATGTGAAATCTCATCATAGCTTTAGATGGTGGGTCTCATGATATCTTGAGATGGTAAATCTCAAGGAGGCTTGAGTTAAGATACTCTTGTAGCTTGAGATGTTGAGTCTCACGGAAGATTGAGTTGAATTACTCATGGTAGCTTGAAGTGATGAACTTTATGATAGTTTGAGATTAAGGAAATAAGCTCTCTCATGTTTAGCTTGGTCATGTGTTGCAAGGATTATTGATCATGGTAGCTTAAGAATGTTGGTCCTCATGTTAGCATTGGATGGATGAAGCAAGCTCTTGCATGATTAGCTTTTTCTTTTGTTGCAATGATACTTGATCATGTATATTGACTTGGTTAGGCCAAAAAAAATTTATAGTAGCTTTAGCGGAAAGGCCTATACTCTCCTATTGTTAGCTTGATTTACATGCAAGGAGCATTTCATGGAATAGGTTTAGATTAGTTTCTCATGGTAGCTTAGGGTTGAGGATTCGTGCTCCCTGTCACATCTGGGAAGTATCCCCTACACGTCACCGTCATTGTCGTCCTTGGATAGGACTAGGAATAACCTGTTAGCATTCATCATAACATTCATAGGTTTAAAATGCGAAAAATTAAAACTTTTTCATATACATGTACTTCATTAGGTTTACTTAGACCTCTCTCTTACACATAATATATTCATAGCGAGTATATATAGACTCCTCGTTTAAGAATATTACATAGCGTTCTAATTTTATGCCACATATAGACAATATACATGATATAGTATCGAAAGGGATGTCTCCTATTAAACCATCTAAACGGAATAGAACAATATAGTCATAACCCTTATATAAATGTAAAAGTGCAACTTATGGCTTACAACAATGTCTTGAAACAACATGAGTGTCTTTAGAGTACAATAATGTAACACAGGTTCACTGATAAAAAAAAAGCATAATCCTCAAAACATGAGGATATACCCACACTTGGAGAAATGATCCAAGCATTCCCTCAAAATTGTCACGAACCCTTCAACGACCGAAACCTAAATTCAAGTGGGAAAAGCGAGAAATGGGATTAGCAAATCACATGTACTAAGTATAAAATCATATGCACACCCAATATTGAAATCATACTAAGAAGGACATTTGTGTAAAACCATGACAAGCTACATTGAAAGGCCTTATGCACAAACAATAACTCATACAGGGCACTTGGAGAATAACTCAAATATTAAGGCATGCGCCGAATGCAGTGCCAAGAAGGTATAATGGTGCACACCAAGGGAGAACATGAGTAATTTCGAAGAAATCCCAAATGCACTTGGTGACTAGAAATTTTTTTTCCAAAAGTTATAGTCTTTGATTAGTTTATAATGTGATTAGAGGCGAGATGGGGACATAAAGCGAAGCAATGAGTGATTCGGCAAGCTTGACCCAACACTCTAAATATTCCAGCGTACCCATTTCAAACCCAACTTCCTGAATTCAATCCCGAAGCACTTAAAACAAAATTAAATCACGCACCATTAAAATTAAGCCTAGACAAATCCCATGATTTTTATCTATTTTTAGGCACAATTTTTGTGAATCAAACATTTTACTTAGTATGGTCGAAATGATTGACCCCAATACAATTAAACAACACTTATAATCCTATCCAGCACAGATCAAAAGTGATAACTTTGAGCATAAATTTCAATAAAATGGACTTAGGGTGCAAAAATAAAATCTTTTGTGTAGATTATGATGTACTCGAGATGCTAGGCGGCAATTCCATCCAAATCAAAACAGAATTCAACACTTAAAACATTCTAAAATGTAGGAAATATAGCTACTAGACTGCAAGGATGAGTTTGTAAAAAGGGACAAAAGGAAAGGAAAGGCATGAGATATGAATTTTAATCCTAGTGCCAATGACGTCCAACATTGGCTAATTCGGTGATATTAACTAATCTCGCTTAATGACTCAGCGAAGCATCGAATATCTATTTTATCACCAAATATAACAGGTTTTCCAGTTTCTTGTGAAAGTTGTATTAGCAGACTTTGTCAAGATTTCCCACTAAGTTCATGATTCACCGATAAATATTTTCACTCTGTCGAGTTTTAAAGACTCAATCTTTGAGGTTCACTGATTCAAATAGTGGGAATGATTGGTTACACAAAACCTGTTGGCATTTTTGCTAAAGGGTCAGTTCCCTGTCACTTTGGATCTTTTCAAAAACTTTTCTTCCTAAAATTCTACAATAAACACACTTTTTTATCAAGGTAATACAAAGAAAGTAAATGGTTTTTGGTTGCCTCCAAAACAAATCCTAAGTTAACGCTGTTTCATGATGCAAGTTGACCTTTAAAACTCACTCTTGGGGTTAGCCATAATATCAGTAGGCAAACTAACTTGTTCTCTCGAATTGAGATGATACAAGATATGGCCCATTTGGGTGTCTAACTACTTGATTGAAAATGAATAAGAGATGATGGTTTGGCTAAGGGTGGATATATCTTATTTCATTCCTTTAAAAATCTTTTTTGACCCTTAAACTTTTTTTAAGAGACGCGAGAGCATATCCTTAGACCTACCCCTTTTAGAATTTTTGTGTTTTTTTTTGTTATGGGGTGGTACATATCTATCATTCTCCCCATCCTTCAAATTAGAATTCTAGTCCCTCTATTCATGTTATCGATCTTTCCATCCTTATTTTCTAGCCTGAACTTTGTTACCAACCCTCACTCAGAAAGTTTGAACGATAACCACCGCCTTTATTTCTAGAAAGTTGACCTCGTAATTATAAATAGCTTCAAACTTCATATCATTAGGATTTGTGTTCCCAACTCGCACGGCATTGACACCACGGGTCCCTGTCCCCATGAAATTCATAGAAAGAATATCAAGTTTTGTCATAATCTTAGCCATTATTTGGTCCCTCTCATTGTCTTTTTCGATTTGCTTCTTAGATAGTTGAAGAAAACAGGGGAAACATGGTCCTCACGGGTGTACAATACTGGGTTGATGGTTTCATTCCATCTAAAGAATAGGTTGTCACTACGTATGGTTGTTGCATGAGAACTGCGGGTGAGAGTTGGTATGCTACCCCTTTGTTGACTGATTCTAAACTTATGTAAAAGTGTTGAAGGATCACTTTATCACGAAGACCATGTGTTGGCATTTTTGCACTATTTTTTAAAACCGGATATAGGTCTCATGCAGAGGCTATCTATTCAAGCGCTTGAAACTTTGGATGTTGTCTCGGATGGTCATCAATTTCTAGGGAGGGTAGAAACACACGTTGAAAGCAGTAACCAATTATTTTTTCAAGAGGTGATTAAGTTGCTTGGAAACTCATCTACCCACTTACATGCCTAACCTATTAATGAGAAAGCAAAAAGCCTCAATCTGCCTTATTACTATGAGATCTTTTTTAATGGGAATGTTCCGCACACATCTACAAAATTTCGAAGGTGCTTGTGTAGGTCCTCGTGAGATAATCCACTTAAAAGTCCTTTTAAATGCAAGAGTTGCAACTGTAACAGCCCGAGAGCACCCCTTAGTCATCACACGGTGCATTTGACCTCTCGGAGGTCTTATACAAGCCCTTAGCATTCATTCATCACATATGTATGAAAATTAGTTTGAAATTAAAACTTTTCACAATAAACTCCATAAGGAAACTCTTTTATAAAATGTATGAAGAACGAGTCTTCAGATAACAATGTAAGTCCCAAGCATCACCTCTAGGGGTCCACTCTTTGAGTTAGTACAATTAAGCACTGAGTGTGATGACCATGCAAGAAATCATGTAGACACTTTGGTTGAAATGTGATTTTCATGCTCTTTTGATAAAATCTCATAAAAAAAATAAAGGACATCGTACAAGTCAATCATCATCATACAAGATAATACTCCCATAATCCATAAGATATGACCATATTCATTAAGTCAACTATGTTGCCATTTCGACCCTCTACCTAAGGTTATCCTAGCATTCACCTAGGTAATATCTGAAGAGACAACCCATAAAAACTCTTCATACACACCTATATCATACTCAAGACTACTCTAAGTAATGATATTTCCTTTCCAACACAGCCACAACAAGTCAACAACAATTACTAGAGATACTAGAGGATACATTTATGGATTTAAGAGACTTTATATAATGGTCTTGCAAGACCTAGGTAACCCACTCTAGTACCTTCAAAGCCTACTCATGCCATATGTAAACAACATCTCGTACTACTACCTACACTTTGTATAACCTATCCAATAGCTAAAGTGTACATCCCACGTGATGAGTATAGACATTAACCAACATAGACCGCACTAGCTAGGTGTGGAACTGGCTTCATAAAAGACCACACCATCGAAGGTGTCTTAGTTGCAAAAGGTAAAAATAAGGACACATCCCATATAAACATATGGTTTAAGGGATATCAAAAGACTTCTTTGTACTATAGTCCCATACTTCTAGTAGAGTTTCATCGTTTAGCATATCCACTCGATGCTTTGCATTGGTTCTTATAAAGTATGTTCCTTCACATAAGAGTATTTGAGAAGGTACCATCTCGATGCCTTACCAACTCATAATACCACTACCAAGAAAGTATCCCAAGGGTCTATCAATCAAGGTTCATTAGGATGGCTCAATCATGAAAAAGGTACCATTCTAAGTCTATATGATTAACTTCATTATAAACCATCTTTTCATATTCAAGGTTTAGACATTCACTTAAGTTTCTAGACTCATTAATAAAGGCCCCATCCTAAGTTCTACTAATTCAAGACATAGTCTAAAAGACTTATTTGTCATTCATAGAAGAGTACACCCATATCTATCAATCAAGATGCAACATCACAATATATAAGTCCTTTGCATGCTACTATCTACACATATAACCATCAAGAGAAGATATGCCTTCCATAATGATATACAACATTCACCTTACACACCCATACATATATACCTTAAGACAACAACTTAGTTCATGATATAATGCCATCAAGGACATCATCACAATACACATATATATACACATGCCATATTTAAACACCATCACCATAAGTGGACCATGCCAAAAAAAAAACAATTTTATATTAACTCTACATCAACAATGAAAATGTAAAAACTTACCATCTTCCAAAGCCAAATCAACATCATTCGATTCCCAAAAACTCTATCATCACAAGAGGACTTACCCAGAATTTTCCCACCAGGCCATAATCCCAAACTCATCTTTATATTAGCAATTCATCATTAATAGAAGTAGATAACTTCATAGAATTTAAACTCAATTTCATCAATATAAATAGAGATAACAATAAGAATCAATACTATAAAGAAATCTACATACAATTCCATCCATAGACAATCACAATTATTGAACCCACTTTATAAGTCAAAATCAAGGAATGTGAGGGATCATAAGTTTCGTAGATATTTTAACTCATAAACATCAAATAAACCATCATATAATGACAATAATTTGTTTGAAACCATTTAATGCAAGAAGACATGAGTTTGAGAAAGAATTGGGGTTTTGATCATCTTTTGGAAATTTGAAAACTATTTGAGAATTGACTTTAGAGAGAAATATAACTCTAGATAAAGAGTAACCATACCTTAGTATTGATAAGTTCACAAAATTGGGTTCAAAACTTAGAGAAATTGCTCTTCTTCCTTGGAGCTTGAAAGCTCTTCAATGGAGGATTTGGGTGGAGAGAAATTTTAAAGAGAAGGAAGAGTTTTTCATTTATTATTTGAGGGTTTGGATTTTCATTGGTGAATTGGTGCTAAAGTGACTTAAAAAAGTTTGTAATAAATCCCCAAAGTACCCAAAACACCCCTACACTAGTTAGATCTTTTTCATTGTGTCTTACTTTACTTTTATTTACGCAGTCACAACTAGAAAATGGTTGCGTGTCCCGGAGAAACTGCCCAATTTTATTTGTGAATATTAATTCAAGGAAGAAAGGTGCATAAAAATCCCTTGAAACGGAGACAACTTTTTGTCTTTGAGTGACAGGTGCTTATCGCACCCTAGCGTCCGGGAACAGCCGCCTGCAATCTTACTTGGCAACTTATTGGCCAAAGCTTGGGTCCTCCTCGAGGACACTTAGATTGGTCCTTGGGGAATCGTACCCAGACGTTTTGACCCTAAACTAAATTATTGAGAAAATAGGGTCCCATCCACTGACTTTTGACTCAAACAACACATAAAGACATGAACAACGTACTAGGACATACCAACACGTAAAAGACTACTTTTCGAACATCTTTATCGTCTGTCGACGTTTGAATTTAAAACACTTTGAACTGACTTCTAAGTCTATTTTTCATAATTTTAGCAAGTTATTAACTCATAAAACCGACGTAAAGCTTTAGTTAATACTATTTGATTTTTAGGGTGTTACAATACTACCCCACATGGAAAACATTCGTCCTCGAATGACACTAAAACACTTAAAACACTTCCAAGGGATAAAGACTCAATACTTATAGCCCATCATCATACAATCAACAATATATTCAATATACACAAAGGAACAACAACTCCATATATAAGCGACTCAAAACACAACAAGAAAGTAGAAACAACATCTATAACTCATCATGCAATAAGACTCCACATTTTTCATTCCATGTTAGAGGAACTTCCTTCTCCAAATATAATCATGCTCATCACAACATTTCTAGCAGATCAATTTAATTTCTCATAAAAGCATAATTATGCAATATTTTTAAAATTTACATTGAGGCGTGCTCATAAATCAACTCATGCAACATTTAGGAAATTTACTATTGATACACATCAACATGCGAGACCAAATAATTAAAGCTTATTTTACCAATTTGAACTTAAACTTATGAAAATATGCGAAACCATAGGGGATCATAAAAACTAACTTTCACAAGAGTCTCCCAAAACATGCAACATGCCACTAAGAAATGCTAACTCTTAAGCTTGAATAAAATACAAGAGAAGAGACAAAATCCATCAACCCGACTATTCACCATAGTCTCCCACACTTGGGAGCAACCCATCTCAAATTACCGTGGTCCAAGACCATAAGATCCCGACATAGAACAAAAAGGGAAATACAACATACGGGTACCCTCATACCGATTTGCTTCTTTGTTATCTTGAAGAGCATCGAAGCGATTCTTCTTTTGTTCACCAACAATCAGACCATTATAGGGAGCTTGCTTGACATCTCTTCCTCTAGTAGAAATAGTAGGACAATCTCTCACCTTGCGATAATTCTTCCTATATCCATAGCATCCACTAGTACTGGATAGACACTTCCCAAATTTTTTCTCCCACAATTTGAGAAAATAGGTTTATCAAGTTAGTAACCACAACCTCTCTCATAGTTAGCCTTATGATCACTAGGAACATCCTGATTCAAAGCCCCTCTTCTTAAACCTAACTTGACCTTGTTCATCGGTTCTTTCCCTCTTCACAACTCTACCCCTCCTTTCAACCTTAGACTCATAAATAGATTGAGCATACACAATAAGCCTAGATAGATTCATGTTTTAATGGAGCATTGTCGTAAGATACTCTTCCTTCACAAGATCGTAAGCATCGGTCAAGAATGTACTCATCTCATCTCTACGGTTAGACACATATGATGGAGCATATTTAGACAACAATGTAAACTTCAATGAATACACCTTTATACTCAGATTACCTTGCCTAAGGCTTATAAACTCGTCAATCTTGACTTCTCTCTTATTATGGGGAAAGTACTCCCAAAGAATGCTTTTGTAAACTCTTTCAACTCTATAGGACCCTATTAAATCGGCATATTGTCTTTCCATTGTGTGTATCACACTTGAGCAATATCTTTCAATTGTATGAAGCCAACTCCGCCTTCTCCCAAGAAGACACTGACTATATCATAGACTATCTTAATAACCTCATCCCAGAATTCTTTGGGAAACTCTCCCACCTTAGAGCGAAGAAATGATTGAGAATTCATCCTTACAAAGTCCTTCAACTTAGAGGACATATTACTCTCAAGAGCATTCACCCTAGGCCCCATATCTTTATTTTCTGGAGTCTTCAAGGCTCGATCTCGAGTAAGAAGAGCCTATATAACCTCCTCATTAGTCATGTCCAGGGGAACCATTGGAACCTCATTCACTTGATTACCTATAGGAACTTTCTCACCTTGAGAGACTTGACCACCTTGGGGAGGAACTCCCTTATTAAATACTTCCCCATCCACTCTTCTTGAGGGCTTCTTTTATTTATATCTTATAAAAACAAGTTAAAGGATTAGGAAAAGACACTTATAGAACTCAACACTATCATATGACACTTTAGTAATGAAGAAACTGAAAAATTACCATCCTATAACCTCTCGCTCATAGATGTGTCATAACTCACACTGATAAACAACTCTACTAGATGTGGCTTATGAGACTTTGGGCCCTAAGAACTATTTCTTAACCTTATTGTTTTGATACCAATTATTTAATGACTCGAGAGCCCCTCTTAGTTGTTACACGATGTATTCGACCTATCAGAGGTCTTATACAAGCCCTTAACATTCATTCATCACATAGGTATGAAAAGTAGTGCGTAATTAAAACATTTCATAATAAAGTAAATAAGGACACTCTTTTATAAAACATAATAAGAACTAAGTCTCATCACAAGCTATTTTGTACACATCTAAATATCATAGGATCACAACACTTACATTGAAAGAAAGATACAAGTATTATACAAAGTCTTTAATAAAAGAAAACTAGAATTGAAATCTATGTCCACGAGCATACGAGGACATTCCATGAGTCTTGAGAGAACAATCTAAATCCCAAGCTTCAACTCAAGGGATCCTCACTTGGAACCACCAACATTTGTAGAAATGGAGAAAAATATGGAGTTAGTACAATTAAACACTAAGTATGATAACCATGCAAGAAATCATGTAAAAACGGACACTTTAGTTGAATTATGTTGTTAATTCTCTTTTGATAAAATCTTATAAACCAATTATAAAGGGCATCATACAAATCAATTATCATCATAGAAGGTAATACTCACATAATCCACAATTTATGACCATATTCATTAAGTAAGCCATTTAGGCCCTCTTTCTAATGTTATCAAAGACCCATCTGGGTAAGATATGAATAGACCGCCCATAAAACATCTTCATACGCACCTAGATGATCCTGAAGACTACCCTAAGCAAGGATATTTCCTTTCCAACACAATAACAACAAGTTAACAACCACTACTAGAGATACTAAAGGAGATATTCATATATTTAAGATACTTCACATAATGGTCTTAGAAAACCTAGGGAACCCACTCTAGTAACTCCAAATCCTACTTGTCCCATGTAGAGACAGGATGTCATACTACTACCAACACGTTGTAGAACCTATCAAATAGCTGAAGTGTACATCTCACAATATGAGGATAGGCATTAACCGACATAAATCATTCTAGCTAGGTATGGAATCCGATTTCATAAAACCCCACATCGTGGAAGTGTTTAACTATCCAAAGGTAGAACTAAGGACACAACCCATGTAGGCGCATGGTTTGAAGGATGTCAAAGGCTTCTATGACATCATGAATACAATAGTCTTGGGTTTCATCCCATAAATGTCTAACATAGAAAGAACATAAAATATAACATAGGTGTGATGTCCTCAGATGCTGTGAGGACTCACGAATCTTCACTTCTTGATAAGCCTTGAAAAATCTACCCCTCAAAGCAACTGAATCTCCTCAATACCCTACATTAGATTAGAATTTAGGCAAAACATGCGTTAGTAAGAAATTTACCAAGTATGCAACCTATCATACCAAACTTAAGGTATCTCAAAGGGTTAGTCAATAATAGACATAATCATAAGAGATAAAGACACAAACATAACATGAATATCATAAGCATAATAAATCATCATAAAGCATGTGAGTTCATATTTAACTCATTTTTCTTTCTAACTCAAGTGAACTACTTCACAAGCTACCTCCAAGTATACTTGTGCAAGGCTAAGGTAGCATCCCATACTACTACCAAATCTAACTACATCTCTTTGGTAATTCTTGATCATAATCCACTTTCATAATTAAGAACTAGATTCATCATAACATATAAGCACTATGTCCCTAGGCCACCTCAAAGCTCACTTGTGCAATGAATCTGAAACATCCGATTCTACCTCATACACTAAGCATGTATTTAAGTCACCCTAATCCCTTATTTTTTAGTTTAAGAGTCTCTAGATAACCTACTTTATATTGACAAGTAACTATCAAGTTAAATCAATCATATCACAAAAGGAAACTATAGAAACAATTTAAGTTAAGAATACATCATGTCATAGGTAGCTTCAAGTCATACTTGAGCAATGTATGAATAGCATCTCATACTACCATCCACACTAAGTACTTTTATAGACTATCCCGTTCCAAGCTAACTTGTCTTCCACACTTTTCTATAAAGCTCAACTTACTATCATAATAGACCTACTACCATGGAAAGCAACTCAACATACTAACCAAGATAACATAATGAAGGATAACCACCACGCAACCAATCATGTAGATGCAAGCTAATAAAAAGGGATCATGAATCCTCAACCCTAAGTTATTTTATAAAATTCTCCTTGCATGAAAATCTAGCTACCATGAAATACACCTTGCATGCAAGACAAGCTAACATTAAGAGAGTATAGGCCTTTCCCCTAAAGCTACCATGAAATGGTTTTGGCCTAACCAAGTCAATATAACATGATTATGTATCCTTATAACACAAGACCAAGTTAATCATGGGAGATGTATATTTTTCCATCCCAAGCTAACACAAGACCAAGTTAATCATGGGAGATGTATATTTTTCCATCCCAAGCTAACATGGGAACCACCATCCCAAACCTAACATGATCAAGAATCCTTGCAATACATGACAAAACTAAACATGGGATAGTTTACTTCCTTCATCCCAAGATAACATGAGATTTATTACCTCAAGATACCATGAGTAGTTCAACCCAATATTCCATGAGACTCAACATCTCAAGCTACCATGAGTATTTCAACTCAAGCCTCCTTGAGATTTACTTTTCCAAGCTACCCTTAAGACGTACCATCTCAAGCTATCATGAAATCCACCATCTCAATCTATTATGAGAATTCAAATCTCAAGCTATCATGACATTCATATCTCAAGATATCATGCCTTAGTGCCATCTCACCAAGTCTATTATACATGAATTGATCATACAATCCATCATTAAGCTACTATAGTTCATCATATCACCTTCAACATCAATTACTACAAGCCATCATGAAAAATACATGAAAACATCACATAATAATCACACTAATAATTTAATTCTACCCACTAGATTGGGATCACAATCAAGTGTTACCCACAATGCAATTACAACCATCTCTAGATTGGGGTTATTTTGATTCACAATTGAGGAAAACTAAGGGACTCAATGAATAGAAGAATCCATGGATGAATAAGCTTCACATAACTTATATAAGAGCCTTAATCCTATCTTAAATTCTTGGTGAATTTTGTTGCTAAGAGCAGCCTCCAATTTCTCTTATTCTTCTATTGTGTTCTTGAGAGAGTGTTGGAGAGAGAAAGGTTTTGATCTTGGAGTCTAATCTCTAAATGTGTCTCATATTGTTTAAATAAACATAAAATATCTAAATCATCTAATTTAACCTCCCATGCATTTATTTGGACGCTACATAAATTTACAAAAATGCCCCACACTTGGCCAAACCTCTGCAGAAATTGCAGGCCCCCATCGACTCCTGCAGTCCACAAATCATTGGTTGAATGATGGAGCCATACTGTAAGTTCGTTATTCTTAAAAAAGATTCCATTTTTGAGTCTCAACTCCTACTTCTAAGTATGGAGTGATTCTCCCAATTGATGGGGCGTTCCACGAGTGACGGGGCATCGTTTGAGAGTCGTGAAGTGACACTGCCAAGGTAGTGTACCCTTGGGGAGTTATGCCTAAATGTTTCCACCCCAAATACGTCCATATAGATTTTAGGAACCTTCCCTACAAATTTGAGCCCCAAACACAACATAAAACCTCATGATACATACTAAGGAACGCAAGCACTTTCTTAAGACTAACTTTCGAGCGTCTAGGGCGTTCTTAGACGTTCGACCTCCAAAATCTTCTGAAATTCATATGCTGCCTCTAAAAACTAAAATATAGTCATTTTAAGAAAGTAAAATCTTAATACACAGATGTTCGGATCTATTTGGACCTTATTCATTTTTGGTTCCTTACAATATCACCCACATGGGAGACATTCATCCTCGAATGACACCTTACTAAACTCTTCTTTAAGGATCAACTCTTGGCTAGCAGCCCATCATACATGCATTATACCTAAACTCAAATACCCAAGTCAAGGAAATAATTTAATTCCAAGATAAAAATAACTATACATAACCATATAAATACCTCATAAAAAGGCTCCTTATCCCCCCTTTGGGAATAAGCTACACATGTCTTTCTAAAATCAATTCCTCATCATTAGGAAACATCAAATTCACAAGACAATTCATAATCATAGGAAATTACAAAAAAATTCATAAATCATTAAAAGAAAACATACCAGAGAGGGACATAAGGAGATCAATTTTGATCACAATTGGATTGGAGAGGATAAAACTATCCCTCTTTTGAGGCTCATAAACTATACCACTAAGCGAAACTTGTATAACTTCTCTTCTTGTAACCCTAGCCCATGCACCTCAAGGATACATAAAAATCTTATTACCCCATTTTGAGCAAGCCTATGATAATTCCTTTCTAAAAATCACTAAGATTTCACATCCTTCATCCAAGGTGACTCTTAAACACTGGTTAATTACACTTATACCCTCCTAAGAGGAGTCTATTCACTCACCCCTTCTAGGTAGTACTCAAACACTCTATTCCACCAATTCTCTCAACCTACCCCAAAACACATCATGGCCTTCTAGCAACATAAACATAACCACACATCAACTCATTCATACTAAAAACAGCATTACATCCCATAATCTCAACTCTATCAAGTCACTTTTCCATAATTGGCATTTCAACTAAATTTTCTTGCTCACTCCTTGTAGCAACTCTTCTAATAATCAGATCCTAAAGACCATCGGATAAGTGATAAGAGAGAGAGATTATGGATCTATGGAACGACTAGAACAATAAAGAAGTGAAACTTTACGAAGCATCTCCTAGTCTTCTATTCATAGATGTGTCGCAACTCACACCGATGAATAAGACTCCACTAGACGTGGTTTTGAGACATCCTAAGACCATTTCGTTACATTATGTTCTTATACCAAGTTTTTCATGACCCCGCAAAGATACCCTAGAATATAGAGCTCTATTGAGTCAAAACATGGCCTACTTGACCACTCGGAAGTCTTGTACAAGCCCTTAGACATCGTTCATTGCATATATACGAAAAGTAGTGTGGAATTAAAACATTTATTTCAGAATATAATGCAGAATCATTTTATAAAACTTCTAATGTATGTCTCAAAAACCATCTATGATATCATGAATACAATAGTCTTGGGTCACAACCTATAAAAGTCTAACATAGGAAAGAATATAAAAGACAACATAGGAGTGATATCCTCGGATGCTATGAGGACTCACCAATATTCACTTCTTCATAAGACTTGGAAACCCTACCCTTCAAAGCAACTCAATATCCTCAAGACCCTACATTGGATTAGAATGTAAAAAAAATATGTGTTAGTACGAAATGTACCCAGTATGAAAACTATCATACCAAACATAAGATATCTGAAAGGGTTAGTCAATAATAGACATAATCATAAGATATAAAGACATAAGCATATCATGCATGTCATAAGCATAATAAATTATATAAGATTTCATACTTAACTCATTTCGCATTCTTACTCAAGTGAAGTACTTCACAAGCTACCTCCAAGTATACTTGTTCAAGGCTAAGCTAACATCCCATACTACTACAAAGCTAACTACATCTCTTTGGTCAATCTTGATCGTAATTAACTTTCACAATTAATACCTATATTCATTATAACATATGAGAACTATATACCTAGGCCACCTCAAAGCACCTTTGTGCAATTCATGTGAAGAATCCAATTCTATCTCATACACTAAAAATTTCTTGAAGTCACCCTAATCTCTTTCTTTTTATTTTAGGAGTTTCTGGTAGACCTACTTCATATTGACAAGACACTATTATTTTAATTAAATCATGTCATGGAAGGCAACTATATAAACTATCCAACCTAAGCAAACATCATATAGTGTCAATGTCATAGGTAGCATCAAGTCATACTTGTGCAATGTATGAATGGCATCCCGTCCTACCATCCACACTAAGTACTTCTCTAGAATATCCCATTCCATGCTAACTTGTCTTGCACTCTTTTCTATTAATGTTAACTTACTATCATAATAGACGTACTACCATGGAAAGCATCTCAACATACTAACGAAGATAATTAAAGGAAAAATACAACTATCCTAACCACCATGCGACCAATCATATAGATGCCAGATAATCATAGGGGAGCATGAATACCCAACCCTAAGTTATCATGAGAAACTAATATCAATCTATTACATGAAATTAAACTTGCATGGAAATCAAGCTACCATATAACGCACCTCATACGCAAGTCAAGCTAATATTAGGAGAATATAGGCATTTCCTTTAAAGCTACCATGAAATGTTTTTGGCCTAACCAAATCATGCTAACATGATCAATTATCCTTAGAACATACACCTAGCTCGTCATGGGAGAGATTTCTTGCTCCATCCCAAACTAACATGGAAACCACCATCCCCAGCTACCATGATATAGCATCCTTACAATACATGACCAACCTAAACATGTGAGAGCTTACTTCCTTCATCCCAAGCTAACATGAGATTCATCACCTCAAGCTACCATGAGTAGTTCCACACAAGATTCCATTAGACTAAACATCTCAAGCTACCATAAGTATTTCAACTTAAGCCTCGTTAGTTGTAATACCCAAGATACCCTTGAGACATAGGATTTAAAGCAATCATGAGGTCCATCATCTCAAACTATCACGAGAATTCACATCTCAAGCTATCATGAGATTCACATCTCAAGCTATTATACATGAAGTGATCATTTAATCCATCTTCATGCTAATGTAGTTCATCATATCTTGATTCATTTCAGGTTCTTAGGTCCACCAAGAATTCATTTGTGTGAGAGAACTTGCTTCTCCTATCATGTTCATGTCTACTGTAGAAGACAAAGAAAACATCATCACAAATCTATTCATAATGATTTTACCCCAAAAGCCCTAGATTCAATCATATAAAAGCCCAAAATTGATTATTACCTTAATTCATTATTGACTACGTTCGATTACATGCTTATTGTATTCAATTAGATTATTAGAAGGTATGTCTAAGTATACATGATCACATAGGTTAAATTACAACATTAAAAGTCAAGAAAAACCTAGTTCAATTCATATCTAGGTGATTTAATTATGATTCATTAGCATATAATACAATTGAATTAAGAAGATCAACTTAGAACATTCATCTTCCCTTAAATCACTATGATCACCTTCAATATTAATTGCTAGAGTTCACCATGAGAACCTCATGAAAACATCACATAATCATCACATGAACATAATTTAAAGCTACATACTAGATTGGGATAACAATCAAGCCTTACCCACAATGCAATAATAACCCTTTCTAGATTGGGGTTGTTTGGGTTCACAATTGAGGAAAACTAGGGGACTCCATGAATGAAAGAATATTAATATAACTTAGACTATAGAATTAATCCTAGCTTTAATAAATGGTGAATTTCGTCCTAAGTGCAACCTCCAATTTCTCTTCTTCTTCTATGTGTTCTTGAGAGAGATTTGGAAAGGGAGAGGTTTTGATCTTGGAGTCTAATTTCCAAAGGTGTCTCTTATTGTTTAAATAATCATAAAATACCTAAAATAATCTAATTTAACCGCCCATGCATTTATTTTGACGCTACATGAATTTACAAAAATGCCCAACACTTGGCCAAACCTCTGCAGAAATTGCAGGCCCCCATCGACTCGCGCAGTCCACAAATCATTGGTGGAATGATGGAGCCATACTATAAGTCCGTTATTCTTTAAAAAGAGTTCAATTTTGTAGTCTCAACTCCCACGTCTATGTGTGGAGTGATGCTCCCTATCGTGGGGGCATGGCTCGAGTGACGTGGCGTCATTTGAGGGTCATCAAGTGACACTGCCAAGGTAGTGTACTGCCTACTTTTGGGTATTCTTGAAGGACTCCTTGGGTGGTCCTTTGGGAGTTTTGCCCAAACGTTTCAACCCCAAATACATGCATACAGATGTTAAGAACTTTCCCTACAAACATGAGCCCCAAACATGACATAAAACGTCATGAAACTTACTAAGGAACGCAAGCACGTTCTCATGGCTAACTCCTGAATGTCTTGGGCGTTCTTGGATGTTAGACCTCCAAACTCTTCTAAACATCATATGCTGCCTATAAACACTAAATTAGTAATTTTAAAACTCTAGAATATCACAACACACATGTTAGGCTCTATTTGGACATAATTCATATGCCCCACTAGGGAAACATTCGTCCTAGAGTGACACCTTACTATACACTTCTTAAAGGACAACCTCTACACTAGCAGCCAATCGTACATGCATTATACCTAAATGCACATACCCAAAAAAAATTCAATTCCAAGCTATACATTAATACACATAACCATATAACAACCTTATGAAAAGGCTGCTTATCCCCCCCCCACCCCCCCAACTTGGGAATAAGCTATATATATATTTCTAACATCAATTCCTCATCATTAGGAAACAACAAAATAACAAGACAATTCATAATGATAGAAAATTCTTAAACATAAATTATTAAAGAAATACATACCAGACAGGGACATAATGAGATCATTCTTGATCACCCTTGGATTCGAGAGCATAGAACCTATCCCTCTTTTAATGCTCATCAACCATACCACTAAGAGCAACTTGCTCGACTTCTTTTCTTGTAACCCTAGCCCATGCACATCAAGGATACATAACAAACTTATTCCCTCATTTGGAGCAAGTCTATGCTAAGTCCATTCTAAACATCACTTAGATTTCACATCCTTCACCCAAGGTGACTCTTAAGGCGTGATGAAGTACATTTCTACCCTCCTTAGAAGAGTCTATTCACTCACCCCTTCTAGGTAGTACTCAAACTATCTATTCCACCACTCTCTCAACCTACCACAAAAAGCATCATGGCCTGCTACCAAAATCAACATAACCACACATTAACCCATTCATACTAAAAACAACATCACATCCCATAATCCCAACTCTATGAAGTCACTTAGCCATAATTGGCATTTCAACCCACTATTCTTCCTCACTCCTTGTAGCAACCCTTCTAATAAACACATCCTAAATACTATTGGATAATGGATAATAGAGAGAACTTATATATCTATGGAAGGACTTGAAGAATGAAGAAGTGAAACTTTCCTAATCATCCCATAGTCTTCTACTCATAGATTTCTCGCGACTCACACCGATGAATAAGACTCTACTAGATGTGGTTTGGAGACATCTTGAGACCATTTCATAACATTATGCTTTGATACCAAGTTTGTCACGACCCTAAAGTATACCCTAGAAGTTAGAGAACTATTGAGTTGAAACATGGAAACTTGACCTCTCAGAGGTCTTGTACAAGCACTATTGAGTCGATGGAACAACGGTGTAGTAGCGCAGGTCCGTCGTTCTAGATAGAAAGTCCCATTTTGGAGGCTCAACTCCTACTTATAAGTGTGTAGTGACTCCCCTAGTCGAAGGGGCGTTGCTTTAGGGTGGTGAAGTGACACTTCAAAGGCATTTTCCTGCTTACTTTTGGGTCCTCTTCAAGTACCCCTTGGTTGGTCTTTGAGGAGTTTTTCCTGGACGTTTCCACATAAAATATGTCTATAGAGATGTTAGGAACCTTCTCTACCAATTTAAGCCCCAAACACACCTAAAAATCATGAAACATACAAAGGCACACAAGCACGTTCTCAAGGCTAACTTTGAACGTCTTGGGCGTTCTAAGAGATCGACCTCCAAACTCTTCCAAACTTTATATGCTACCTCTAATCACTAAAATTAGTCAGTTTAAGTTCTACAATATAAAGACACATATGTTAGTCTATATTTGGACCTAATTCATTTTGGGGTCCTTACAAGAATTGAGAAGCTTACAAAATTTGGGTTGACAACTTTTAGAATTGGTCTTTATCCTTGGAGCTTCAAAGTTCTTCATTGGAGGATTATGGTGGATAAAAAATTAAGATAAAGGGAGCAATTTTGATTTTCAATTTGAGGATTTTTGTTTTCGATTGGTGAAAATGGTGAAATAATGACATAAAACCCTTTTAAAATAAATCCCCAAAGTACCCTAAAGACCCCTACAACTAGTTGTACCTTTTTTAGTTAAGTCTAACTTGAGTTTTATTGACGCAGTCACAACAAGGACATAGTTGCGCATAAAGGAGGCACTCCCTAATTTTTTTCTGTAATGAATTCAAGGAAAAAGGTGTATTAAAAGCTTGCCTATGAGTGACAGGCGTGTGTCGTGCCCTGGCCTCCGGAAACGACCGCCTGCAATCTGCCTCGGCAGCTTCTTGGCCAAGGCTTAGGTCCTCCTCAAGGACCCTTAGATAGGTCCTTGGGGAGTTGTAATCAAATTTTTTTGACCCTAAACTCAATTGTTAAGAAACTAGGCTCACCTCCACTGATTTTTAACTCCAAACAACACATAAAGACATGAACAACATACTAGGACACACCAACACATACAAGACTACTTTTTTCAAACATCTTTATTGTCCCTTGACATTTGACTTTAAAATTCGTTAAAATGACTTCTAAAATTATTATTCATTAGTTTAACAAGTTATTAACTCATAAAATCAATGTGAGGTTCTACTTCTTCCTATTTCAGTTTGAGGGTTTTAAGCAACATAGTGCTTTTTATGTGGAGTATTGCATTTCCATCTGCTGGGGGTATATAGATGGACCCAACACCTTCCATGAGATGTCGATCTTTATTGTTGGGATATTGGACATCATTGAGTTTGCCAATTTCATCCTGATAACCCAGTTGGATCCTGTTACTACCATTAACGCTTATTCTTTTTGAAATGTTTACACAATTAAAAAAATAAAACTAAACATTAAATTAGTAATCACTACACTAAAACGAACTACATTTTCACGTGATACTACTCCCTGAATGTGTATCTATTTTGATTGCTTCTCTTTCTGTGATCGTGATTAATGACAGTAGCCTACAGTCGGAGTGTCTACGAATTGAAGCAAGTATAGTAACCAAACCAAGGGTTGGGTTCATGTCCCAAGTTAATGATAGTTAAAATATTAGTTAAACTAGAATTTCGATTCTAGTTAGTAATAGATAAAGAAATTTTTTAATATAAATAAAATAAATTCAATTTTTAACACCAAAGTGTCTTAAAGAAGGGTTTGTCACAAGTTTTGTAAAAATAGTAAAAATATAGGAAAATCAAGTAAAGGGAAATGTTCTTTCTGTTTGACAGAAATATATGCTGATGTAAATCGATGGGTTCATGCTTTCGATAAGAAAATGTATAAAGTAGCTGTAACTAGGTTAAGCTTTAGGTGAAAGTAAATTCCCTCTTGGGAAACTTACCCCATATCAAATGGGTTCCTCTGGGAACCCCACTCGTCAAATGAACACCAGCCTACTCTTTAGCCACACTTGCTATTTAAATGAAGATTTCTTTGATATATGACTAGGGCTCACCCTCTCGGGATGAGCCTCATGTCGCACCACTCTTTAGGAATTCAATATAGTTGTCTTTGTTTAGTTAATTCTCTCTCAAGCAAGCCAAGAAAACATGGGTGTATTTGTATTTGCAATTACAAACCCATTGACTTAAACCACAATCACTAGGTGAAATCACCAATAAAGTGCATCTAATGCTATCAGCAAGCAAGAGCGAACAATAATATCAACACATATTTGCTAAATTACACCCCAAAAATTGGTGTTTTTAGCCACACATCAAAAAATAATTAAGTACCCCTAAAATTATAAAGAAATCAAATGGGTATGAGAAAATATACCTTAATATGAGCAAAGGAAGAAGAATGGGGAAAACCCACTTTCAATTTGAGAAAGAACTTAGTTCTTAAAGTTTCCCACAAAACCCTTTCCATAATAGAGAGATCTTACCCAAAGCCTAAGTTCTAAAAGTTAAAATTGATAATAATGTTCAAACTTATGAAAAATATTAACTAAGGCTAATATTTATAGTTTTCAGATTTTGTACTGGTGAATTCGTTCAACGAATTTAGTAGTGAATCGCAGAGAAGTGTAGTGATTCACTCTTAATACTTCATCACTGTTCGTGCATTGCCTTCAGCATCTATATGTTCTTCATCATTGTGTGGAATAATTCTGCTTAACGAAACTACTCGGTGAAGCACCGACTACTCCTTTTCATCACCATTTTGATCCACTTCCTTTAGGGCTTTTCTTAAAGAAACAAAGGACAAATGCTCAGGCTTTAACTTCGAATCTTTTCATCCTTTTTGTTCCCGTTGTGTGCTTTAGTGTCTTTGGTTATGCTAAAACATTAAATACCAGAAATTTAGGAGTTTTCATCAGATGTTGAGATAGAGTGAACATTTAAGGACACTATTTTCATTAAAATAAGGCCTAAAACGAGGAGCGTGTTGTTGAACGCCTTTTAAGCCAGTGAGATATGAATTAGTGTTCATTTCCTCTTACTTATGCATAAGGTAGAAAAGCAAAGGAGTTTTCATTGAATGAGATAGTTTTTGAGTCCTTTCAAATATATGACCCAATCTTTGACCCTCATGGGGGTAGTAAAGTACTTCATTCTTGTTGGGGATTATCAATATTGTTACCAAAACCATTGAGGAGATCTATTGTCCCAGGTTTTCTATGAAAGTGTTCGATAACCCATAATTATAGCAGACAATTGCCTCCCTCGAAAATTCTTCTACCAGTGACGCATGAAGACAAACTTCTTATTATTTTTTCTTGAATCATGCATACTAGAGTTCCTCTGGATTCATTCACTCTTTGACTTAAATCTTGAACCACATAACCCAAATGAATGTTGATTTTCGCTGTCTCTTTAGGGAAAAATAAAGAACCTAATAGGGTGATTTCGAAAGCATTCAAGCGATATGTTTCTTGTCTCTTGGTAGATCACTCAAATCCTTTATAGAATGAAAAATATCTACCTCCATGGCTAAAGTGTGAAAATGTTAATGTAAATTTCTCTTCATCCCTAAACCTTCTAGAAACTCCTTTGATAATGTATTATACGGTACAATATTTCATATTCATGGTACGACAAGTCCATGAAGACACTGATTTCTTAAATTGTTTGCACCAATTTGAAATTAACAAATTTGGCCATCCTCACATGGTCCCAAAAGTTCAGCAAAGCCTTGATTAAGTGAGGGGTCTCGTGTGACAGAGATAAGGGAAGTTACTACACCTATAAGTTTGTTAACCTCCAATTTAAGGTCCCGCTTAAGGTCATTCCGCCACTCTTTTGGTTTGGAATTCACATATAATGTCATTCAAATGTTGGCATAATCTTTGAAGATCATTATGACACTTTAAAAAAAAAAAAGAAAAAAAATCTAAACTTCATTATGGTATAATTTGGATTGATTTAATTATTATGATCGAATTGACACGTAATATGTAATTTTGTCGGAAGGGTGTTGGGGACCTTTAACTGATGCGGTGGCTACAAAAAATGTGAATTTACACTTAGGATCAAAACATCTAGGTTTTATGTTTCATGTATTAGCTAATTAATATTTCTACAGAGTTAGGTAGACACAAACTTATAGAGGTTTTATGCAAGAAGGCACATGGTTCCGCGGTAGTAAGACTATCCATTTCTGCCATGCATAAGACATTTCTATAATATATGGTGTTTGAAGAAAAATTTGTGAGATTTGCAAAGACACAACATCACAAGAAAAATAAAATAAAATTTAGGTGTCGGAAGTATGTATATAATGAGAGTTATCAAAGCATTAGCAATTAGCAACTACATGAAAAGTTGTAACATATACAAAATTTAACAAAAGCAGTAAGTAAATCGATAAATAAATAAATTCATAAATAAAAGTAAATAATCATATCAAAAAAACAAGTAAAGAGGATATATGATTAAGCATGTCTAACGACCGGGATCAGTTGTTATAAAAAGTTAACGGAGAAAATATTTTGGTTCAAAAAAGTTTTCTTAATAACTTGAAATTTCCCAATCTAGTGTAGATTTAGATGAAATCCAAGTCATTAAGGTGTGGGGAAATATAGTAACAATTGGGTGATTCAATTGTATTTTTTATTTCAGGAGGGATAGATTACTTGTTAAGGAATCTGTACGACTTTGTGAAATTAAATTCGGGTGAGTAGACCTCCTGAAATCGATCTTACCATGAAAGGGGTTTTTTTAGTGACATTGGTTAGAGGTGTGTTATGAAAAGGGCATCTTGGAATTCATTTAGCTATTATGAATTATATAGCTCATTGATTTGTACAAGCTTCTTTGTCGCTTTGATTGGTTGCTCTAGAGGGGCCCTATAATCGGGTAGGGATGTTTTGGCAGTACAGACACGACTTGAAGTCATAAATAAACCCTAAACAACCTTTTTCTGAACTTATCAATTTTTTAGAGCTAAGGAACAAATCCAGGTGACTCTTGATAGTTTTCCACCTTTTTTAGGCTAAAGATAAGGCTCACTCCCCAAATCTAATTTTCGATCCGTATAAAAGAATCTAATGGTTAATTATCGAAGGGGAAGAGTTTAGATCTGAGTATTATGGTGGGAAAATCCCCAACTTGATTATTAAGATCATGTGTGTAATCTAAGGTTGATAGAATGGTTAGTAATTCAGGTAATTAGCAATTGTTTAGAGATTTTGGTGTTATTATGATTGTTTATAGACCAATAACAAGGGAACAAATCCAAAAAGGGAAGAATCAAGTTTCTTAGGTGATTCAAGCATGTTTTGAGGTATGTGATAGTTGTGATTCTATGATTGTGTGATATATGTTCGTTCTTGCTACATTATGATGCATGTATGTATTGAATATTACATTGTTGATCACACTAAATGTAAATGAGTATGAATGAATAAATACATTCCATGAATAATTTCTTGATTGTATATTGTTGATAATATGCTTGTGATTATGATTGTGGTATGTTCAAAGGATCGGTTTCCACGTTGCCTTATTCCTCTCACGGCACAAGAGCACCCACTAGTCATGACACAACATATTCGACCTACAGAGGTCTTATACAAGCCTCTTAGCATTCATTCATCACATAGGTATGAAAAGTACTGCAGATTTAAAACTTTTCACCACGAAATCAATAAGGAAACTCTTTTATGAAACGTAAGAAGAACTAAGTCTCATCATAAGCCATTTTATACACATATCGTTATCATAGGGTCACAACCCTTACATTTAAAGAAAGATACTAGTCTTTATACCAAGTCTTTAATGAAACAAAACTAGAAATAACATCCAAATCTGGAACATATGAGGACGTACCAAGAGTCTTGAGAGAAAAATCTACTTCCCAAGCTTCAACTCTAAGATCCTCACTTTCAACTATACTTTAAGAAGTAGAGAAGAATATGAAATTAGTACAATTAATCACTAAGTATGGAAATCATGCAAAAACATGCTTTAAAGAGGACATTTTAGTTGAATTATACTTTTCCTGTTATTTTGATAAAACCTCATGAACCATGTGTAAAAGACATCATACAAGTCAATTTGCATCATACGAAGTAATACTCCCATAATTCTCAATATATAACCATATTCATTAAGTAACCCATTAACCATTTAGACCTTCTATACAAAGTTATCCTAAGACCCACCTAGGTAAGAACTAAAGAGACCACCCATACAACCTCTTCAACACACACCTAAGAGTTCCTTAAGACTACCAAATTTAAGGATACTTCCTTTCCATCACAACTCAACAACTCAATATTCATTAATAGAGAGACTATAGAAGGCATTCATGCATTAACGAACTTCACATAAAGACCACCCCATATGATAATACTAAGTTACACTACTGCAATGTTGTAGCATTCGATTCTAGTACTCCCACTTAGTGTTCCTCTGAAACCACCCTAGACTAAGCACATCACAATGAAAAAGTCATAAAACCTTCATTAACATTATACATAAGACCAACATGCTTCATCAACATCATATAGAAATTCATTCATTAACATTGTAAATACACACTAAGACTCCCTTCAAATGCCTACTTGTACAATGCATAGATAGTGTCCCATTCCACCACCTACCCTATGTAGTTACCCTTAGAAAGACCTAGTACATTACATTATTTTTGTGGGGGCAAGATTTACCCAACGTAGAGCCCAGGAGCTTAACATGGAATCCTGTTATTAACCCCTACCGAATGAGGAATTCCCACTTACCTAAGGTAGGGTCATTTTTTTCGCCTTTACGTGTAACACCACTAGCTAGTCCTATGCGGGCGCATAGTTAAGGGATAGGGATATTTCTTCTAAGTACTACATCGCAACTCACGAAGAGTATCCATCTCAAGATATTACTTTTGGATACCACATCTCTACTCACGAAGAATATTCACCCGTTCTCAATTTCTCTCGGTTATAAGAATTAATCCCCATTGAGTTTTTAACTTTAATTACATTCATTAGATACAGGTTAAAGGATTGCTACTAAGTACTACATCTCAACTCACGAAGAGTACTTATCCCAACCTATCATTCATTTGTTGTATAACTCTAAGGAATATTGAAATTGTTACTAGACACTACATCTCTACTCACGAAGAGTTTCCACCCAAAAATCCCCATTCATTCATTAGAGTTATATTGAGAAAACCTTTCAATAGACTCACATCCATTTCATCTTTATTATCTTCATTCATTCATTGTGTGTGTATATGTGAGAAATTATTTCATATGACCACCATCATTCATAACATTATCTTCTAAACATAATCATACAATGTTCATCATAATGCACACACAACCATTCGTCACATTCACTATTTAGTCCAATAATCATAATATCGTCAAAAATCACATGCATATCTTCATAATACATCTCTATATATAAGCATCATAACATTACGTTACTTAACATTCAACGATACAAATAAATTTTCATATACATTATCTAAACACCGCAACCATAAGTGGATCATACCACAAAAGAACAACTAAATAAGAATTAGAACAATTTATATCAACTTACCCTTCACCCAAGGTATGATCACCCTTTCTCAATTCTCCAACAATTCCTCATAATTAGGATTCAATAACAATAAATAACAACAATTCATCATAGTATAAGCACAATTCTAACAACATCCAATCACATTCATCAAACCTACTCTATAAGGCAAAATGATGAAATTTGAGGAATCATGGGTTCAAATAGATATCTTGAAATCATAAATTAAACCATAATTTAATCATAAATTTTTTTTTTAACCATTTAATGCAAGAACCCATGATCTTGAGGAAGAATTGACATTTTGATCATATTTGTGAAACTTTGAAAACCATTTGAGAATTGGCCATATGGAGAAATCTAACTCTACATAAAAGACTACTATATCTTAGTATTGAGAAACCCAGAAAATTAGGGTTCAACCTTGGATAATTGATCTTCTTCTTGGAGCTTGTGAGTTCTTTCATCAATGGAGGATTTTCATAGAGAGAGAATTTAGAGAAAAGGAAGTGCTTCAATATTTTTTTGGTTTCTAATTGAGAGTTGAGGTTTATTATTGGGGAATATTTGTAAAATGACCTAAAATAAATATATAATACACCCCTCAAAATACAAAACACCCCTACATTAATTGGACCTTTCTTAATAAGTCAAACTTAACTTTTATTTTCAAAATTATCATTGGGGAACAAGTTCACATCACGGAGGTGTTCTCACAAGTTTCTAAAAATGAGTTTTTAGACAGAAGGGTCCGTGAAGTTGGGTCCTTAGTGGAGTTGATCCATGACATGGACTATCTCCCTGAACCCTTGTCTACATGCTGCCTTGGCAGCACCTTGGCAAAGGAATGGGTCCTATTCAAAAAAAACTTAGGTTGGTCTTTGGGAGGTCATGCCCGAATGTATTTACCCTAAAAAGGTCCCTCTAGGTTTTGGGTTCATCGCCACTGACTTTAGGCTCCAAACAACACATAAGAATATGCATAACATACTAAGACACACCAGCACACACAAGACTAGTTTTTTGAACATCTAGGTCATCCTATGGCATTTGAATTCAAAAGTCTCTAAAACTGAATTCAAAATATATTCTTCATTATTTTAACAAGTTATTAACTCATAAAACCCATGTAAGGCTCTAGTTTATCCTATTTCATTTTGAGGGTGTTTCAGTTTCATCATAAATATGGGGTCGATTGCCACATTCAGTCATAAGTATGGGATCGGGTACCATATTCTGGTATGCTAAAAGTTTAGGTTTGGGTTCCTAAGAGGTTCAATGACTTTTTATAAATGTATATTGTTGGTCATGTTATAATAGATATTGTTTTATGTTATAATGATTGGCATATATTATAATTAGTAGGATAGCCACATGATACTGCTAATACTCTGTGGTTGTGTATTAGTATTGAACTTGATCTTATTTTTGTTGAGTATAGGGCATCTTCATGCAGCTATTGACAGACCTCGTCTAGAAGATTAGTCATAATTCGAATTCAAGGATGAGCCAACTCTTCAAGGCTTCCATTAGTTATCCTTTTGTCTATGTCCACATTTCGGACATAGATTTCTAAAGTTGTTAATTAGTTCATTAGTTTGGGGTTGTACCCCTCCTTGTTTAGACTTATTGTACTTTAAATGTTTTGGTGCATTCATTTCTAAGCATTACTTTTGCAATGTTACTTTTACGGATAGACTTTTTTGTTGAAGCTTATGGAAACTCTATTTCTTTCCTTAGTATTTAACGTTCTTCCGTAATTCAAAATGCCTTAGTTTTTTGTTTAGTTACTTGGTTTGGGTTGTAGTAGGTTTAGTGTGGGTTCCAATCACGAAATTTTGGGTCATGATAAGTTTGGTATAAGAACCTAGGTTTTGTGATCTCGATGTTCGAAAATGAGTCTAGTAAAGTCTTGCAGAATCGTAGAGAGACGCCTTTACTTTTCCTCAAAAGACTATAGAACTTTAGAAAATCTTTCTATGTTTATCTTGTATCCCTTTATCGTATAACTTGATTTGAACTCGTATATGTTGATTCAAATTAGTATCTAACCTCCTTCACTCTTCTGCTAGGATATTGTTAAAACTAGGTTCAACGGTGTCATGCCAGTAGCTCCCATCCGGGCTCGAGCTAAGGTTTCTAAAAATAGAGGCCGTGGAAAAGTAGAACCTACTAAGGATGTAGCACCAGTTGATAATGCTCCTAGGAATGAATCTCCTCCTTTGCACCATGAAAAGATAGAGGAGGATGTTAACGTTTAGAATGAAGGGGACGTTGAACAAGATGAAGAGGTCCACGCTGAGACTACATGTTTTCACCCTCTAGACACTGTGTTAGCTCAATAGATTATGCCATTCTTGAAAGGATTGGCTAGTCCTGGATTGCTTCCCTATGCTCAAGTAGCTCAGGATCCCGCCATACCCCTGTTGCTAACACTTCCCCAAGATGGGTTGAACTGGAGGTATTGAAAATTTCCTTCATCCTTTGTTGGGTCCTATTATGAGTGGTAATGCTCTTGAAACGTGACTAATTTGTTAAAGATAGATCCTCCAGTATTTTTTGGTTTTGAGAGTGAGGATGTTTATGAGTTTATTTTAGATTGCTATGAGAGGATTCACCGTTGGGAATTGTCCATCAACATGGAGTTGAGTTTGTGACCTTTCAGCTTCATGGTGAGGCTAAGTAGTGTGGAGCGCATATGTGAAGGGAAGATCATCAGCTTTACCCCTGCTATCTTGGAATCAGTTTCATGGTCTGTTCTTAGAAAAAATATGTGCCCTCCACTTTGAGAGATCGCAAGAAGGATGAGTTCATGTCTTTGGAGCAAGGTGGTATGTATGTGGCTGCTTCTGAGGCCATGTTTCATGTTTTTTTATATATGCTACACCATTGGTGACTACACACGAAAAGATGATTCTTTTGTTTGATAGGGTACTAAATCATGAGTTGCAGGTACTATTTATTCATATAAAATCTGCATGAAAAAGTTTTTATGAAGTGATAGACTTTGTGAAAATAGTGGAGGGGGTGAGGCGAGCAGTCAAGCTAAGGCATAGAATAAGAAATCCAAGAATTCCAATAGCTTTCAAGGCTCCTTACCAACATTTGTACCTTGTCCAATTCAGTCCGCTATGCCCGCATCTACAGATAATTTTAGTGTAACTCCACCTAATAATTTAATCCAAGATAGCCAGGGAGTCTCTCCTTTGGTAGGCAAGGCTACCCCCTAGACGTGACACGGCGTACTTGACCTTGAAGGGGTATCATACAATTCCTTAGTGTATTCATTATAACATAGGACATAGAATAATCAAGAAATATAAAACTTTTTACAATCAAGTTAAACTCTTTTAAAAAGGAAAGTTAAATTTCTAGACTTTGTCTCATAAACCATCTAAGTTCAATAGAGACTCTCAAAAAGGGACAATAGCGCTTCACAACACAACTTTCTCATAATAGAAAGTTCATAGAAAGTCTATTACGATGGAAACGAAACATGAGGTGGCATAAAATGCTTGTCCTCGGATCTTGAGGACATACTAAAAGTCTTGGACAAGTCTAGTCCAAGCTTCCATATCTTATAAGCATAATTACTTTCCGGAACCTAAAGTGTGTAGAAAATATAGAAAAAATATGGTTTAGCACAAATAATGTACTAAGTATGGAAGCGATGCAAAAAAATCATTAAAAACATGCAAAAAGGGTGTTTAGTTGAAATCAGGCCTTTTCTAATTTCAAACTCATAACGCACATTTAGGATATGCATAGTCAATCCATACCACAATGTAAATTCATATTCATACCAATAAGTAACATCATTCATAGTCACAATTAATATCATGCTTTTAAGAGTTCACATAACTTTATTCCATAAGGAAACCACCCCACAACCCCTTCATAAGTCCACTAGTACAATGTGCAAGTGAAGTCCCATACCCCCACTCGCACCAAGAAAACTTATAAAGAAGTCACAAGTATAATTCATATATATATATATATATATATATATATATATATATATATGTGTGTGTGTGTGTGTGTGTGTGTGTGTGTGTGTGTGTGTGTGTGTGTGTGTGTGTGTGTGTGTGTGTGTGTGTGTGTCATACATTCTTACATGTCATACATTAACAGTTCATAAGCTTTCGTAGGCATAAAGTACCTCATTGACCTCTCTTAAAGACTATTTGTGTTATGCACAAGTAAAGTCCCATACCCCTACTCTTACTAAGTAGTTCGTCTCAAGAATTCATAATTAAATTCCTTATTTATATCTTAAACTTCTCTTCATAACATAGTTCATATTCTTAAAACATAGGGAGACTTGTATAACCGACGTAGACAACAAGATCTACATGGAATCTGGTGTTCTACCCCTTCACCGTAAAGAGGTGGTTCACATGCCTATAGTGAAACGAACTTAGTTTGTGTCAAGGTGGATCCCCTATATAAAGACCTACGTGGGCACATAGTTATGGAACAAAGATATTTCTATAAGAAACCCCAACTTGCTAAACATAAAAGGTTCCATCTGCTGAGACAACATACATATATTGGGAACCTGGACTTGCTAAAGGTAAAAGCCTACATATATTATTGTTTTTGACTCAGTGCTAAGCATAATTCCCTTTAAAGTAACTTTAAGTATCTAGTTCAGTTAATAGTCAAGGAAGAATGCATTGTGGCACTCAACCAACCTATATCATAGTAGCTTATAGATTCATTAGGTGAGAATAACCTTTCAACTATGGAATCAATCAATATGTCATAAAGTCTTTCACAACATTATCATAAAGTGTACATGATAATAGCATACATTCATCATAATAACACTACCATAATAATAGTTTATCATATGGATTCACACTGTATCATACCTAGTCATATCTAGGGTTATAAGGAAAAGGAACCCCATCTCAACAGCACAATAACATGACAAGTACGAACCTACACCATTAAAGTGGATCAATATTTCATAAGTAATATACAAGATAGGAAAACATATACAAATTTTCAAGTGGATCAACAATTCACACATAGAAGCATTCAACATAAAATTCCTTCACATATGGACTTCAAGGCTTTACATTAAGATCCAACCCTACTTCTTGAAATTAAAACCTAATATAGAGTAATTACATCATACAATAACTTAATCAATGTAAATATACTAGATTATCAACTATATTTATCAATCAAGACATACTAGGGTTTAGAATTGAGAACAATGGGGTAAACATGGGTCTTTGGGGGGGGGGGGGTACTTCGAAAATCATCAATACATAATAAGTCTACCTACAATTCACCATATCTAAAAATGAACAATCATAATTATACAATAGAAACGTTTTCGGAATAAGACACATTCTATTGAGTGAAAGTTAGAAATTGGGGAAGTTTGAAATCATAATTGGAAGGGTCTCTTGGGGAAAGCTTCAAAGTAGGAAGGACTTCCACAGATTGATTCAATAACAAGAAAAATTTATAATGAAATCCCTTATCTTGGACCCTTATCTTCAGTTTGTTGAAGTTCTTCAATGGAGTTTAGAGAGATAAAATTTTTGGAGGAGGGAAGTTGATTGAATTTGAGTTGTGAGCTATGAGAGTTAAAATGATTGTTTTAATACTTAAAATACTTTAATATAGTTAAAATAACTATTTTAACCGTCCCCAAACCTAACTTAATTAATTAGTAATTTACAAAACTACCCTCTCAAAGCCGACTTAAGTCAGTCCACCCAAGCCCCATTTACGATCCCTGTTCAAGAGGCATGGTCATAACCATGAATTGTACTGCTCACTCGTTGTTTGGATCACAGAGAGGTGGTTGGGGTCCATACTTGTGGAGACTAACTCTCAGACCACGGCTCCCATCTACAGGGTGTGGTTCAACCCACAGAGCGTGGGTTCAAGTGTGGTCAAGCTATTTTTGACAGCTTTTTGGACTGTCCCTTGGGTCCTATTAAAGGACCCTTGGGGGTCTTAGGGGTGGTCAAACCCAGATGTTTAGGTATTAAACCTTAGAAATAAGTTAGGTACATTAGTTTAGGACTTTAAGCTTTCGCTTTAACTTTATTAAGCTACTAAAATACTTATTAGGTTCTAGCTTAGGTCTTTAGGTTTCTGGGGTGTTAGATTATCTCCCCCTTGGGAGCATTCGTCCCCGAATGAAAACCTAATCACCAAACCAAGTTAGAAACTCTAGAATAACATCCCATTATTCCTGAAACATCAATAATGTGCAAAAACATCTAAATATATAGTTCACCATGTACACTTTTCAAAGGAGGAAACTTCAACTCCAGTCAAGACATGTCAATGCAACATAAAGAAGTAGGAACTACAAATACCAAATAAATATGCATGAAATACATCATATATAGTGTTTAATAGGAGGAACCACGTTCTCCACTAAATCAAAAGTTTAGTATTGCAATATAAAGTCAACATGTTACTTCATTAAACACAACTAAGTATGCTCATCAATCCACCTCATAAGTGAAATATGCAATAATCATATTAACAAGCAATTCAACATGACGGACATATAAATCATGAGTAACTCAAATTATGCAATACATGCTTTCTTAAAAGGACATGCACCATATAAAAACATGGGGAGAACTCATAAAATACACATAACTCCAATTCACTACTAACTCAAGAAAAACTACGTACCTCAACTTTTAATAGGAGCCGAAGGAAAAAGATGAGGATAAAGGGACTTCATACTAGCCTCGGCCTCCCGTGTAGCACCCTCAACTAAATTATTCCTCCACAGAATCTTAACAGAGGCTACTTCTTTATTCCTCAACCTCTTCACTTGCTGGTCTAAAATCTCAACCAGAACCTCTTCAAAAGAAAGGTTCTCATCAACTCCTAAACCTTTTGAGGAAAGGATATATATTGGATCACCAATGCACTTCTTAAGCATGAAGACCTGAAACATCGGGTTAACTAGAGCCAACCCATTAGCAAAGTTCAATTAATAAGCAACATTTACATCACGTTTCACTATTTCATATGGGCCCACATACCGGGGAGTAAGCTTCCCCTTTTTTCTAAGCCTCATCACGCCCTTCATAGGTGAGATTTTTAGGTAGACCTAATAACCAACTTACGTCTGTCTTCAACCTATTATAATAAGTTAACCTTTTTCAGTGGACTGATAAACTAACTCAGCACCAATAAGGGAAAATTCAACTACTTCAAACCAACGCACCGAAAACATACACTTTCTCCCATATAATGCTTCAAATGGAACCATAGAAATACTTGAGTGATAAAAATTCTTGTAGGCAAACTCTATCAATGGTATAGGTTCATCACAGTTACCGTAGAAGTCAATAACACATGCCCTCAACATGTCCTCTATGTTTTGAATGGTGCATTCTGCTTGACGATCTATTTGAGGGCAAAAAGTTGTACTAAGCTTAACATTGGTACCAAGCCTACATGGATTGCCTTCCAAAAGTGAGACATAAATTGTGTACCCTAGCAGAAATAATAAACAAAGGAACTCCATGAAACCTCAATATTTCCTAGACATACAACTTCGCATAATCTTCAACCGATTAAGAAACTTTTATGAGAATGAAATGGGCTGATTTAGTCATCCTATTAACAATGAATTAAATATAATCTTGTTGCCTTCGAGTACTAGGCAAACCCACAACAAAGACCATATCTACATTCTACCACTTTTAAATGGGAATATCTATATCTGGGGACAACCCATGAGGCCTTTGATGTTCAACCTTGACTTGTTGGCAATTCGTACAATTGAACATAAAATCCTCTATATCCCTCTTCATTTCATTCCACTAATAGATATCTCGTAAGTCATTGCACATCCTTGTGGATCCTAGATGAATGGAATATCTCAAACTACAAGCCTCATCAAAAAATTTCCCTCTTAAGTCATCCACATACGGAAGACACAACCTACCTAAGTACCTAAGTACCCCATCTCCCACTTGGGAGAAAACCTCAATGGATTTCCTAAGTAGGGATTGTTTCCATTCCATCAAAATAGGGTGAAGGTGTTGCTTAGATTTCACATCAACCAATAAGGAAGACTCGGAGCTATGATTAACCATGAAACCACCCTTTGAAGAATCTACTAGTTGGACTCCTAATCAGGCCAACTTATGCACATCATGAGCTAACTCCTTTATCTCATCTTCCATATGGGCCACACTAACATGTACATTAAACTTATGGAATCCGCAACTACATTATCCTTGTTAGGGTGGTAAAGGACACTAATATCATAGTCTTTAAAAAGATCTAATAACTTTTTTTGTCGAAGCTTCAAGTCCTTTTGAGTAAATACATATCGGTGACTTTTTGGATCGGTAAACATAGTTACATGGAACCATAAAGATAATGTCTCCATATTTTTAAAGAAAATACTATTGCCGCTAGTTCAAGATCATTATTTGGATAAATCATCTTATGCACGTAGAATTTCCTTGAGGCATAAGCTATGACCTGACCATGTTACATAAATACACAACCCAAACCTACTCACAGAGTGTCATAATACACTACAAACCCATCAGTACCCTCCGGTAAAGTCAACACTGGGGTGGAGATAAGCTTACCCTTCAATTCATGGAAGTCTTTCTCACAAACTTCCTATCTTTCAATTCATGGAAGACTTTCTCACAAGGTTTTAGCAACACAAACTTATATTTCTTTTGGTTAGGGTCATCAAAGGAGAAGCCATAGATGAGAATACTTCAACAAACCTCCAATAATATCCTGTTAAACCAAAAAATCTCGTAATATCGATCTGCAATAGTGGTCTATGCCAATTCTCTACGGAGTCCAATTTCTTTGTATCAACCTCTATACCTTTGCTAGATACTATGTGACCTAAAAATACCACAAATTTCAACCAAAACTTGCATTTACTAAACTATGTGAACAATTGGCGATCTTTGATATTTTGCAATACGAATCTCAATGTTCATATGATCATCTTCACTTCAAGAATATATCAAGATATTATTGATAAACACAATAACAAACATGTCTAGGTATTTCAAGAAAACCATTTTCAAAGATTCCATAAATGTAACACAGGCGTTAGTTAGCACAAATGACATCACAAGAAACTCATAGTTCCCATACCTAATTCGAAAAGCCATTTTACCAATTCCAATCTCTCTCACCCTAAGTTGGTGGGGTCTCCTAAGCAAAGGTCTATCTTTGAAAAATGGCTAGCCCCTTTCAATAGATCACACAATTAACTGATTCTCAGAAGAGGATACTTATTCTTTATAGATACCTTGTTCAATTGGCGATAGTTAATACACATCCTACGAGACCCATCTTTCTTTTTCACAAACAATACGGAGCACCCCATGGACAGGCTTCATTGAATAAAATCTTTGTCTAGAAAATCCTTGACGTGTGCTTTCAATTCGTTAAACTCAGCTGGAGCCATCTGGTAAAGATGGGTAGATATGGTATTAGTATCAGACAAAAGTTCAGTGCCAAAATCTATCTCCCATTCGGGAGGAAATTTGGGCTAAGTCATTAGGAGAGACTTCTACGAATTCCCTCACTACGAGGATAGACTATAATGAAGGAACCTTTAATTCAACATCCATAATTCTAGCAATGTGATACATGCACCTTTTTGCAATCATCTTTCTATCTCTTAGACATGACAAAATTTGACCTATAAGAATTAAACTTCCCCATATCAATTCTAAAATGGACTCATTTGGAAATTGAAATTTAGCTATCCGAGTTCTACCATCGATGTAATCATAACATGCACACAACCAATCCATGCCCAAATTATATTTAAATCAAGCATGTCTAATTCTACCAAAGATAATGAAATAGGACAACTCCTATAGACTCTTTTTTCTACTACCGAGTAACCAACCGAGGTAGACACCAAAAATATTGAGGAGTACATCAAACTTCATAGCCACTAAAGGACTAACAAAAGACAAAGTGGCACAGGGTTCTAACAATGTATATACGTTAATTGAAAATACTTGCAACATACCAGTAACAACATCCAGAGAGCTCTCTTGGTCACCTCGGGATTGGAGAGAATAGAAGCGATTCTTCTAGGGAGCATTGGAATTAGAAACACTAGCTTGTACTTGTTTGTTATCCCTCCCTTGAACTTTCAACATAGGTCAATATCTCTTTATATGACCACTCTTCCCACAACTAAAGAAACCATCCTTTCCAACTAAGAACTTGCCTTTATGCTTCTTGCCGCACTTTACACAACTAGGTCTTTCAACATAATAACCACCACTCTTACCTCCTTGTGTTTTTTGTAAGACACCATATCCTTTTTGAACCTTAGATCATTGGACAAGCCTTGGTTGAAAGACCTCTTCTTACCCATTTTTCTATCTTTGATCTCAAGTTTGCCCTTGGAAGAACCTCCATCATTAGAACTTGTCCTATTAACTTCCCCACTCTTCCTCCTAAGCCTAATCTCCTCAACTTATTGAGAATACACCATTAGACATGAAATGTCCATATTATTACGAAGCATTGTCAAACGGAAATGTTTCTCTATTGAATCAGACACAACTGTCACAAATCGACTCATTTCATCCCTAGGATTAAATATTAAACAAGGACCATACTTGGACAATATGGGGAACTTCAAGGAGTGCTCTTGTACACTCGTACTTCATTGACAAAGGTTGATGAACTCTTCAACTTTGGCCTTCATCTTCTCTTGAGGGAAGAGCATATAAAGGAATGTCTTAATAACGATGACCCAACTTAGGGGACCCGCTCTTATAACCCTATTTTCCTTATATAAAGTGTAACATGATTGATCCACATCCTTGAATTGTTATGCGGCTAGTTCGGCTTTCTCATTTGAGCTCACTCCCATAGCATACACACTTCCATAGCATACACAATCTTATAGATATCCTATACAAATTCTTGGGGATCCTCATGCACCTTATAACCAATGAACATTGGAGGGTTAATCCTACTAAAGTCCCTCTATCCAAAGCCATGGTACTTGCACTAGGATTCACATAGGGCCCAACATGTTGATTTGCTTATATCATCATAGCTTGGGCTTGTGTAGTCACCTTGATCTTGACTTGTCATGACTTGAGTCAAGGCTAAGAAAGTCACCCTTATCTCTCCACCACTTATAACCGGGGGATTTTTTGAAACTTATTAACCTTGGGGAGCTTGCTCAATTTAAGGAACTTGTTCATTTGGAGGAGCTTGATTGGCTTGGGGAGGAATTCTCGCATTTGCAATATCCTCTCCCATTATTCTTGCGACTACTCATATAGTATTCATATCTGATATGCACAAGAAACTGTTTAGAATAAGGGACTTTATAGAGTTAAGAATCAAGAGGCACGATCAATGAGTAATAAAGGAAGTGAATGTTTCTAAGCATCTTATAGCCTCTAATTCATAAGTATGGTGCACTGCATATTCACGAACAAGAATCTACTAGATGTAGTTCATGAGACAATAACCTAACGATTATCCCATAACCTTATGTTGTAATTTTTCATGACCCAAGTCTACCCCCTAAACGTGACACGCTGTACTTTACCCCGAAGGGGTCTAATACAAGCCCTTAGTTTATACATTATTTCATAAGTCATATGCTCAAATTACACCTCCCTAAAGAAGTATAAGAGGTTGTAATCAAGTAGAAAACCCAACTAGTGGGTTGAGGTCGATTCCATGAGAAAAATGGTCTACACTTAACTTTAATTCACAATTACACCCATTTGTCCAATGTCTTTCCGAAATCAAGTAATTAAAGGGGGGTTTTATGAAATATGTTTCTTAAACAATATAAATTAACAAGTAGATGAAAGTAAATGTTGAGATTTTATAAATTTGTGAGAATAACTAGGATCTATGTGTTCCCCACAGGTTCATAACGTCGTATTCCTAGCAATAGAAACTCTCTCCAAGTGTTTTGCATGTAAAGTGGCAAGTTATGTATTCTCTAAATCATTGGTCCAGAATCTAGAGAATTTCACCTTGTACCTTGGTCTGACTACGTGTGTATAAGCTACTAACCCTACCTTTACATCATATTAGACATCATAATCGATGTATGGCTTATCAATCGACAATAGCTTATTAGATAGCACCACACTAAATCTATGTTGATTATTATTTTCCTATTCCTACCTCCTTGGTCCGGCAAGTAGTAACAAGTCGAACTCTAGCGCGTGCACTCATTACAAAGACTTCTAAGCGAAAGAATTATCAACACATGCAAAAACACTATTTGAAAATTGCTTAGTTTCTAGATTTACATTAGTAATTCCCCGTGGTTCACACAACCCTAGTTTTGGCTTTAGTTACCCATACTAGCAAGATCAGAATTCATAATATTGAATAAAGAAATTATGAACTTACTTAACAATAAGAAGAAACCACAAAATTAAACATGAAATTTCAAGAAAATAGCTTCAAATCAAAATCCAAAAATTGATTAATTACTCAAAGTTTGCAACCAATAATCTCCACAACAAAATATAACAATATTAATAGTAACTAACAAAACGAGGTTTCAATCTCTAATTTATCGAAAACATTGTCCTAAATAAAAAGGAATGCAATAAGGAAAGTTTTGCTATGAAACGCGACTTCAATCCACGACCTCACTAACGGACCGTCATTTAATCGATGGTCCGTCAACTACCCTCATCAGTCCGTACTTGGAAGTATTATTCTTCAGCGGATAGCACCTTTTTTGGATCAAACGAAGGACCAGCACTATGTTTTGTCGATCCACCGATGGTCCATCAGTGCTCCTCTGTCATTCAACACTTAGAATCTTGAAAAGTCAACCATTGGAACCTTCTCAGAACCAATTGATGGTTCACTAGTACGGTCAATCGATCTATCGATGGAACGTCATTTATGCCTGTGGTTCCATACTTGGTCATATTTCCCTGATCTTCTCCCTTAGCCTTGAACTTCCATCACCACCTACGATCCATCGATGATACGACGGATCGTTGATAGCCTTCGTAGGTTGCAATCTACACTTTTTTTCCTAATGCCTTATGTGTTTTCAACCTGGACATCTTTCTCAAAAATCAAGACACAAAACTTGTTAAAACTACTACAAAAAGGCTCTAGATACTTAACCCTTAAGCATAATGCATTGAAAACACTGTGTGACCACGGTACATCAACACCCTCAACTTAAATTCATTGTTTATCCTCAATCAACGCACAATGACTCAAAACAACATTTGTACAAAAGTATACGCTTTTAAGGTCTAGCAATAACGTGGATATCAACCCCAACTTTTTTTTTGATTTAGTGCATGCTCACTCTCTTAGTTACAACAAGCTAAATAATGCGGATAACATCATTCCATAAACTCACCACGCCGATACACCTCTACCATTTTTCCTCTCACCAAGGTACCAACTTTCCGATACCGCAACTAGTGCCCTCACTTTAAAAGAAATCCTTATTTTTCACAATGTGTTGTCAGTATTCTTTGCCATAGGCTTGCCGTTATTTTCACTTCTTAGGTTTACCATATTAGACACTAGGATCACGATAGGAGTTTCTTGGCTTGTAATATAGGCTCGGGGTCATGTGTGGTAAATTTGGGTACATTTTTAGTGACTTTCTCCCTCCTTGATATTACCGCTTAGCTTCCTACTTCATTTCATTGCTTGTTGACACCCTATTTTTCTTCTCATTTCTTCTTTGCTTTGCTTCCTTTTGGATGTGACTTTCACTTATTTTGCATCTTTTTATATTAAGATTCTTTTCTTTCTATGTCTTTTATTTTTATTTTTATTTTTATTTTTTTAAAATTGATACTTCTAAATCACATCTTTTACTCACTTATGCTTTTGTTTTCTACATCCAACTCTTTTCATACCCATTTTTGGGTCCTCACTCATAATAGCCACCTTCAACTCATGGTTGGTCCATGAGTCGAGGTGCACAATACCCGAAGTCGGGTCAGGGCAAAGATGAGGTCACTTACTACATTATCCACCCTCAACTTAAGTTTTTGGCCTAAGCTGAGATGCACATGTCCAAGGACGGAGCTGGGCCAAAAACATTAGACCCTGGGAAGGGGAGTTGGTGAGAAAAAAATCAGTCTATTACCGACTAAACATAATTGAATCAAAAGGGACAATTATTTCATTTGGTTACCCTCTTTTAGGCTAGATATTAGCTATTTCGAACAAGGGATTGTGGTCGATTCCTAGATTCTAACAGGTATTCCCTTCCTAGGACTAACCGGGAAAGTTCTAGTTAGGTATAAACTGTTGAACATTCAAATATCCTCACACTCTCTTAGCACATTATTACAGTATCAGATTATTGGTTTTTCCATGTTCAGGTGCTATTTGAAGGTCATGCAGTGGATGTCTATTTATGGCATGCTTAGAGTCAACATATTCCACTTTTTTTCATCTATACATGCAAGCACTATCCCAGATAGTGTATCATTTTTTTAGCCATCATCCTTCATTTCTCATGCTTTATACTTGTACAAACTACGAGATTACCGGTTTAATAGAAAATTAAATAGTATCATAGGGAAAAAGAACACATGCAAGAAAACCCCAAAAGAGGATTGTAAGTTGGGTTACTCAGAATTCACCCTACCACTCACTTTCATTTTCCCCACTACCACCAAAAAAAAGTTGTGATTTTCCCAATGCAATAAAAATAGAGGAATAGAGTGGCAGGTGAAGCAAACCTGTGGTGCATAGCGCTGAAAAACTATCAACATGTAGGTAGGTCCGGCTTCCCAGAAACCGTAAAATCAACACTTGGGTCACCCTATGTAGTGACCACAGCAACCTCTGCACCATCAATAATGCTCCTATCATCAATCACCAATCCGGAATCTGATGCCCCAGTATCCATCTCATGTGCTCTTTGCTGACTAATCTCCTCATCAGTCAAGGAAGCTCTCCTAGCCCTCTCTAGGTCCGACCTCTCTCTCTTTTTAGCGCGGGCCTCACCAGCAGCCTCTGTGGTATGGTTGGAGTGCTGCCTCTTGGTACTAATTTAATTAGCATCAAGGTGGATCCACTAGTTAAAGACCTACATGGGGACATAGTTATGAAACAAAGATATTGCTAGTAGAAACCTACACTGGCTAAACGTAGAAGGTTTCTATCTAATGAGACAACATATATGTATTAGGAACCCGAACTTGCAAAACATAGAAGGAACCAATATGGGAAGTTGGACTTGCTATACGTAAAAGCCTCTATCTCATAATCATGTTCACGCGGTGCTAAGGATAATTCTTAATGAAGTAACTAAAGTCTTTACTTAAGTTAAGGTTCATGAAAGAATGCACTTTGGCAGTCAACCAACCTATATCATATTAGCTCATAGATTTATAAGGTGAGAATAACCTTTCAACAATGGAATCAATCAACATGTAAGAAAGTCTTTGAAATCATAATCATAAACTATACAAGATAACAACCATTAATTAGTCATAATAGCACTACCATAATCATAGATCATCATATGTATTCACATTGTATCTTACTTAATCATCTCTAGGGTTATAGGGAAAAGGTACCCCATCTCAACAACACAATAACATGAAAAGTAAGTACCTCTACCTTTGTCACGACCCAAAACCGAGACGCGACTGGCACCCACACTTACCCTCCTATGTGAGCGAACCAACCAATCTAACCCTAACATTTCAATATAATATCAACAGAAAGTAATGCGGAAGACTTAAACTCATTAATAAAATCAATTCAAAAACTATTATTATCCCCAAAATCTGGAAGTCATCATCACAAGAACATCTATCCTCAATTTACTAAACTAAGAGTATCCAAGAAAGCAAAAACAAGTAAAAAGCTAGTCCATGCTGGAAGTTCAAGGCATCAAGACTTGAAGAAGAAGATCCAGTCCAAGCTAGAAGCATTAGCTCACCCTGAAGATCCGGTGTGACGAAGACTGGCTAGAATTACTGTTGAGTTGAAGACGGCGGCACGTTTGCTGCACTCCACAAATAACAAAGAAAGAACATACAAATAGGGGTCAGTACAAAAACAGGTACTGAGTAGATATCATCGGCCAACTCAAAATAGAAAACAACATATATCGAGTAATATCATAAATCAACTATAATACTCAACATGTAGCAACAACAAGTACTATAATCATCAATAAGTACTACCACGTTCATCCATGAGGACTCAAGCCTCAATACCATACTCATTTGGGAATTAGGTTCATTAGATTAAGTATATTTATCATCTTTCAAGATTCATTATCTTTCTTCCTCTTGTGTCGGTACGTGACACTCCGATCCCCTACTACTATGTGTCGGTACGTGACACTCCGATCCCCTACTTCTACGTGTCGGTTCGTGACACCCGATCCCCTAATACTATGTGTCGGAACGTGACACTCTGATCCCCTAAAACTACGTGTCGGTTCGTGACACCCGATCCCTTAATACTATGTGTCGGATCGTGACTCTCCGATCCACTAATCTCATTCTATCAATTCATCAAACCTGTGACGGCCCGTCGTGCCTGCGACGGTCCGTCCTGCAGGTCGTCGCAAAGTTCAGAGACTCAATTTCCACCAAAGAGTCTGTGACGGTCCGTCACGCCTGTGACGGTCCGTCCTGCCATTCCGTCACGAAGTTCAGAGAGTCGATTTCAGCACCCAATTTTCTAATTTCTAAGTGTTATGGAACGAGACCCCCTCGTCGGTCCGTCGTGCCTATGACGGTCCGTCGTGGGGTCCGTCGTATCAGCCAGTTTTTCCAGAAATAAAATCTGCTGCTCAAAACGACTAAACAGGTCGTTACAATAGATACCAATTTACCCATCGTTCGTCCTCGAACGATCACAAGAAAAGAAACAAGGGCGAAAGGGAGTACCTGAATCTGTAAACAGATGTGGGTATTTTTCTCGCATATCAGCCTCCTTCTCCCAAGTGGCCTCTTCAACTGGTCGATTCTTCCATTGAACTTTGATGGATGCAATCTCCCTTGACCTCAACTTGCGGACTTCTCTATCTAAAATGGCAACAGGTTCCTCCTCATAAGACAAATTCTCATCAAGCAAAAATGAATCCCAACGGATAATGAAGTTTCCATCCCCATGGTATCTTTTCAACATGGACACATGAAATACCGGATGCACTCCGGACAGCCCTGGAGGCAAGGCTAATTCGTAAGCCACCTCCCCTACTCGCTTAAGTACTTCAAAGGGTCCAATATACCTTGGACTAAGCTTACCTCTTTTTCCAAACCGCATCACCCCTTTCATGGGCGAAACCTTCAACAAGACTTGTTCACCCTCCATAAACTCCAACTCTCTAACCTTTCGATCTGCATACTCTTTTTGCCTACTTTGCGCCGCTAGAAGCTTTTCTTGAATAGATTCAACCTTCTCCATTGAATCCCTCAACAGATCAGTACCCCAAGGTCTAACCTCAAATGCATCAAACCAACCAATGGGAGACCTGCATCTCCTCCCATACAATGCTTCAAATGGAGCCATGTCAATGCTGGAGTGATAGCTATTATTATATGAAAACTCCGCTAAGGGTAAGAAGTTATCCCAATGACCACCAAATTCTATCACACATGCACGAAGCATATCCTCCAATACTTGAATCGTTCGCTCAGACTGACCATCGGTCTGAGGGTGAACGCAGTACTAAGGTCCAACCTAGTACCTAATTCCGCATGCAATGTTCTCCAAAACTTAGAAGTAAACTGCGTACCTCTATCTGATATGATGGAAAGTGGAACCCCATGCAATCGAACGATTTCTGAGATGTAGATTTTGGCTAACTTCTCTGCATTGTAAGTCACCTTAACCGGAATGAAGTGAGCAGACTTAGTTAATCTGTCCACAATAACCCAAATAGAATCAAACTTACCCAATGTCTTTGGAAGACCAACCACGAAGTCCATTGCAATTCTCTCCCACTTCCATTCAGGAATGGGCATTCTCTGAAGTGTTCCTCCGGGCCTCTGGTGTTCATACTTTACTTGTTGACAATTTGTACATTTGGCAAAAAAATCCAAAATATCACGCTTCATTCTACTCCACCAAAAGTGTTGCTTTAGGTCACGGTACATCTTGGTTGCACCAGGATGTATAGAATATCCGGAGCTATGAGCCTCTGTAAGAATAGTGTGGATCAAGTCATCAACACGGGGTACACATACCCTTCCCTTAATTCTCAAAACACCTTCCTCATCAATTATGGCCTCTTTAGACTCTCGTCTTAACACCATATCCTGAATTCGGCTTAGTTTCTCATCATCAAACTGTTTTCCCTTGATCTTGTCAAGAAAAGAAGATCTCGACTCCACACAAGGTAAAACTCCTCCCTTCTCATTTACTTCTAGCCTCATAAAGTCATTAGCCAAGTTTTGGATTTCTCTAGCCAACGGGCGCCTAGAAACTTGCAAATGAGCTAGACTTCCCATGCTTCCTGCCTTTCTACTTAAGGCGTCTGCCACAACATTAGCCTTTCTCGGATGATACAGAATAGTGATATCGTAGTCCTTCAGTAGTTCCATCCATCTCCTCTGTCTCAAATTCAAATCCTTCTAAGTAAAGACATACTGTAGGCTACGATGATCCGTATAGACTTCACACTTAACCCCATACAAATAGTGTCTCCATTGCTTTAGTGCAAATACTATCGCGGCCAACTCCAAATCATGGGTCGGATAGTTACGTTCATGCACCTTTAATTGCCTCGAAGCATAAGCAATCACATTCTTCTCTTGCATTAGCACTGCACCCAAACCCGAATAGGATGCATCACAATAAACGATGAAGTTCTTACCCTCTACTGGCAAGGTAAGAATTGGTGCAGTAGTCAACAAGGTCTTGAGTTTCTGAAAGCTTTCCTCACACTCATCCGACCATACAAATGGAACATGCTGCTTAGTCAAGTTCGTTAATTGGGAAGCAATAGAAGAGAATCCCTTGACAAATCGGCGGAAGTACCTAGCTAAACCAACAAGGCTCCTTATTTCTGACACATTCGTAGGTCTTACCCAATTCTTCACCGTCTCAATCTTAGATGGATCCACCATCACTCCATCCTTAGAAACCACATGTCCCAAGAAGGACACTGAATTTAGCCAAAACTCACACTTGGAGAATTTGGCATAATGCTTTTTCTTCCTCAACAACTCTAATACCATTCTCAAATGCTCCTCATGTTCCTTCTTACTCTTTGAGTATATCAGTATATCATCAATAAATACGATCACAAAGAGATCCAGATATGGCTTAAAAATCCCATTCATCAAGCTCATGAAAGCAGCAGGGGCATTCGTAAGACCAAAAGACATCACTACAAATTCGTAATGCCCATACCTGGTTCGAAAAGCAGTCTTTGGCACATCCATTGCCCGTATTTTCAATTGATGATAACCGGATCTCAAGTCAATTTTAGAGAAGACACAAGCACCTTGTAACTGATCGAACAAGTCATCAATGCGAGGAATGGGATACTTGTTCTTAATAGTTACCTTGTTCAACTGCCGGTAGTCTATGCACATCCAAAAGCTCCCATCCTTCTTCTTCACAAATAATACCGGAGCACCCCAAGGAGATGCACTTGGTCTAATGAAACCTTTGCTCAACAACTCTTGAAGTTGGGCCTTTAACTCTCTTAACTCCGCGGGAGCCATTCTATAAGGGGGTATAGAAATGGGGCGAGTACCCGGTTCCAAATCAATGCAAAAGTCAATATCTCTATCTGGTGGCATACCAGGAAGATCTGCAGGGAACACATCCAGAAACTCACGGACTACCGAAACCGACTCAATTGAAGGTACTTGAGTAGTGTCATCCCTGAGATGTGCCAAGAAAGCTAAACACCCTTTACTAACCATTCTCTTAGCACGAAGAAAGGATATGATACGAACCGGAGTGGAAGTGTAGTCGCCCTCCCACACTAACTGATCTGTTCCAGGCTTGGCTAACGTCACAGTTTTAGCATTACAATCCAAGATTGCAAAATTTGGAGAAAGCCAAGTCATACCCAGAATTACATCGAAGTCAACCATTTCTAAGATAACCAAATCTACATAAGTGTTGCTCCCCACAAAAGTCACCAAGCAAGACCTATATACTTTTTCAACTATCACCGACTCACCCACCGGAGTAGACACACGAATAGGTATGTCAAGCAATTCACAAGGTAAATTAAGACCAGTAGCAAATGAAGAAGATACATATGAAAACGTGGAGCCAGGATCAAATAATACAGAAGCCATGCAATCACAAACCAAAAGATTACCTGTGATAACCGCATCTGATGTCTCCGCTTCAGATCTCCCAGGAAAAGCGTAACAATGGGCCCCATTACTTGTCTGTCCGTTGCCCCTACCATGTTGCGTTGTAGTGGCTCCAGTTTGCCCATCACCTCTGCCGTTTTGGTGACCACCATTACCTCGACCACCACGTCCTCCAGAATAACGGCCTCTACCATGACCACCTCTACCTCTAGCTATCGGGGGTCTATAACTCTATTTCGGACAATTCCTCCTAATATGTCCAGTCTCCCCACATCCATAACACTCTCTGGAGTCAAGCATAGGTCTCTCAGAGAATTGTTGACCGGTCTGAGGTGGACCCCCAACTACAGTCTGTAGTGAAGACTGAATTGGTCGGACCGAGTAACCTCATGAACCCTGTCCTCTAGAGTAAGAACCATTAAACTCACCTCCCTTTCGAAACCTTTTTGATGTCGATGTCGTGGTGAAGTCATATGGCTTCACTCCTTCCACCTCTATCAAGAAGTCTACCACTTCTTGGAAGGATTTTGCCGTAGCCGCTACCTGTAAGGCCGAAATCCGCAATTCTGACCTCAACCCTTTCACAAAACGGCGAAACTGCTCTTGTGGACTGAAACAAAGTTGGGTGGCATACCTGGATAATGCACGAAACTTAGCCTCATATGCATTAACCGACATCCTACCTTGCTCTAGGCTCAAGAACTCATCCCTTTTCCTATCCCTCAAGGTCCGGGGGATATACTTCTCCATAAACAAGCTAGAGAATAATGCCCAAGTCATAGGTGGTGCCTCTGTTGGTTGACACTCCACATGTGACCGCCACCACATTTTGGCGTTCCCTTGAAACTGATAACTCACGAACTCAACACCAAACCGTTCTACTATACCCATCTTGTGTAGTAGCTCATAACAGTCAACCAGAAAATCGTAAGCATCCTCAGATTCGGTACCCTTGAAGACTGGAGGTTTCAATTTCAAGAACTTACTGAAAAGTTCATGCTGATCATTTGTCATTATAGGCCCTGTAGTCAGACAAGGAAACGTGCCTTTTTCCAATGAGGCATCCATGCGGGGAGCCATAGTAGCCGCATGTTGTACCTCCGGAACTTGAGGTACTGGTGCAGAAAACACTGGAGGTGTCTGGCCTTGATCAGATAAACCGCTAAGATACGCAAGAACCTGATTGATCATCTCTGGGGTAGGTTGGGGTGGCAGTTCCTCGTTCTGCACTTGTTCATTCTCCCCTTCCTCACCCTCTCTTATCACTTCCTCAGTCGGTGGAGGAGTCACCGCCCTAGTACAAGATGGACTGGGTGCTTGTCCTCTTCCTCTAGAGGACGTCCTCCCACGACCTCTTCCATGGCCTCTTACCACTGATCCTCCTCGAGCTACAGCCCCAGTGGCTGGCTCAGTCGTTTCTTGTCTTGCCGTTGTTACTGCTGGTGCGGTCGTTGCTCTAGTTCTAACCATCTGCGAAATAGAGTGAAGATGGTCAGATACCAATTTGTATCACCTAGATACCAATTGGACTCAAGTAGTAGCACGAAAGAAAGAATGAAAGAATGGAATTTTCCTAAAGTCTTATAGCCTCTCAAAGAAAAGTAAAGGCGTCCCCCTACCGTTCCTTAAGACTCTACTAGACTCGTTCTTGTGTGATGAGACCAACGAACCTAATGCTCTGATACCAAGTTTATCACGACCCAAAACCGAGCCGCGACTGGCACCCACACTTACCCTCCTATGTGAGTGAACCAACCAATCTAACCCTAACATTTCAATATAATATCAACAGAAAGTAATGCGGAAGACTTAAACTCATTAATAAAATCAATTCAAAAACTATTATTATCCCCAAAATCTGGAAGTCATCATCACAAGAACATCTATCCTCAATTTACTAAACTAAGACTATCCAAGAAAGCAAAAACAAGTAAAAAGCTAGTCCATGCCGGAAGTTCAAGGCATCAAGACTTGAAGAAGAAGATCCAGTCCAAGCTAGAAGCATTAGCTCACCATTAAGATCCAGTGTGACGAAGACTGGCTAGAATTACTATTGAGTTGAAGACGGCGGCACGTTTGCTGCACTCCACAAATAACAAAGAAAGAACATACAAATAGGGGTCAGTACAAAACACAGGTACTGAGTAGATATCATCGGCCAACTCAAAATAGAAAACAACATATATCGAGTAATATCATAAATCAACTATAATACTCAACATGTAGCAACAACAAGTACTATAATCATCAATAAGTACTACCACGTTCATCCATGAGGACTCAAGCCTCAATACCATACTCATTTGGGAATTAGGTTCATTAGATTAAGTATATTTATCATCTTTCAAGATTCATTATCTTTCTTCCTCTTGTGTCGGTACGTGACACTCCGATCCCCTACTACTATGTGTCGGTACGTGACACTCCGATCCCCTACTTCTACGTGTCGGTTCGTGACACCCGATCCCCTAATACTATGTGTCGGAACGTGACACTCCGATCCCCTAAAACTACGTGTCGGTTCGTGACACCCGATCCCTTAATACTATGTGTCAGATCGTGACTCTCCGATCCACTAATCTCATTCTATCAATTCATCAAGCCTTCTCTTATACCAAGGCATCATAAATCTCATTACTTTAGTTCATCAAGCCTTCTTTTATACCAAGGCATCATCATTAGGAAGTAAATTAGGGTTTCTTCAAGATTTAGGACTCAATAGCTTCATCATGCTTATTTTATCAAAATCATAACATCACAATCATACAAGCATACAATTAAGCACATAGAAGGGTTTACAATACCACCAATACATATCATTCTCTATTAAGAGTTTACTACGAATAGCATAAAAACCATAACCTACCTCCACCGAAGAATTTGATCAAGCAAGCTAATCCTCAAAGCTGCGTTTTTCCTCTTTCTTGATTCGATCCTCTCTCTCTCTCTCTTGTTCTTTCTATTTTCTTATTCAAACCCTCTTCCTTTTACCCTAATTAGCATATAATTAAGTATAAAAGATGGCAATAATGACCCACTAATTAACTCAAGGTTACCTCTTTTAACCCCCAAGTAATTAGACTTATTAACATTAACCCACTAACTTTATAATTAAAGCAGGAATAGTCAAAAACGTCCCTTAAAACATTTAAAGAAATCCGACCCAGACTGGGATTACGCAACCTGTGACGGCCCGTCGTGCCTGCGACGGTCCGTCCTGCAGGTCGTCGCAAAGTTCAGAGACTCAATTTCCACCAAAGAGTCTGTGACGGCGCGTCACGCCTGTGACGGTCTGTCCCGCCATTCCGTCACGAAGTTCAGAGAGTCGATTTCAGCACCCAATTTTCTAATTTCTAAGTGTTATGGAACGAGACCCCCTCGACGGTCCGTCGTGCCTATGACGGTCCGTCGTGGGGTCCGTCGTATCAGCCAGTTTTTCCAGAAATAAAATTTGCTGCTCAAAACGACTAAACAGGTCGTTACAACCTTTCAAGTGAATCAATAGTTCATAATAAGATATAATATAGGAAAACACCTCAACACTTTCAAGTATATCAACATTTCACACATAGAATCATTCAACATAGATTTGCTTCATACGTAGCTTTCAAGTCTATACATCAAAATCCAACCTTTATTCGTGAAATTAACACCTTAGACAAAGTAATTTTGTGATAAAATAACCTAATCAATGTAAATATACTAGATTATCAACTCTATTCATCAATCAAGACATACTAGGATTTACGATCGACAAAGAAGGGAAAACATGGTTCCTTTGGAAATTTTCTTCAAAAACCATCAATGCACCATGAATATACCCACAATTAATCATATATAAACATAAACAATCATAATTATACAATAGAATCATTTTTAGAAGATGAATCATCTTATTGAGTGAACACCTAGAAATTGGGGAAGTTTGATATCATAATTTGAAGGGCTTCTTCAAGAAAGCTTCCCAAGAATGAAAAACTTCCATACCTTAAGTTTGTTCCTTGAAGAATTGATGAAGAACAACTTGATCTTGTAGCCCTAGATTTAGTTTTTTGGAGTTCTTCACTGGAGTTTAGAGAGAGAATATTTCTAGCGAGGGAAGTTGGTTGAATTTGAGTTGTGAGCTATGATTGTTCATAGAGTGGTTTTAATACTTAAAAATACTATAAAATACTGAAAAGAACTAAGTATAACCTTCCCCAACCTGAGTTAATTAATTCACAATTTACAAAACTAACCCCTAATGGCCGACTTAAGAAAATCCACCCAACCACCATTCACGAGTCCCCATTGACAGGGCATGGTCAGAACTGCGGACCTGTACTGGTCACTCGTTGTTTGGGTAAGAAAGAAATGATCGGGGTTCATCCTTGGGGATACTAAGTGTCGAACCATGGCTCCCATCTATTATCGTGGTTCCACCCACGGAGCGTGGGTGCCTAAGCGTGGTTCAAGCTATTTTTGATAGCTTTTTGGACCTTTCCTTGGGTCCTATACAAGGATCCTTAGGGGGGTCCTACCCACATGTTTAGGTATAAAACCTTATTACTAAGTTAGGTACATTTGTTTAGGACTTTAATGTTTTGTTTTAACTTTATTTAGCTACAAAATTACTTGTTAAGCTCTAGCTTAGGTCGTTAGATTTTTAGGGTGTTACAGTACGCAAAGTTTTCTAAATGTGAATTTTGGTTGACTTCGGTTGCATTTTTATGGCATGTAGTTTTGAAATAGTGGGTAATGGTAGATCCTCAAAGATTGAGGCGATAAAGAATTGGGATTGTCCGAGATCTGTGATGGAAGTTAGGAGTTGTATTGGGCTCGCAAGCTATTATCGTCGATTTCTGATAAACTTTGCTTTTATTTCCATTCACTAGACTAATTTGACCAAAAGGGTGATTTTCAAAAACAGTTTAACATTCTTGGAACTTTACTCTTTGTGAATTTCTGATTCACACTTACTCGGGATGATGCATATTACTCAAGCTAATCTGAAGCTTCATATTTGAGATTGAGGAACTTCCTTCTCAATTACACTAACCTTAATGCACAAAACAACTCATGCAACACAAAACAATTGTATGTTATACAAAAACAGCAACATGAATGCAAGCATGAACTCATTTTAACTCATATAGTGCAAGCATAAGACACACAATTATGGACTTAAAACATCAAATCGGCTAAGGCACTAACAACTCAGAGTTTCTTAAACAAAACCCAGACTTAGGAATACTATATGTAACTTCTAGAACTAAACAAGTGAGGGTAACAGGATCTCATATCGGCCTCGGCCTCCCATTTGTTTTCCCCAATAAGGTGGTTCCTCCATTATACCTTCACGGTGACAACCTTCTTGTTCCTCAACCGCTTCACTTAGTGATCTAATATTTCAACTAGAACCTCTTCATAAGAAAGGTTCTCATCAACTTCTAACCCCTCACTAGGTAGGATGGGTGCTGGATCACCTAGACACTTCTTAAGCATCAAAACGTGAAACACTGGATGCATAAAAGCCAAGTCTTGTGGTAGCTTCAGTTCGTAGGCAACATTTCTTACTTGCAGTAAGATCTCATAAGGACCTATATACTTTGGACTCAACTTCCTTTTCTTACCAAACCTCATCATCCCTTTCATGGGTGACATCTTCAGGTAGACCTGATCACCCACCAATAGATCTCCTTGAGATCATGATACATTTTGGTAAAACTTGGATGAGTAGAATACCTGGAGCCATAAGACTATGCAATGATATTAGGCCTCAAACTATTTATATTGGGCACACATAATCTGCCCTGATATCGAAGCACACCATCCTCTCCCATGGAGAATGACTTCAACTTACTCAACACTGAGTCTTTCAACTCCATGAGTACTGGGTCGCGATGCTTCTTAGCTTTGACATCTAAAACAAATAAGGATTCATAACTGGAATGAACTAAAACACCCACACTTTGTGTATCTACTAGTCGTACCCCCAATCTAGACAATTGGTGTACCTCCTTAACCAGTTTTTTCTTCTCATCATCAGTATAAGTCACACTGACCATGCTCAAACGGCTCAAAGCGTCATCCACTACATTGGCCTTACCTGGGTGATAGTGAACACTCATGTCATAATCATTATGCAGCTTCAGCCATTTTCTGTGACGATCATTTTACTCTCTCTGTGCAAAAACATAATGAACACTTTTATGATCAGTAAATAAATCAACATGTACACCATATAAATAATGTCTCCAAAGTTTTAATGCAAAGACCACAACAACTAACTCAAGATCATTAGTAAGGTAATTCTTCTCATGGACTTTCAATTGTCTAGAGGCATATGCAATTACCTTGAGACCCTACATAAGAACACATCCCAAACCTACTCGGGAAGCATCATAGTATACCACACACCATTCACCACACCTCGGCAATGTAAGCATTGGGCTGTAGTGAGTCGGTTTTCGAGCTCTTGGAATCTCTTTTTTCACACTTTTCAGACAACTCAAACTTTACCTTCTTCTTCGTTAAGACTCTCAGCGGGCCAATAATAGTAAAAATCCCTCCGCAAACCTACGATAATAATTAGCCAAACCCAAAAAACTTCGAATATCTATTGGAGTGAGGGGTCTCGGCCAATTCTTCATTGATTCAACCTTTTTCGGATCAAACTCAACACCCTGGTCGGTCATAACATGACCAAGAAAGGTCACTGATCTCAGCCAGAACTCACATTTACTAAACTTTGCATACAATTGATGTTCCCTAAGTACTTGCAATGTCATTCTCAAATGTTGGTCATGCTCTTCTCTGGACTTAGAGTATATGAGGATTTCATCAATGAATACTATGACAAAAGAATCAAGGTACTAAGGGGAGACCTTATATATAAGGTCCATAAATGCGGCAGGTGCATTTGTGAGACCAAATGACATGACAAGAAACTAATAATGACCATACCTAGTGGGGAAGGCAGTCTTACAAATGTCCTCTTGTGTCAATCTAAGCTTGTAATAGCCTGATCGAAGATCTATCTTAGAAAAGAAACTTGAACCTTGGAGCTGATCAAATAGATCATCAATCTGGGTAGAGTGTATTTGTGCAATTTAGTGACTTTGTTGAGTTGCCAATAATCAATACACATTATAAGAGTTCCATCTTTTTTCTTAACGGGCAACACTAGAGAACCCCATGGTGATATGATTGGCTGGATGAAGCCCTTATCAAGCAAATCTTTTGACTGCAACTTCAACTTTTTGAGTTCAGGTTGCGCCACTCTATAGGGAGGAATGGAAATCGGTTTGGTGTTGGGATCTAAGTCAACACCAAAATCAATTTCGCGTTCACGAAGGATTCCTGGTAAATCCTCTAGAAAGACATCTTTAAACTCATTCTCTATGGGCATAGAGCCTAGGGAGGAACCTCCTTCTCTAAGTCATTGACTCCGAATAAGTGGTATAAATGCCCCTTAGATAACATCTTATTGGCTTTGAGGTTGGAAATTGTTTGCCTTGTTGGATTTGAACCACGCTCTTCCCATTACAGCCCTAACTCATTTGAAAACTAAGACCTTATTACCATGTTTCGACAGTATATTGTAGCATAACACTTATGGAGACAATCCATACCCAAGATTATATCAAAATCAAGCATGGATAATTCTATAAGGACAGCATGGGTGACTCTATCAAGAATATTAATTGGGCACTCTTTATATACTTTTTTAGATATAATGTCATCTCATATGGGAGTACTCACTAGGAAAGGCTCATGCAAAATTTCAGGAAGCAAGTCAAACTTAATAGCTACTAAAGCAGTAACAAATGACAAAGTGGATCCTGGATAGAACAATGCATACACAAGAAAAGAGAAAACATGCAACGTACTAGTGACCACATTAGCTGACTTCTCTTGCTCCTCTCTATCTTTCAATGGATACAATTTGTTCCTCTTGGGAGATTTGGCTGCAGGAGTAGGATTAGGTCAAGTTTGGGCATCTGTCATGGCCTGATTCCTCATCTGCTAGAAGTCCCTGACCATATGTCCACTCTTGTCGCACCCATAACAGCTATTAGTACCTTCAAAGCACTCATCACTATGCATACGACCACATTTACCACACGGCTTGCTGCTACGCTGGGCATTGCTATCATTGCCCTTTTTGGTGCCAGACTTGTTAATTTTGGCATTCAAATTTCTTGAAGTAGTAGAATTACCTGAGTTCTCCTTGAACTTAGGCTTGTTCTTATCTTCAAATGAGCCCCTACAAGAGCTAGAACCAGTCATATCTACGGGATTAATCTTATTGCATTCCTGAACTCTCCTTTTTCAATGGCTCTTCTCCACTAATGAGCATGTACAATTAATCTACCCAGATCCATGTTATCATCTAACATGGCTTCCCGACAATCTTCCACTAGATCCTGCGACACGCCAGTCATAAACTTGCTCATTTAATCCCTGCTATTTGCCACCAGAGAAGAAGCATACTTTGAGAGTTGAACAAATTTCGAGGAATACTCCTTGACTGAAATACCTCCCTGTCTCAGGTTGATGAACTCTTCAACCTTGTCTTGTCATTATTTTCTATGAAAGAATCTCTCTAGAAATGCAGTCTTGAAAATGTCCCAAGTGATGGGAACTGATTTTGGTGCTCGGCCATCTGCCCATATTTTGTACCACACCTGAGCCACATCTTTGAGTTGATATGCAGCCAACTCAACCTTCTCCTTTTCATTTACCCCCATAGCAGAATGATTTTGTAGATTTCATCCATGAACTCTTGGGGATCCACATTGGTTTTGGACCCAAGGTAGACTGGAGGATTTATTTTGTTGCAATCCCTCAGTCTACTGGCCATGGTGCGAGCATGTGGGTTCTCCCTGAGAGAACCCTCTCTAGTGGTCTGGGTTGTGATAGCCTGAGCTTGAGTAGTTATGGCTTGGGTCATCTGAACTAGTTCATCCCTTACTTCAACATCTGTCAACGAAGCTGGATTGACTGGCACTTGCACTCCAGCAGCTGGGGCTTGAGGAGGAGATTGGTTTCCCCCAGTAGATGCTTCTCCAACTCTCCTGCCTGCATTTCTTCTCGTGTTCATTGTTCAACATGCATACATAATAAGGGAGTTAGATACTAAAATGACACATTATGTCATAACTCTACAAAGCACGATAAAGAGTAGAAGAAGGGAGATTTCTTATCATCACTTAGTCTCTAAGTCATGATTGTGGTGCGCTTCACAACCATAAGTTAGAAACTATGTATTATGATTGTTTTGAGCTTTTGTTCCTAAGTAATTTAACCTCAATCTCTGATCCCAAGTTTGTCACACCAAGATTTTGGAATCCGAATGCGATCGGCGTTGTTAACCTCTCACAGGTCGCACACAAGCCTCTTCTTTCATCACAATCATATAGTTAAATTTGCGGAAAATTTATAAAATTTTAAAGATAGTGAAGTATACATAGAATTCATATGATTACTATATATAATAATATTCTAATGAGCTCAAATTAAAAACAACAGCTACTATTGAAGAGTCAATTCAAATCAAGAGATCAATATATAATGTAATAGTTTACCAAAATGGCCTTAATACAAAGCTTTGAAACAAACATCTGTAAAGAAATGCTAGGGACAACATCCACAAGCTATGTCTAAATAACTAGGAAAGATAAATAATTGTAGCATCCTCAAAAATCAAGAGGACCTACCAAAGTCTGGAGAACGATGATCGGAACTACTTCAACGAGTCTTCAACCTTCTCTCTGACCTGCACCTAAAAAGATAACAATAGTATAGGTTTAGTACACACTTGTACAAGTATGGGTGTATGCACACATACACATAAGGACTATGCATCATCAAGGAAAGCTCTTACTATAACAACATGCCATGTTTCCAAAGTGCCATCACTAGAATTTCCTATTTTGTTATTCGTGAATTGTGGTATAAATATGACTTATTTTAATGCATTCAAAGCACACAACGTATTTTTTATATGAATACAAGACTTTAGAATCATCACCATAATTTCCCGTAGACCGAGAGCCCCTTTCCCCATACTTATTTTTTTCAGTCTTTTTCTTCTTATTGTTGTCTAGTTCAAAAATCTCCTTTGATCCTATGTTTTACTTACAAGTGAAATGATTCATTATAGTCTCATACCTATAATGAATCAAGTAAATAATTCAAGAGATTAAGGAAATGATTTAACTACAAATTGGGCATGAAATCTTATTAAGCTATCTTTATTGGTTAAGCCTATTATGCATCTCTTTACATAATTTAAGAAATCATTATAAGCCAATCTTGTTTGGCTATGATCTTTTCCCAATTATATAAAGTCATTATAAGCCAATCTTATTTGGTTTGATCATTTTCATAACATGATGAATCATTATTGGATATGCCCTTTACTTATTGAAAACTTCATTCTTATGAACAATGGCATTCATAGCTCCTACTTCCTTAGTTCTCCTTGAACTTACATCTCTTATTTCTTGTTATTTCCTTAGAGAAGTCTGTATCATTAATATCATGTGAAGCTACATGAAATCCAGTGTCTTCCCCACACCAAAAAGAGGTGATTCACCGATCAAAGTGAATCCTAGATCATGCGAGTTAACATGAAATCCAGTGTCTTCCCCACACCGAAAAAGGATGATTCACCGGCTAAAGTGAATCCATGTCAAGTGTTTACCCCACACCAAAAGGGGTGGCTCACGGCTAAAGTGAACTATGAACATTCGTTTGAGCATTAACCTACATAGATCATGTGAGCTAAACATAAAATTCAGTGTCTTTCCCACCCCAAAAACAGGTGATCTCTCTGGACAAGGTAAGATGAAACATCCTAGCTCTCTTAGGTGGAATCTACAAGATAGTTCCCATGTTGGCTATACATAGTTCACTGTTTGGAGATATTCGGAGACTCTTCTACACCGTGGTGGATCCTCTTCTCATGAGACTTACATGTGAAAGCACAAGCTCATAGCTAGTCTATCGGTGCTTTTCTCACTTTCTTTTATCTTCTTATCTTTTAGAGTTGACACAACATTATGGAAGCTTGCTTCTAGATTGAGGTTTACTTACTCTATTGATGACTTGATATCTCTTTATTTACATTTATGAAGTGTGAATTTATCCTTGCATAACATTTTTGGTGTTAATGAGACTTATCTCACACATTCTAACACCCTTCTTTGTGAGTATCTTAACATAGTATCTTAGGTGTAAGTGAGACTTGTCTCACTTCCTTTAACACCTCATTCTGGTAACTTTCTTAATGTAGACACTTTTTAATTATGTTAATAATCAGTTTACTTGCTTACGTTCATTTGGTAGCTTCATATCATCATTTATGGACGTTGACAACTTCATTCAATGAAATACTTATGTTCATAGTTCATTTGGTTAGGCATGTTGGGATTTGTCCCAATGATTGGCATACCCTTGGATACGGATTCATTGAATTATTTTAGATGTGCTTAAGTTATCATTCAAATATTCTGGTTATATGTGATTGGCATAAAATTAGTATTGGCCTAAAAAATTTGGCAATGACTTTATAGCCAATTTATTGGCACAAGCCAAACATTCATTCAAATATAATTTCATGAAATCATTACTAGCCAATTTTATATCATAACTTAGGCATAACATTATTAGCCATTTCGGATAGCCTCATATGAATACTTTAATGAACATTCATCTTTAACAAGTCACATTTAACAATAACTACACACTAAGACCATAACACATCAATGCTTAGCACTTTCATACACAATTTAACATAACATCATTCTTTATTTCACGTAATAAATACTTAAAATCATACAAGTATACTTATAGACTTATTCGACATTTACAAACCAAGAAACATACACATTAATATCAGCCAGCACCAGATACCAACAACCTGATCGAGACTACATCTATATACTCATTGGAATCTGAACAAGGATACTAGGGAAAAAGGATGTTCAACAAGAACATTGGGAAACAACCCTAGTTTTGAGATTTCATAGATTCAAGATGATGGAAAATACTCTTGGAAAAAGAATTCTAGGTGATAAAATCCATACCTTATGTTCAAATGAACCTACGAATATTACGTTGCACGAAAAACTTGAAGGATACCTTGAAATCGCCTAAGAAATTTTCTGGTTTTCTTGCGTTTGGCTCACTGTTTTTCTCACGCTTGTTTTCTATTTTAGTCGTGTGTTTCTATGTATTAGGAACTGATATTTAGTAATTTAATTTATACTAATTAACTTAATTAATAAATCACTTAACTAATTTATGAAAACGCCCCTCCTAGATTTACTAGAATTAGAAGAACACTTGACTTAACCGAAATATGGAAATTGCTTAGTGGTTTAGGTTTTGACCAATTAAATTAATTAGTTAAATTTATAATTTAATTAATTAGGTAACCTAGGGTAATTAATAAAGTACCCCTAAGTTGTTAGGACCATAATTAACACTTTGGACCATCCTAGGTTAGGTACTAAGATGTTTCTTAGTTAGTTACTTGTCTATTGTAAGGATTTCGGTTTGCCCATTTAAATTAATTAATTAAGTTATTAATTTAATTAATTAAGTGACTTAGGTTAATTAATAAAGTACCCCCAAGTCATTAGGGCCATAACTAACCATTTGGGACCATCCTAGGTTAGGTACTAGAATGTTTCTTGAGTTAGTTACTAGGTTAGTGTCACCCGGTTAGGTTTTAGTTATCGGGTGCACTAGATAATTTGTTTTTGTTTTTTCCTAGGCTAGTTACTTAGTTAGGTCAGTAGGTTAGAGTCTAGAATTAGTTATAGAGATAGGACCCACATGGTGGAACCCTTGTGCAGGCCTGCCCCCTAACTACCCTAACTGAATTCGGTTAGGGTGGTCCCCTCCTTAGCCGTTTCTCGCCATGTGCTTGCACATGGGCTTGCACATGTGGTTCTTGCACTTTTCTAACTAACTATATTTGATGGTTCATTTGGATTTTCTTCTTATTGTCCCAAGGGTCCTCACTATGTCCGTAGGCACTGCTTAATCTACATGCCCATTTTAATTGGTCGTGTGCTATGGTGCCTAGGCTTGACACATGGACACCTAGCACCTATTTTGTATATTGAAAGTTATTTTATTTTAGCTTAGGGTCTTCATTGCAAGTACATATCTTAAACAAGCTCATTAATACTTATAAAAATTGGCTAACACCCTTTAAGCCAATATTTTCTAATATGCCCAATATTTTGCTTATTTGAGCATTATATAGAAATTGGCTAATACCCCTTAGCCAATTTTCTATACTATACTCAATATTTCTCAATATTGGGCATTAGAAGGCCTATGTATCCCCAATACTCATTCTTAAAGACCTATTGGGCTCTTCACTTGACATGTAATTTTCTTGAGTGTTACAATTTCATAAAACTTAACTTTAACTTTCCTCTTTGACATTAGACCTTAATTCTTCTAACTTCATTTACAAATTGTGATAACTCATTAATTTAATTTATATAGAACAGACAAAGACTCCCTTTCAAGGTCTACTTAGTGCAATGGATATATAGAATCCCATACTACCACTTACCCTAGGTAGTACGTTCTTTTAGTAGACTTAGTTCTTTCATTCTTTTGTGGGGGAATAGCTTTAATTAACATAGACCATGAAATCTAGACATGGAATCTCGATACTACCCTTATCGGATAAAGGTTCACCACTTGCCTAAGGCGGGTCATTATCTTAGATTTTACATTGCTTTTCGAATAGCTACACCTATGCGGGTGCATAGTTATGGAATAAACAGATTGCTACTAAGTAACTCATTCTCTACTAACGAGGGGTACTCATCTCAAGAGGTACATTGGAATACAAAATCTCAACTCACAAAGTTTAACCACTCCTTCTTCATATCCTCTCAATGCTAGGCATAAATCCCCCACAGAGTCCTAAACATTCTTTAATATAGACTAAGGGATAGCTAATTAGCACAACATCTCAACTCAAGTAGGGTATTTATCCCTAGATGTTATAGTGGAATACCACATGTCAAATCACGAAGGGTATCCAACCTCCAACTTATCTTAGAAAGATCTTGGAAATAGTGAGGTTGCTACTAAACACTTCATATCAACTAACAAAGAATTTACACCCCAAAACTCCCTTTTTCTTTCACATTCTTTAACTTCATTCATTCATTCATTCAAAGTCTGAGTGTGTGTCCATGTGAGCACACCTTTCACATAATCATCATTTTATAACATTGACTTCTACACATGCTTACATCTTCATTCATCATATTTCACACTTACACATGCTTAACATAAGCATATAGTTCATTTAGACATAATCTCTAGCATACTTCACATAACAAGCTTCATAAAGCACATTAATAAGAACAACATCATTATCATCTTATTTTACATAATATGCCTTCATGGAATTATTCACAATGCACATGTAAAATCACATTCATATATTTAAGTAAACACAGCCACCTAGGTGGACCATACCACTCAAGAGCATTTCATAATAAAAGTTAAACAATGTAACTAACTTACCATTAATCCAATATTTCACCACCTATAATCAATTACTCAAGAATACTTCATAAAATAGATATTAGGGTACTAGCTAAGTCACAATATAACTATCAAGAAACTCTAACTCTAACATTATCAAATCATGTTCATTAGACCCAATTCATAAGTCAAAAGTTGATAAAAAGCAATCACATAGTTTCATTGAAGTTTTAGCATTAAAATCACCAACTAACATTAGAATAGTATATTGGAATCCTTTAAACCATTTTCATGCAAGACCTCTACTTAGAGTCCAAGATAGAAAAAGCTAGGGTTTGAAAACCTCTTTTGAAATTCCATAGAAATGGTATGGAAAAGAGTTAAAGGATGACTAACATACCTCAATGAGAATTAAAACCACTAATTTTTATGAAGAAACACGTCCACCACCAGTCCTCCAAGCCCTTGTTTGAGTCCAAGCTTTTATTTGGTTTTGAGAGAGTCTTTCTTGAGAGAGGGTTGTGGGTTTTAGTATATGAAGTCTAAAATTAGGTTTTAGTGTTTAAAAAATCTTAATATACCTAAAAGACCCTAAAAATATCACCCTATATTGATAACTTGGGGTGAATTTACCAAACACCCAAAGTCAAAATAGATTTTTGATAGCCTTTGGCAGGCCATACCACGTCTTTCACAGACTTGCCGTTGATGGGGTCTGTCGATTGGGGTTAAGTCTCTAACTTGTGCAGGCTTGGCTATCCTTGCAGGTCCAGTCGGCGCCCAAGCTCGACGGGTCATTCGTTGACCAATGGTTCGTCCCTTGTGGCCGTCGTTGGTCACTGCTTGGAAGCCTCCTGCCAATTGGATAGGGTCATCTTCTAGGTCTCCTCATGGGTCCTAGGTGGGGTTTTTCCCAGACGTTAAATGCTTATAGATAGGTTTCTAGGTCTTAGTAATATCCCACATCAATTTTGATTCAAATGAACACGTAAAGCACACTAAAACACATGAATACACACTAGCACTTTCTAAGGCATACCTTCTGAACGTCATGGACGTTCTTGGATGGTTGACCTCCAAACGTCACCAAACATCACACACTGCCTAAGAACATATTTTAATAATTTTAACTCAAAACTAACTCATGAAACATTCACGAAGCTCTAGTTCACCTTAGTTCATTTTAGGGTATTACAATATAAATATGGACTTTGTTGTTGGGTTGCCTCGAACCCGGAGGAAAAATGACTCAATATGGGTTTTTGTTGATATATTGAAAAAATACACTCACTTTATCCCTGTTAGGTCTACTTATTTGGCAGAGGATTATGCTAGATTGTACCTCAATGGGATTGTGAGGTTCCATGGTATCCCTTTTGTCCATCATATCAGATAGAGGTGCTCAATTCACTTATCCTTTTTGGAGGTATTTTTAAAAAGGTTTGGGTCCTCAAGAGAAGATTAGCACCGCTTTTCATCCCCAAACATATGGTAAAGCGGAGCGTACCATTCAAACTCTATACATGCTAAGAGCCTGTGCAGTTGATTTCAAAGGAACTTGGGATGATCACCTATCGTTGATTGAGTTCTCCTATAATAGTATATACCATTCGAGTATATCCATGGCACCTTTTCAAGAACTCCATGGTAGGAGATGTAGGTCTCCGGTTGGGTGGTTTTATATTGGTGAGTCTTCACTACTTGAACCTGACATAATCTATGAAGCCTTATAATCTATAGTGGGAAAAATTCCTATGCCGACAATATAAGAAGAGACCTTGAATTTGAAGTAGGTGAGAGAGTCTTTTTGAAGATTTCACCCATGAAAGGGGTGATTATATTTGGAAAAAAGGGGAAGCTTAGACCTCGGTATGTGGGTCCTTACGAGATAGTGAAATGGGTTGGGAAGGTTGCATATGAGTTGGAACTACCAAGTGAATTAGCCCCAGTTCATCTAGTATTTCATGTATCTATTCTCAAAAAGTGTATTGGCAACCCCTTATCGATTCTCCCTATTAAAGGTTTAGGTGTTAATAAGGACATTTCTCTTTAATGTAAAGGTTCCGGTGGAAATTCTATATCGCCGAGTCAAAAATTTGAGGAACAAAGAGGTGGCATCCGTAAAAGTCCTATGGAAAAACAACCTAGTTGAGGGAGCAACATAGGAGGGTGAGACCGACATGAAGTCCTGTTATCGTCATCTTTTTCTCAAAATTTTAGCCAAAATTGATGTTAGTAATAATCCTCTTAAAGTAATGAATAATGTTGAATTTGGCTTGCTTTGTAAAAATGTGCATAATTATGGTAAAGGTTCATGCTAAAAATGAGTTTTCATGGAAAAATGCTTTTTTGCTTAACTTACACTAGGGTTATGGGGTTCTGTTCTTGGCATTGCACAAGTATTGCTTTAGGTTGCTTATATGTTAGGTTAATATCATATTGGGTTGACTAATGATGTTCCTTATATGTGCATGTTGAGTTATTTGATATTATGCGTGATTTTGACTAAATTGTGCCTTTTCTGATGCTTTGATGATTTTATGCATAGGATACATACTTAGTGCATGTGGTTTGTACTAACACATGTATCTTTCCTTTTTTTCCAAAACATTGTAGGTTCCGTCCATTGAAAAGCTTTTAGGTTACTTTGCAAGAAGACTTGTACTTTTTCCGCAAGTTGTTGGTGAGTCCTCAATTTTGAGGATGGTGTCATTTGTTTTACCTTAGTAGTGTTGCTTATGTCAAAATACATTTACTTCATTCCTTATTCTTTAAGACTATTGTTGTAAGCCTATAATGGCATATTGTACTTATGTATGGGATTACGCACAACTTTGTAATACTCTTTAGATCGTTTAAAGTGAGACAGAGTATTAGACTAATTTTTATGTATTGGTTATGTTGGCTAAACAAGAAGCCTATGTATAATTTATAATCGAGGATTCTAAGTAAACTCCGTATATGATATAAGAGGGGTCTATGTATACCTCACTATGTAAAAAAAATAAATTTTCTGCATTTTTGACCTATGATATGTCATGACGAATGCTAAGGGCTAGTCTAAGTCCTCTTCGAGGACAAAGACATCGGTTACGTCTATGGGTTACTCCCCGATTATGACAAAGTTTCCTTTGATTAGTGACTTTGAATTTTAGTTTGCAACACGAGGTCACAATAAACTAGTGTTCCAAAATAGTTTGTGTATTTAGGTGCCTAATAAAATCTATCATATTTTCCGGTATATATACACGTATATCCATGAGTTTCCGAAGTTAACGGTTTCACCTGTGCGTGGGTTCATATCTAGGTAGTTTTGTATGCTCCAGAGCCTTTTGTAACCATTTGTATAGTGCTCGATTGAGAAGAAAATCTGCCTCTCATTTCTCTTGATAAGCTTCTTCTAAAACTTTCTTTTTGTTTCTCTATTTCTCTTTCCAATTCTTTAACCTTAGACCTCGGCGCCTCTAACGTCCATTTTACAAACCTCCTTTGATAACACTTAATTACATTTTCAATGATTTAAAATATAAGTGGTCATTAGCAATATAGAACCCAACGATGGGTTGAGGTCAAATCCCACAAGAGATGGTTAAGTAACACTTTTATCACGAAGTAAACCCGCGTGCTAATCTTTTGTTAGTTTTTTTGATTGATGTTAGCATAAATACAAGTTTTAGAGATTATGAAAAATAAGATTGTTTAACGAATTGTTAACACAAATGCAAGTCAAGGTAATTTTGCAAGTAAGAAAGGAGTCTCAAGAATGGATAGTTGAATACTAATTTCGAATGAGCGTAATTGCATTGCTCAACATAGTTGGTTATTAACGGGTAGAGCTGGATTAATCAATCACAATAAGCATTATCAATCACCTATAGCATCTCATACACTTTTGTCAAACCTCAACATGTATCAAATACTAAGTTAATCAACAACCATAATTTGGTTTTCTCTTTCATGCAAAACTAGCATATGAACTTAATCAAATCAATTATCAATTAAATCTTCCATTCTAATGCATCTTTCACAAGAAAACATAGAGATCATAAGCTAGATTACTTTTTGCAACCTCAAATCATGAGTAAAAACATAAAGAAACAATTGAACCCATTTCAAACCGACATTTAATTGAGCAACCACAAAGACCCACAAGCTAATTAACAATCAATTAAATTGCACACCCCTGAGACTATCGGGTCTTAGCCACTCATACTAGAAATTAACAAAAAAATTCTAATGTAATTTTTCTCCATTGACTAGAATCAATTCAATCTTCAATTCAAAGTACCAAATTATCAAGTCTTAACAAGCAAAATTCCAAAAATACTTTAGAATGTTCTATGTATAATATACTTAGAACACTTAGGAATAATGTTTCTCTCTCCCAAAATCTATTTATACCTTTCCAAAAAGTGGATAAAAATTGAACTTTAGAACTCATTAACATTTCATGTACACCTCATCCAATTATAGGTGTAAATAACTGTTAATTAGTATAAAACTCAACGAAGAGTTGGAGTAGAATCCATAGGGAGCGATACAAGTCTAAATTCATTTATGAAGTTATAAAGTGTTCTATTTAGTTATAAATATAGAATTTATCAAAAAAAATATGCAAACAAGTCTAAGGAGATGGCAAAAAATGTCTGATGGGGGGTTTGGATTGTCAATCACTAGCTACAAGATAGGTGGAGGAAATAACAATATAGAGAGGAATTATCAATAGGTGATCGACTATAGGCAAATTTCACTATATAGGTAATCGAAACTACTAATAAATAGATAAATATCAGTAGGTAGGTCTAAACTCATATCAACCTAATAACTACAATCATCAATTGAAAGCTTTGATTCTCAAAATCTCTTTTTTCAAGCTAGCCTAGAATTCTAAGTCTGAACTGCATTTCCAACCGTAATTTTTAGTTTAAAACACAACTATCAATTAGCACACTTTAATTAAACATTTAAATTAGTAATTAACAATAGCTTTAAGTTAATTCGCCACATAAAAACAAGATTACACACCAAGAATTGGAGTTTTATCTACACATCATAGAAATAGAGAAACAATTACCAAATACATTAAACATGATCTAGGTAAAGGTTCCCAACTCTTTACAATGGTCCAAATTGAATAAATTTAGAAACACACTTGGAAATCCTATTAATTAATCTTAGAAATCCTCAAAGTCTACAACAAGAACTCAAAAACTAAGAGAAAATCTAACTCTAAACTTAGGGTTCAGAACTCTCTAGGAACGAACTCCTCAAAATTTCTTTTAAATTCCAATTTATAGTTACCCACTTTTGTCTTGAAGTCCATTTGGCAGAACAAGTCAGGCCTCTTCGATTGATACAACGATCTGCCCTTTCCTCCCTTTCATCGCAATTCTGAGTTGGTTATTAGCCTCCCAGGTTCTATAACTTTAGGAGATCAAAGTTGCTATCGCAGAGTCGTTTGGTGATACTCCAAGTACCCATTCATATTGGCAAATTTATTTTTCCCCGGGGTTGGGATGATGGAATTTTGGGCGAGCTAAGGAGTCACTTTGATGTTCGCCGAGTGGTCTTGGGGTTCACCGACATCGCTTTTCTTCACTTCTTAAGCTATTAAATTTTTTTATATCTAGTCATTTCCTTTCCTTTCTTCTCAGACTATATAGTGGAATATTAACATTTTAACGTGAGTTTAGATCATAATTTAGGCATTTGAGGATAGTTATACTATCAAAATGAACTCCTAAATGTGTTGAAATCTCAAACTCATTAGCACCGCCAACTTAACTTTTGCTTGTCCTCAGATAAAACTCAAGATCAATCACTTCAACAAGGATGTTTACAAATAGTTCTGGATAAGAACCAATATAAGTGCACACAAAAAATTTTAAACTACACATATAATGCTCAATAGTGCACTCAAAGATTCAAATTGTGACTCACCATTATCAAGTGTACTCAAGCTCAATGTGTTTGCTTCAAATACAAGTTCAACTTTAACAAAGGTACTAAAATGCCCTTATAATAAAGATAATTCAAAAATTACATAAAATATATCATAGATGGGATGTTGTGGAATCAAATATAACTCTTACACTCATAAAGATGAACACATGCATGACTCACCCATATGCTTGCCCTTATTTTCAATCAACAATTGTTTCATCTCACCAAAAATCACAAAGGTCCTTTAAGGCATGTAATAGGGGTGAGTGTAAAGGTATGGTCATTTAGGCTTAGTGATTTATACCTACGTAAAGTATGGCCTGAAAATCACTCTTTCTCATTATCTTTCATACTGAAATATGTTCTAACTCTACCCCATTATTAAACTCAACATGCATCCCCGAATAATACGCTATTCTTCATTTTATTTCTTAATTATTTTTCTATTTTTCTATCTCTTTCTTATATTTATACATTCTCTTCTTTCTTTCTTCATTTATTTTAATATGTTGTGGTTCCATCTTTTTCAAAACAATCCATTAAAGGAGGAATCTTTACACTTCTTGACTTTCCTTCTTTTCGCCACACCCCCAACATAGGCTTTTGTTTTAAGTTGGTTATTTGAACATACCAATACTTCATCAAGTTTATATGTCATAGGATAAAGAGGTGAAAGATTTTCAAGTCTCTTCCAAGAAAAGAATAGGCTCAAAAGGTGTCAATCAAGTTTAACACATCTCCCAAGGTTGGTCACAAAGAGGTATACTGTCAAATAATCTCACTCTTCAAAATTCTTGCCTAAGATCATTTCAATTGCTCACTTCACTCAATCAATCATACCAACGGGGTGAATTCTAGATGTCATCAAGCACAATGATCAAAAAGACAACCTCACTACAGAAGGCATTGGTACAATTATCAAACAAGACTCCACACTTTCTAGCTATCGTGCAGTGTTTATCATAAGAGACTCATCCGACAACCAACAAGTCACAACAAGATGCTAAAAGTTCACTTATTAATGTATAACTTAGTTTGTCTCACGTAGCTATACACTCATGTCGTTCAATTACGAGCACTATTCAAGTCATTAGTATTGACCGCAACCGACACTCAAATTTGCAAAAGAACAACTACAATCACACACACAGGAGGTGGAAAATTTTTTAAATTGGCCAAAATTTATCAACAACCACAATTCAACAACCAAGATACATATATATACATATATATATATATATATATATATATATATATATATATATATATATATATATATATATATATATATATATATATATATATATATATATATATAAAGCTCAATATTCATAAAACACAGTGATCAAAATAAAACTAGTATTTACAAAATACCAAAAAATGGTAGGTATATAAATACCAAACCCCACCAACAAAAAATTAGAGTTGTCCTCAAATGCAACTAAAATTAGAAATAGTCTGAAAAGTAACATAAAAGAGGCAAAGAGAATCATCCTTCCAAGCTGGGCCTAGGTGAAATCTACATATCCATAGATCCCTTTGTATGGGCATCAGTTCTCGGTATATCAACATTTTTGTCTCCACTGTAGCCCACCATCGAAGTATCCTGAACCAATGCTTGTCTCGTAATGTCGAACATAGCACCCTCCAAGTGAACCAGATCCTCATAAACAGCCTTCTCATGAACACTAGGTTGCTCCTCATCAGTCGTAGCCTCGTTCTGTGCAAGAGCATCATTATATCTAACCTCATCTTTGGTGGTAGTCTTAGGCACATCACAATAAGAAGCAATATTGATGCTCGAGCCATCTGGAAATCCACCGTCCCAAATAATGAAGCGAAATCAATGGACTTCAATTGGTCCATATCTCTTTCCAATCCAATATTGTCGGCCTTCGCAACATCAGTGGCTCTCTATCCAATATCACACACCTCTACTCTCGCATTAAGGTCATCAATCGATAATATGAATGGTGTCAAGCAGCAGTAATGGCTCTCTTGCATATCCCATGAATAGTGGCATCTAACCAAGTCACTTGGGTTATCGAAGTTCCAAAAGTAGAGGTAGCACCAAATCTAGGGGAAGGAGGTGCAAGAGGAGTTTTAGAAGTATCAAAAATATTGGAGCTAGAAGTATTCGAAGTCCAGTGGTCGGATTAGTCATACCTACCTCTACAGGTATCACATCAATTTCAACCTTCAGGGATGAGTCCAGCGGGGCTGCCTCCTCATGTTAGCCTCTTTCTTCATGTACTCGGTATCTATATGTCAAATTCCAATAGAAGATATAGGTGTAATCTCGACATCCACTTCTCATCTCATGGGACTGGGGCCCATCGACACAACTCCATGATTAACACCGGAAATGGAAAAGACATCTGGTGATGTTAGGCCCTCATGGCCACTCTTGCTCAATGATCAAATCTAAGTTGATACTCTTCCTATAAATTATGGAACCAGACAGGCCGCCTTTGGTTGGCAGAGGATAGACTCATTCTTGGAAGGCATGATCGTTCTACTAATAAACTCAACACAATATCTAGCTACGACATTAAGATCCTTCTTCTCTATCGGCGCTCCAACCTCAATATACCGTAGGGTGATGTTAGAAAGAAGAGTGTCAACAAACATTTAAGGTCATCCAGAGTCTTTATCTTGATCATACTCTTGTAGCCATGCATGAATTCGGTGGCCCACTTGAATTCAACATTTATATCATCGATGCGACATTTTACCTTCTTGCCTCGAACCACAATAAAGTCCACAAGCTTGAAGTCACTAGACTTCTTCTTCCCTTGAGGCACCAAGTCACTATAAGCTGAGTAGAGCTCATGAGCCCATGCAGGAATGTATAGGCCACGGGGCTTGGTGAAGACCTTAAATCTGTTGAACCTGAGAGTGTCCCATATTAATGGGTCATGTCCACCAAACCATCTATGGACAATCTATACTCCTCTAATATGGTCCTCAATACCTTGACCTTTAGTTTGTTGAGTGACCGAGGAGGATGACCGTGGCAGCGCCAGAACTATAGTATGTGTTGGAGTTGCAGTTGCATGAGGAGTACAATTCTTAGCCACTGACATCGTAGAGGGATCATGCATCACCTTGGTGCAAAGCTTTGCTCTCCATGCTCATAAAACTAATCATCCTTAGGCTCAGATATAGAAGAATGAGAATCTTATGAATACCCCTCGTTGTCTAATGGGGTGAGGTGTGCCTCTTTGACACCCTCACTATCGAATTTGGACCTTCGGTGTCTCAACCACGAGTGTCTTTCCCTTTCCTTCTCCTTTTCATCCCTTGGTAGAGAGATTTGTTACCTTATTTCGGGATGTAGTTGCATCCTCATTTATAGTGATTCACTCGTGCCCGCTTTTGGGGCGGCGTGTCACTTCTATAAACTTTGGGTCTAGCCATTCTTGCAACTAATGTAAAAATAGAAAAGATACAGATAATATGTAGAAAATAAGTTTCAAAAAGACTAGTCGAACCGATTGACGAGTCGCCGAACCACCAAAAGTCACGAAACAAAAATTTTTAAAACTCAAAGCTTGTTGGCAATGTCTTGGGCCATTCGGTGGATCTTCGACAACAATCGGCGAACTAGATGTATCTCGCCGAAAGTTAGAGTACATTTTAGGGAATTAAGGGCGTAGAAGGGAAATCAAGAAGAACTTTCGGTGATTTTCAACGAGAACTTGGTGAGATCATGCGTATTTTTATAAGTTAGAAAATAAAAACTCAACATTTATTGAAATTGAAGGAGATCAAGGGGATTTAGGCAAACCACCAAACTAATCGGCGAGCCCGACCCAGCTTGCCAAATAGCTCTTCATGCCAGTTTTTCACCCCTTACTTCAAAATCAATCTTGCAACCAATGAAATCAAGATTAAACACCTACAGTATTAAATTCAATAAAGACACATACTACCCATACCCTCGGGATACTCAAACTTCCCTGATTTGGCCAAAATTGGCCAGTTGACGTCTTTTGTCCTGAATAATGACATCACCCACTCCATCATTGGGGAAATTACAACATTTGGCATAATTCGAGGTTCTCAGACTTCACCCTTCTATACCCAACACATATTCAACAAAAACCTATAATATATTGACCAATGACACGTGAACTAATCATTTACGAACAATTAGGCACAAATTCAATTTGTTTCGGGCAATCCAACAGTTAAAAAACAATTTAAACATACAACCCAGCAATTTAGACAACATTATACCAATTTAATTCGAGTTCCACCACATATGGAGTACAGGATTCAAAAGCCAACCTTTATGCCAAAAAATAGTTTAAAAGTTATATGACATAGAATTTAACAAATAATCCAAGCAAAGATCCCAAGTAACATGAGAATAAAACCAGAAAAGTATGAGAATTTAATATTGGGTGGTTTTGATTGACATTTCAAGTACACCTCATCCGAATTCTAGGTGTAAACAATCGTTAACTAGTATAAAACCCAACGAAGAGTTGGGGTCGAATACACAGAGAGTGATTTAACGTTTCAAGCACACCTCATCCGATTATAGGTATCAACAATCGTAAATAATTATAAAAACCAACAAAATGAGTTGAGTCAAATCCCACAGGGTTCGATATGTGTTTAAAGTTCAATAAAGAAATATCAATATGGTCTAACAAACCATAGAAATAAATATTATCGGAAAGATATCACATAAATTAAGGGATGACACGAATGTCATATAGTGTTTTGGTTTTGGTTATCAACTTCAAACAGTCGCAAAAATTATAAAATTACAATAGGGAGAATGATTCTTGGGATGTGAGAGATTATAGGCAAATATAGGCATGTGGGTTATTGAAACTACAATTAAACAGCTAAATATAAGCGAGTAGGATAGACTATAAGGAAGATATTTTTTCTCTCGAATAACTACCTCAAACAAGGTTATTTCTTTCGAACATCAACAAGCATGACAATGAAGAGCAACTCACACCTTAATCCATTCACACTCTTAGTTTCCCTGTTCCTCTTCCTTAGACGACTATCTTCAACCTGTTCCATGAACCATCAACCTAGTAAGATCCATGTAGTCATGAAGCATGGTTGCATGACATTCTTCTTCAAGCTCTTCAGATACTCCCATTAAATAATGGCTCATTTCATCCCTATCATTAGAAACCAAAGAGGAAGCATATTCGAACAGCTTAATGAATTTTAAAGATTATTCCTTGACACTCATACCTCCTTGATGAAGTTTGATGAACTCCTCTACCTTAGTTTCCCTTTGTTTCCTTGGAAAGAATCTATCAAGAAAGGCCTTTTTGAAGATCTCCCAAGTCATGGTACCACCTCTCAAACCCCTACAATCCTCCACTGATTATACCAAGTCTGAGCCACGTCCTTGAGTTGATAGGCATCAAGCTCAGCCTTCTCAGTAGTACTCACCCTCATAGAAAACTAGATCTTGTAGACCTCATCCAGGAAATCTTGGGGTTTTCATCAACCTTTGATCTAAATAAAATAAGAGAATTCATCCTCGTAAAATTTTTGTTGTGCATCATGAATTGAGTGCTATGTATAATATTGTGATATGTGTTGAAAGGAGTTGTGAAGTACTCCTCTGAGGTGTAATTCATTACGATTTTATGTTGTTTTTGGTTGGCTGCTAGTATTGAATCTATCCTTAACCTCCACAAAGATTTTAGTGTCACTCGGGGATGAACGTTCCTAAGGGGGGATAATGTAACACTCCGGAAATGTCATGACTTAGACTAAAGATTAATCTATTGAATAATGTTTAAAATTATGTTTCAAGACCTATATATATTCATTTGGAAAAGTTTAGATCCAAAATGACAAAGAAAGACCTTCACGTCCGAAAACTAGCTAAATTGAACTAGTTGGTGTTACTATGTTTGGTGAATGTTTTGTAGTGTCAAATGCAGTATAAAACTAGTAAAAAGGTATTATGTAGTACAAAGGGTCCAAGCGTCCGCTAACAACACCCCAAAGACCATCTGAAGGGTCCTTGGGGAGGACCCCAACATGGGTAGGCAGGCTGCCAAAGCAGCCTGCGCGAGCAAGAACCAAGGGGCTGCTGCGCGACGAGCAGCCCACACGTGGTTTACGGTCCCAAGATTTTGGAGGTAGCCTCGTTACACGAGGCACACTGCCTCGACCCAAAATTTAGAAAGCTGGAAATTGGCCCCGCGACGTGCAGCCACTTCCCAGATTCGTTAAAATCATATTTTTGGTAATTTAACTTCACAAAAAGACCCATATAAGTGAGGATCATTTGGGTATTTTATAGGAATACTATATATTAATTATAGGTCTGTTTTAGACCACTTTTTACACACTTAAACCAAATCAAATGAATTTCTCTTATTTCTCTCAAGAACACTCTCTTTTTCAAACTCCATTGAAAAACAAGAAGAGCTTAAGGAAGAAGACCAAGACTGCAAGACTTTCATCCGAAATTCATGGATTGTTCATCAATAAGGTATGGGTTCTTCGCTCTTGGGATTCCTTTTCCCAAGATGTATTTTTAAAGATAGTTTTCAAGAAATTCAAATCCTAGAGTTTTTACTCTACAAAACGGGTTTTCTTATACATTTATGACTATCGATGAAAAATAATGGTTTTCTATGGTTAATTTAGTATATATTGTTGAATATTTGACTTTTAATGTTTGAATTTCGTGTGAATCATGTCTCCTATCAAATTTATGGTTTCTAATGGGGTATACCTACTACTTGATAACATGTAATTGTCGGGATTGGGACTATGACTTGAATGAACTCCTAAATGACCCTTTCCCTTATTATACTTTACGGATTAGTCTTGTTTATGAGTTGAAGAGTTAGTATTGATTATGTTATTGAGTATTTCACTATGTTGTTGGATGGTTGTTGTATAAGGAATATAAGTTCTTGAGTAAGGATCTTGGAAGCAAGAGGTAAGTCTTCTAAATTCGTGAATACTCTATGATATTTGTGTTAGCCTATAAATGATGTTACACTACTAATGAAGTATGTATGATGATGTTATGCATATATGCTGGGATATGAATCTGTTAATTTGTGAGATCATGATAAATACGATAATGCAAGCTTACGATATTCTGTTGTATATTTTACACAAGATGAGTTATGATATTTTAATCTCACAAACAAAAGGTTGCGATGAAAGGAAATTCTCATCTAATCCTAAAAAGCTTATGATCATGTTAATCAAGGAGTTAATCTCCTATGTCTTATGATAATATTTATGAATAAATGATGACTTAAAGGTTAATCAAAAAAGGATTTTAGCTTAGAACCAAGTGAACTAGATATGAGAGGTGTCCCTTCCCTAGTTGGAAGGTAGGTTCACAATGACACTCATGAGATACAGGCTGCCATGTAATGTGGAACTACGGTTCTCTAATACATCTCCTAGTTCTTGAACTATGTTGCCACCATAGGATACTAGCTAGAGGATCCACCTAGAAAGTTATGTCATGTTTGGTTCTACTTTGTCCTGTAGACCACCTTTTTTTGGCGTGGGGTTTTATGACACCGGATTTCATTTTTATCTTACATGGCATTATGTTGGTTAAGTCAAATGTTCCCTCAATTAAAATGAAAGACAAATAAATGTACGTTGACTAGGGGGACTTGAAGAGTCTACTTAGTATAGGTAGGGTATGGGACTCTACCTAGAAATTGCACAAGTTGACTCTAAGGGAAGTCCTAGAAGATTGTTCTTATGTAATATGATAACATGAAAGGTATGATGCTTATAATACATATTGTTACTCTTATATGAAGTTGGTTACGTTAATGAACATGTTATTGGTGTATATTGCTTTATGCGGTGATGAAAATTTATGTTACAAGTTATATGAAGCAAAGTTTTACTTATGGTCTCCTATCTTATCTATTGTGAGGTTATGGGGCTTCACATGACCGTTGCACTTGTAGGTTGGGGATGGGATCATTGGTAAGTGTTTTGTATGTTATGTTTATATGTTCTATTAAATATAAAATGTTAACTTGTCTTTAATTATGATCATGCTTTATATTGATGGAACCCTGAACTTGTATATGTTTTATGGTATGTGGATAGATGATTTTCAAATGACTTATCGTGCTTTCTACGAAATTATCCTTTTCATGCATGTCCTTAAATATTATGTGCATATACCCATACTTAGTACATTCGGCATACTAACCCCATTACCTTATATTACTACAAAGTAGTGTCCTGCAATTGAAGATTAAGAAGGTCGATTGAAGAATCTTGGAACTCTTTCTCCAAGTGTTGGTAGGTCCTCGTGTTCAGGGATACTATCTTTTCGTACTCTAGCTTATAAAGACTTTAGTAGTTATTTAGAATACTATTGATTCTGTTTACGTTCTTTAGATTCTTTTGTATTAAGTCCTATATGGCGCATTGACTTTTATTGGCTAAGTTAAGATTCATACTCATTAGATGGTTTTTATATGAGACACCTTTTAGAATATTGCTACGTATGTTTTCATGATTGTTATGTATGAAGTCTAAGTATACTTCACATTGTATTAAAAGTTTCTATTTTTTCTGCAATTGTAACTCATGACATGTTATGATGAATGCTAAGGGCTTGTATGAATCCTCTGAGAGGACGATGACATTGGTCGCATCTGGCGGGTGATTTCCGCATGTAACATGATATCATTGTAGCCGCACATCCATTTCTTTCAACTAAGAGCACAATTTAAGTCATTGGTATTGATCATGATCGATACTCAAATTTGCACAAGAACAACCATTTTTATTCAAAATAAGGAGCCACAAGCTCAAATATCCGCAAGATAGAATCAAAATACAGAACCCAATATATATACCTAAAATTTAATCACAAGAGGTAGGTATGGAAATACCTCACCCCACCCCACCAAAAAAAGAAAGCAGTTGTCCTCAAATTCAACTAAAAAAAATGAAGTCAACAAAACCAACAGAGATGGAGGTAAAAAATGATCCTATCTACTCAGTCATTCCAAATGCCAAGGAATCAATGCTCGGTGTCACAACAGTTGTAACTACACTCGACCCAGCCATAGTTGTGTCTCTCAAGAAGTTCTGTTGGGTAGTCTCGAGCATAGATGTAAGGCCCTAAAACAAACTAAGGTGAACTAGAGCTTCGTGATTTTCTTGAGTTAATTTCAAGTGAAAATGATTTATATATATGTTCTTAGTCTGTGTGTGAAGTTTGGTTAAGTTTGGAGGTCAAACTTCCAAGAACATCCATGACGTTCGGAAGGTGTGTCTTAGAAAGTGTTTGTGTATCTTCATGTGTTTGAGTGAGTTTTACATGTTTGTTTTGCTTGAAATTGGTGTGAGATGTTACTTAGACATAGAATACTATGTTTATTGGTTTAAAATCTGGGTACAAACCCACCTAGGACCCAAGAGGGGTCCGGACCACAACACCTAGGAAAAACCTGCAAAGACTGCCCCAAAACCAGCCTCAAACGACGGAGGTAATCGACGTCCCTTGGGTCAATCGAAGACCCATATTTTGGGGGCGTAGGTTGGGACTTATTCCTGGAGTCAAACCCTCCATATTCCAGCTGCAGACCCAAACAACGCCCGTGCAGCGTGGGCTGTCGTCCAGTCGACGCTCCGTTGCTTGCGGTTCGTCGATGGGTCCTGCCAAAAGTTGTAATGTTTCACTGTGAGGGCTTGGAGTGTTTTGTACATTCACCCCAAGTCTTTTAGAAGCCTAGGATGATATTTTTAGGGTTTTTTAAGTTATACTGTATCAATATTATGTCCTATACCTAGACAAGACCCCTCACTTCAAATATTCAAATTCCCTATCTAAAGAAAACTCTCCCAAAGTCACCATTGGTGCTAAGACTAAAGGAGGGCAAGGAGGGATGGTTTCGACGTATTTAATTCATAAAAACCATTTGTTTTTTCTTATATTTGAGTTATGATATACATCCTTGAACCCTCTTCCATTTAAGGAGTCCTTTCTAAAAGATTTCAAAAAGGTTTTGAAACTCTACATTCTTCTATCTTTGAGTCTAAGCATGGGTTTTCTTGTAAAAGTATCTTAATGACTCAAATGTATTTATTATAGTATTAATTGATTATTTTAATGTCAAAACCCTAATAAACTCATGTTTATGCATATTTCAAACTTTTAGCTTAAGAAATTGGTTAAATGAACATGTTTTGTAGGGAACTTTGATTTTCTTGTGTTATTATTATGATTTAGATATTTCCCTAAGGGCCTTATTATGATGAAATATTGAGAAATTGGTTATAGGTGGTTATGGCTTGGTTAAATGGTTAGTTCTTATATTTTATAATTCCTATTATAAATTGCTCTTGAGTTGTATGGTCCACTTTATTGGTGGTGGTGTTTACTTGATGCATTTGGATATAATTGTTGTGTATTGTGAGTATGGATTTGAAGGCCTAATGTGTTAAATGAATTTATATTGAAGATGGTTTTTGTATTGTGTATTGTGGAGCTTGAATTACATGTTGTGCTTAGATTATGTCTAAATGAAGTATACGATTATGTGAAGCATGTAAAATGTGTGATTTGATGAATGAAGGTATATAGCATGTATAGAAGTTAAATTTAAATGAAATGATGCACATGTACACACACTCACACTTGAATGAATGAATGAATGAATGAATGAATGAAGCTAAGTTAAGTAAAAAGCGGAGTTTTGGGGTGAACACTCTTCGTGAGTTCAGATGAAGTGTTAAGTATCAACCTACTACATCCTAAGATATTTCTAAGATAGGTTGGAGGATGAATGGCCTTTGTGAGTTGAGATGTGGTTCACTAGTTATCCTTAACCTATAGTATATAATGTTTAGAATTCGTGGGGGTTATGCCTAGCACCAAAATGATATGAAGAAGGGGTGGTTACACTTCGTTAGTTGAGATATTGTATTCCAATGTACCTCTTGAGATGAGTACTCCTGGTTAGTATAGAATGGGTAACTTAGTAGCGATCTCCTTATCCCTTAACTATGTGCCCGCATAGGTGTATCTATTGGGCAAGCCATGTAAAAGCTAAGAGAATGACCTTACTCTAGGCAATTCGACAGGGGTTAATATCTGGATTTTATGCCTAGATCTCATGGTGTATGTCGGTTAAGTTAAATCCCACAAAAGAAATGAAAATTCTAAGTCTCCTAAAGGAATGTTCTTCTTAGGATAGGTAGTGGAATGGGACGCTATTTATCCATTGCACTAGGTAGGCATTTCGAAAGGGGAGTCTTGGTGAGTCTTATATGAATTGGATGAACTAAATCTCCTAAAAGAACGTACTACTTAGTGTAGGTGGTAGAATGGGAAGCTACCTATCCATTTCACTATGTAGACCTTCCGAAAGGGGAGTCTTAGTGCCAAGCGTTCTAAAAGAGTGTATTACTTAGGGTAGGTGGTGGTATGGGACGTCATCTATTCATTGCACTAAGTAGGCATTCTGAAAAGGAAGTTTTGGTGTCTTATTTGGGTGTTCTTCTAATGTCTTGTCATTGAGTGGTGGCTTGTTCTCCCGAGGTGAGTAAGCTAAATAGGGGTAGTCTTGAGGATCACTTTGGTGTGTATTGAAGGAGGTGTATGTGAACTTCCTTCATGTCTTACCTTGGTGAGTCTTAGGATGACCTTAGTTAGGGAAACTCCTATGGAAATGAGTTCACTTCCTCCTTGATTTTCCTTGGGAGTTCTCTATTTTGGTGTCAAATTGGTTCACTGTAAAGTCAAGGTAGTTACTGTAAAAATTTAGAAGGCTTACTATAAGGTGTCTCTTTTTATTAAAATTATGGTAATCCTTCTCTAAGTGTTAAATGATGTTTCTTATGTTGTTTCAATTCTAAATTCATGAATGCTTTAATTATTTGTCATGAAAGCTTATTTTACAAAAATGTCCCTTTTTACATGTTTTTGCATATGTCATACTGAGTACATTATTTGTACTAAGCTATAAGTATAGGTTGGAAGCATTGAAGATTTGAAGGCGAAGCTTGGGAAATCTACTCTCAAGATTTGGTAAGTTCTCATATATTCGAGGACATAGTCTATGTTTCTTACTTTTATTATTATGACATTATGCACTTTCTTTGAATGTAAAGGGTCGTGTCCCTAAGATGTTATGTCGTGTCTGATACGCTCAAACTTACTTCTCAAATAAGAATTAAAGCGGTCGTGTCAAGTAAATAACCCAACTAGTGAGGTTGGGATCGTTCCCACAAGGAAAATAGTCTAGACTTAACTTCAACCTGTTATTACTATTGTTTGGTCAATGACTTCCTTGGAAAGTAAAAACATTAAAAGAGGGGTTTCTATTTCTAAATGAGTGAAAATAACTAACGAACTTGAAAGAGACACTAAATAGCTTTGAATGTTGGATTTTAATCAATTAATCAAAGTAACTAGGGTTTATGTGTTCCCCACCACGTTCATAACTTGATAATTCTAACTATAACAATTCTTTCCTAGTATCTTGCATGCAAAGTCATAAGTTATGTACTTCTAAATCCTTGGTCTAGCATTTAGAAAATCTCACTCCGCACCTTGGTCCGGCTACGTGTGTTGCTATCCTAACCCTTATCTTTACCTCATATTAAGCATCATATTCGATATTTGACTTAGTTATTACCTCGTACCAATCAATACTAGCCTATTAGATAGTATACACTAAATCTATATTAATAATTCTTTTCCTATTATCTACCTACTTGGTCCGGCAAGTAGCATTAAGGCGAGTTCTAACGTTGGCCATCTGTTAAGAAGACTTCTAAGCGAAAGAATTATTAATACATGCAAGACACTATTCTAGAATTGTTATTTTAGTTAGGTTTTATCTCATTATTTGCCTAGTGTTCCCACAACCCTAGTTATGGAGTTTATTTACTCATAGTCATAATCACAATATTCAAATATATTAAATAAGAATTCATGTACTTACTTCAATGAGAAAGAGTAAAATCCGAAAGTTTGCTTGATTAATCACCAATAATCACTTGCAAGAATCTCAAACTAATCAATAATCTCACAAAAAGTCTAATGATTATCAAAAGTCTAACACTAATACACAGAGTCTAATAATATGATGTCTAACAATCTAGAGTCTAACCTCAAAAACAAGGTTTTTTGAACTATTTATAAAAAATAAAAACCTAATTAAAGAAGGACTCTATTTGCTGTAAATATGCCAAAACGCGGCTGGGTCAACGGACCACGCGACGGATCGTCGTGGTCAAGATGGACCGTCATGGACTCCGTCATCCCATACTTATGCAATTTCTTCTGCTGCACTCTTCATTACCCTCGACGGCAAGTATGACGGACCGTCATAGGCACAACGGTCCATCGAGGGTCTTTGTTCCAAAACACTTCAACTCTTGGAATCTAGGTATTGGGATTACTTCTCTGAACTTCATGACGAACCTGCAGGACGGACCGTCATAGACACGACGGACCGTCACAAGCTTCGTAACCCCACACTTGGTCAGACTTCCCCATCTTCCTTCAGCAGCTGCACTACGCTGCCACCTACGGACCGTCACAAGCACGACGGACCGTCATAAGCTCCGTAGGTGGTCTCTTCTGCATTTCTTAGCTCAAAATCTCTGCATTAATCTTTGGACAGATTTCCTACAAAACAAAGAGAAACTTATATAAAAATTAGCACAAAAAGGCTTTTGGACACACTTAACATAAGGAAAAAGTATTAATAATACCGTGAAACCACGGTATATCAACACCCTTAACTTAAATTCGTTGTTTGTCCTCAAGCGACGCACTATGACTCAATACAAAATCTTTGTACAATAGTATCCATGTTTCATCCTTTGCAATCATTTGGCTATCAATCCCGATTAATCTCATCAAATCTATGCATGCAATCACTATTAGGCTTGAATTGTGTGGGATCAGAACATGACACAGACTCGCCATGCACTAACACCTATCCTCTTCAATTTCTCACCGAGGTGCTAACAATTCTGGTATTGAAACTAGTGTCCTCACTTTGAACAAAATCCTCATTTTTCACACAATGATTTCAGTTTGAGTATAAGGATTACTTTTCAACACTCGCTCTCGGAACAAAGTCACACTCATTCATACCTATTGCCATAAGCTTGCCCTTATTTTCACTGCCTTAAGTTCGCTATACAACCCTTAGGATTACGATAGGACTTTATTAGATAGTAACATAGGCTCAGGGTCAGGTAGGGTATATTTAGGTATACTTTAGTGACTTTTTGCCCTCCTTGACATATCGGCTAAAACTTCCACTTTCTATCATTTTATCTCGCCCAGTTTCTCATATTCTTTCACCTTGCTATTTTCTCTTCTTTCTTCATTTGTATAAGTGACTCTCTTCTTTTCTTGCTGTATTTCTTGTATATTTTTCTTTTTCTTTACTTTTCTTTCAACTAATTATTGAGTCACGTTACTTTTGTTCTTTGTCTCTCTTTGTTCTTTCAACCCCACTTTCCAGAGCATTCCTCATAATAGTCAGCCTCAACTCATGGCTTTGCCATGAGTCAAGGTACATAATACCCAAAGTTGGGTCAGGGCCATAACAAAGGTTGTTTAATGCATTAGCCACCCTCAACTTATGTTTTTGGCATAAGCTGAGGTGCACATGTCCAAGGAGGGACCAGGGCCAACACATTGTTCCCTGAAAAGATAAGTTGGGGTGAAAAAGAAAGGTCTAATTTAAGCTCAGATTATTTGGATCAAATAAGGATAAATTTCATTTGGTTTCTTTTATTTAGGCTAGAAATGGGCTATATTGAATAAGGGCCTATGATCCTTTCCTAATTATCTATTACAGCTCACTTTTAGCAGGAATAACCAGGCAAGTTCTAGCTCAGTACCAATAGTGGACTATTCATATTTTCCTCACACTCACTTGACATCTCATCACTATACCAGATTATCAGACACCTAGTTCGAATTTTAGACTTAGGGTAATGCAATGGTTTACCTCTATGTCATGCTTAGGTCCACACAATTATCAGTTACTATGCCTAGTCATGCATCATTTTCCAGTTTATCAGCATATCATTTTAGCCATCATGCTCAAGAATTAAACTATGTACAAAAGATATAAACATGCCGGTTCAACAGAAAAAGTAAACAGTCTTTTGGGGAAAAAGAACACAGGCAAGAAAACCCCAAAAGAGGATAGTGAATTGGGCTACTCAGACTTCACCCTAACACTCACTTTCCATTTACCCCACCCCCAACAAAAAGACATGCAATTGTCCCCAATGCATAAAAATTTAAATACTAGAGTGGTAGGTGAAGCAAACATGTGGCGCAAAGCGCCGTCGATCAGCAAGCTGGTGGGTCCGGTTCCCCGGAACCCATGTCCTCTGCAATCTGGACACCCTCAGTGGTGTCCTCAGGAACAATCGCGCCATCAGTATTGCCTCCTGCTATCTCCATAGTGCGGGAGCTAGACGCCCCAGCCGCTAACTCTGATGCTCTCATCTGGTGCGCCTCCTTCTCAGCAAGTGAGGCTCTCCTTGCAGTCTCCATCTCTCGGCGCTCCTTCTTCCGTGCTTGCGCCTCATCCTCTGCTCGACCCTATGCCTCTTGTTATTCTCTCGAGGGGGAGGTGGTGGAATCTCTGAAGTGGCAAATAGGGCCGCCAACACTGTGTCTTCAGCAGGCTCGACAGAAGGGGCCTCAGACTCCGGCACCCTAGCCTCTAAGATCGTGTCGATATCTGCACGAAGACTGTCAAGTGCAGCCTGAAGAGTCGACACATCCACCGGAGGGGCTGGTCAGGCTAACACCCACAACTCAAAGGCGTCCAAGCGCTGGTGAACCTCAGCGATCTTCCGCTCTGTAAACTGGACCATTTTCCTCTATAGGCGCTCTTCTGACTAAGTATTAGACTTCTGCATCCACGGCTGGATATGATGAAGAAGTGTAGCCATTTGTGCCTCTAATTTTTGGACCCTAGCAAGCGGGACCAGTGCCGGTAGAGGGGCTGTGCGAGAGGAGCTCGGTGCAGTGCTACTACCCGAGATAGACTCGACTGGGGTAGTGTCAGTGGACGCCGCCTGTGTAGCCGTGCGGGCCTGGGCTACCGTATAAGCAAGATCATCAGCAAGTGGGGGCAGCTCTGTACGGGGTCCTCTACATGGAGCCAACTCATTGGCCTCATCTCTAATGAGGCCGACGTCAATATTGCCCTACGGGGTCTTGAGTTGATCTACGTGCCATATAGGCACACCTGCGGACCTGCAGAGAGCAAAGATCATGCACGGGAAAGGGTAAGTAGTACTGACCTTGAATGCCCTCTCGTGCATGACTGCCTGTAGAAGCCATGCGAAGTCCACCTCGAACCCGGCTATCATCGCCGCCATCAACACTGCTCGATCCCATGTAACGATATTGTCAGCAGCTGTAGGGGAAAGGCAGTGACGGACGATCAGCCACAAGAACTTCGCCGTGAAAGTGAGGTTGGCCTTCTTGATGGCCCCCTTTGACTCAGTTACCTAGTCGGCACCCTCTCCATCAACTCACAGGTGCAGGGCTATCCACCTCTTGGTGGTCTCTCTCAGTGATGGCTCACGCAGGAACTGGCCATCTTTAACTATCTGCCAGTGGTAGTCAAACTCGGCAGTGAGAGGGGTCCGAGTAGCATCAACACCCTTGCTGCATAGAAACCGGCGGATGGCAAGGCAGTGAAATGTCAACCTGTACGCCCCGTACTCGGACCTGCTCCAGTGGGGACTGTTTAGTGGGGGCAGTCCTCCTATCTATCTGTGATCGGAGAGTCGCTACGCAGGATGCGTAGAACTCTCGGACTATTTCTTCACTGTAACGTCCCAACGGACGTGATGTCCACTCCAAGCGATGCCTGGTGAAGAGATTGTGGATCTCAGGCATCGTCGGGAGACTCCCTGTAAGGACCCGCCGCTAGAAGGTGAGTGTTCGAGTCATCACTCCTTTATCACTCAGGAAACTTGGCATCGGAGTAGACTTGAAATTTCCCGTCGACACACCACCGATTGGGCTGGTCAGTGGCTGGGGTGGGGGGCCTGAGCTGGTGAACCTGATGTGGAATCTGAACTGTCAGCCTCATCAGACGAGGCCGACGCTGCAGCGGTGGAGGGTGAGGGAACCTCAGCAGATCCGGAGGCTTCCTCTGACTACGATACTCCTAAGGAGCCAGACGCTCCTTCTTCATTTGCGGCTGACCCAGAGGGTGTGCCGATCAGTGTGCGCTCCTCATCAGACTAGGAGGCAGTGACTACACCGGACGCCACCTTTTTGGGTGTGGCTCTTGGAGCACATGCAGCACGGGAAGGGGTGGAAGTGCCTGGGGGCACATACTCAGGGTCACGCTCATCATCAGAGCCAATGACCATGTGGGTAGATGGGGCGACAGACTTCGATCGCCCGCATGCGTAGATTCGGTCTTGCTTGGCTACCATAGTAAATAATACCTGTAAAGGATCAATATTAGTATGAGAAGTGGCAAACAAGACAAGCAAAACCACAAAAACAATTAAAATAGTATGTCATTACTATGGTAACAGTGACACACGACAGGCCTGGTGACAGCTCGTCGTGACTATGACGGACCGTCATGGGGTCCGTCGTGTTTTACATAGACCAAGTATATATGGAGAACCCTGAAGGAGAGTCTCTGACTAGTATGACGGTATGTGCAGGACGGACCGTCACAGGTACGATAGTCCGTCGTAGGTGTCCGTCGTAGGACACTTAAAAAAATATGGAGACCCTTAGGAGAGGGGTCTCTGACCATCATGACGTTCATGCAGGACGGACCATCGTGGGTATGACGGTCCGTCACATGTGTCCGTTGGAGGACACTTGGGAAAAAATGAGAGACCCTTAGAAACAGGGTCTCTGACCCGTCACATGTGTCCGTTGGGGAACACTTAGGAAAAAATGAGAGACCCTTAGAAACAGGGTCTCTAACAACCAGAACGGTTGTGCAGGACAGACCGTCGTGAAGACGACGGTCCGTCACATATGTCCGTTGGAACAGGGTGCTAGGGATTTTGGAACGAACCCTACGACGATCTGTCGTGGGTACGACGGTCCGTCATTGGTGTCTCGTTCTGTATATCAGTGATAGAACTTAGGGTTACCCCATGCATCCCCGATGAACCCAAATCAAACTTGTAGTGTTTTGGACCTACATTTGTCTAACCCAACTACCTAGGAAACTAGCAATTCAAAAGCACCTATGTCTAGGGTTGTAAACATGGCAATTTCGAACATTTTTATCCTAGGTTAGACAGAATTGTATAAAAGAAACAACATATGACGAAGAATTAAGCTAATACTAACTAATAAACAAAAATGCAAGATAAATGAGTAGAAATTAGAGACACATACCTTAGAATTGGAGAAAAACAAATGGACAAGTACTCGGTGGCCAGGCAGACACCCACAGCAGCAGCTCTGACTAGTAGATTAACACTTTTAGGGCTTTGGAGAATTGTGGGGGGCAATGATTGGCTGTTGATAGAGGAATAGATTATGGAAGTTTAAAAAGAGAGTGTAATGGGAGGAATAATGAAGGAGTGGGGGTGAAATGAGGGGTTGGGGAGTTTAAATGGTTAAAGTTTATAATAAACTCCAACTGGGTCGGGTCGGGTATGCCTCATTAATCACGCGAAGATTCCCCGACGACGGACCATCTCTGTTGTGACGACCCGTCATTGGTTCCGTCGTGCGTGCCCTAGTTTGAAAATAACAGAAAAACGTACCTGGTACGACGGATGCATACGACGGCCCATCGCTGGCGCAACGGTCCGTCGATGTGTCCTTCAGTGACTGCTGCAGAGTAATTTTCTGCAGAATTTCCTGGTGATGTGCCTTCAAATTTAAAAACCCATTAGTAGAAAAATACTACCATTACTAAAAAGACTATAAGTGTTGGGTTGCCTCCCAAAAAGCGCCTGATTTAATGTCGCGGAACGACTGGGGACACTTGATTACTCAGACTTCATCAAGATGGTATGCCTCGATCACTTCATTCGCTGATTCAGCATACCCGAAATAGATTTTTATGCGTTGTCCATTCACCTTGAACCACACACCCTCCTTAGTTTCCAACTCAACTGCTCCATGAGGGAATAGTTGGGTAACCAAGTAAGGACCAGTCCATTTGGACTTGAGCTTGCCCGGAAACAAGCGCAACCTGGAATTGAATGAAAGCACCAAATCCCCGACCATAAACTCTCGTTTTTCAATTTTATTGTCATCGTACTTCTTCATCTTTTCTTTGTATAGGGCTGAGCTTTCATAGGCTTTCAGGCGAAATTCATCGAGTTCATTCAACCCATTTAACCGTTGTTCTGCAGCTTCGCTCCAATCCATTTTTAACTTCTTCATAGCCCACATGGTTTTATGCAATAACTCAACCGGAAGATGACAAGCTTTCCCATATACAAGTTGGTATGGACACATACCTATAGGAGTCTTGTATGTTTTCTGGTAGGCCCAAAGAGCATCATCAAGCCTCCTTGACCAATCCGTTCTACTAGCGTTCACTATTTTTGACAATATCTGTTTGACCTCCCGATTCGACACTTCAACTTGCCCACTAGTTTGAGGGTGGTAAGGAGTGGCCACATTATGGCGAACCCCATATTTCTCCAATAACCCCTTGAACAATCTGTTGCAGAAGTAGGAGCCCCCATCACTAATAATGGCCCTTGGGGTGCCAAAACGAGAGAATATATTCTTTTTCAAGAATGCAGTGACAATCTTCTATTCATTGTTTGCGAGGGCGATGGCTTCAACCCATTTATATACATAATCAACTTCTACTAGAATGTACTTCATTCCATGAGAACTCACAAAAGGGCACACAAAGTCAATACCCCAAACATCAAATAACTCAATCACAAGAATGGAGTTTAGAGGTAGCTCTTGCTTTCTTAAAATGCCGCCATCTCGTTGGCATCTGTCACATGCTTTGGCAAATTCATGAGCATCTTGATGAAGAGTTGGCCAATAGTAACCACATTGTAATATCTTATGAGCGGTTCGGATACCACTGTGATGTCCACCAACGGGTGAGGAATGGCATGCCTCCAACACACTCAACATCTCACATTCTGGCACACAACACCGAATAAGCCCATCGGCACAACTCCTATACAAGTATGGTTCATCCCAAAAGAACTTCTTCACATCGTACATGAACTTTTTTCTTTGATGAAAGGACAAAGTCTGATGGAACAATATCACTAGCCAGATAGTTCGCAAAATCTGTGAATCATGGGATCAAGTCTTGTGAAGCATCCAATACATGCTCATCGGGGAAAGTATCATCAATGTCAGTCTTATCCCCTAACTCTCTCATGGCTTCATCCTCTAGACGAGACAACTGATCAGCAACTTAATTTTCAGTTCCTTTTCTATCCATCACTTCAAAGTCAAATTCTTGTAGCAGTAATACCCAACGAATCAGCCTAGGTTTCGCATCCTTCTTCACCATCAAATATCTCAATGCTGAGTGGTCAGTATGAACTATAACTCTAGTACCTAGCAGATAGGAGCGAAATTTCTCAAAAGCAAAGACTATTGCAAGGAGTTCTTGCTCGGTTACTGTGTAGTTCTTCTGAGCTTCATTTAGGGCTTTACTAGCATAGTAAATGGGGTGAAGGATATTGTTTTTTCTCTGTCCCAATACTACACCAAGAGCCACCCCACTAGCATCGCACATCACCTCAAATGGACTGTTCCAATCAGGAGAAATAATGATAGGTGCAGACACCAATTTCTCTTTTATCTCACCGAATGATTTAAGACAGGATTCATCAAAACAAAATTTACAATCTTTCTCCAGCAGTTTGCACAATGGATGTGCAATCTTTGAAAAATCTTTGATGAATCTCCGGTAAAAACCTGCATGCCCAAGAAAGCTTCTCACACCTTTCACAGAGATTGGTGGGGGGAAGTCTCTCTATTACCTTGACTTTAGCTAGATCCACCTCTATGCCCTTTTCTGAAATACGATGACCCAACACAATACCCTCTTTCACCATGAAATGACACTTTTCCCAGTTTAGTACTAAATTACAGTCTTCACATCTCTTAAGGACCTCAGATAAATTGGTCAAACATCGCTCGAATGAATCACCAACCACATAAAAATCATCCATAAAGACTTTTATAGTATCCTCCACCATGCCAGAAAATATCGACATCATACATCTCTGAAAGGTGGCGGGTGCATTGCACAGCCCAAACGGCATTCTTCTGAACTCGAAAGTCCCATATGGACAAGTAAAAGTGGTTTTCTCTTGATCTTCTGGTGCAATAGAAATATGATTATACCCCGAATATCCATCAAGAAAACAGTACCACCCTTTTTCGGCAAGTCTATCCAACATCTGATCCATGAAGGGCATAGGAAAGTGGTCTTTTTCAGTCCATGAATTTAGTTTGCGGTAATCCATACACACCCTCCATCCAGTAACCGGTCTCATTGGAACAAGTTCATTTTTTTCGTTGGGGACCACAGTCATTCCCCCTTTCTTAGGTACACACTGAACCGGGCATACCTAAATACTATCGGCGGTTGGATAGATTACTCTGGCATCCAACCAGTTAATGATTTCCTTCTTCACGACTCTTGCATAGGAGGATTTAAGCGTGTTTGGTGCTCAATACTTGGCTTATGATCAGGCATGAGTTTGATTTTATGACAGAAAATACCAGGAGGGATCCCAATAATATATGCAATAGTCCACCCAATAGCTCTTTTGAACCTTTTTAGTACCTTCACCAAACTCTGAACTTGTTGTTCATCCAGGTCTGATGCAATGATTACCGGCAAAGTGTCACCATTTCCTAAGAATTCATACCTGAGATGAGGTGGGAGAGCTTTTAGTTCTAATTTTGGAGCCTCCTCTATATATGGTTTCGCGGGTGGGGACTCGCAATTCTTCATATCTAACTCAAATTTCTTCGGTTTAAACTGAACATCACCTCGGTCAAGAGCCACGACTAATGACTCATACTCTTCAATGCAATCTCTATCAAAGTTCATTATCACTGCCGCTAATGCTTCTACACCTAGACGTTCTTCTATTTGTGTCTCAGATGTCTCACCCATGTTGTAGGATAGATACCGATTGGAGCTCACCACTCTGCCTCATGGACCTACAAATATTAAAGGTCACTTCCTCATTGTTCAACCAAAATTTCATCTACCCCTTTTCCATGTCTACTAAGGCTCTTCCCGTAGCAAGGAATGGCCTCCCAGAATAATGGGCACTTCAAAATCGACTTCACAATGAAGAATAACAAAATCTACTGGAAATATGAACGACTCCACTTTTACTAGAACATCGTGGAGTATCCCTGTAGGCCTTTTTACAGTTCGATCAGCCATCAGTAGCTGCATCGCAGTGGGCTTTGGATCACCCAAACCCAACTTCTTGTAAATCGAGAGGGGCATGAGATTTATGCTTGCCATAGCCCGATTGTACAAGGAATAGTGAACTCACCCGGATCTTCTTTATTTTGGACCAGAGATCTTGTAGCAATAGCACTACAATGCTGCATTCTATCATCATCCTCAAAAGTGACCGATCTTTTCTTTGTGACCAGATCTTTCATAAACTTGGCATAACCAGGAATTTGTTCTAAAGCTTCTACCAAAGGTACATTGATAGAAAGTTGCTTCAACATTGTTATAAAACGCCAATATTTACCATCCTCGGTCTTTTCCAATAATCTTTAAGGAAATTGGGGTGGTGGCCTAGGCATGGGAGTTACCTTTTTAGGCACTTCAGCATCTTTTGCAGTGTTATCCTCTAATTCACCATCAACATCTACCACTTTATCAGTATCTTTTGTCACATTTTTCTCATTAGATGGCATAGGTGGGTCAATGGTTTGCTTGCCACCGCGAGTAGTAATTGCCATACAATGTCCATCATTTTTTTGATTTTGGACAGTGTTGCTAGGAAGAGTGCCCGGTTGCCGTGTGTTCACAGTTGCAGATAATTGGGCCAATTGTAACTCAAGTTGCTTAATCGATATTGCATGTGTATCGACTTTTTGCCCAATACCCGCTAAATCATTCCTCAACTCTTTATTGTGCTCATCACTAGCATAGAACCTCCTCATCATTTTATGCAACATATCCTCAACTCGCGACATACTACCTCCACCATCCCTAGGAGTAACTTCACGATTTTGAGGAGGAACACAGGGTCCATTCCTGTCGTTTCTATTACCATAGTTACCCCTGTTGAAGTTGTTATCGCGATTGTAGTTTCCATCTCGGACATAATGACCCTCACGATTGTATTTACCATAGTTCCGACCTTGGTTCCCTTGACTTTGGCGCCAATTCTCCTGATTAGAGCCTTGGGCACTTGGTCGGAAACCCCCCGTCTATTCATTTACTGCATAGGAATCCTCCTCATAATAGCACTCATCATTTTGTGGCGGTGGTTTCGACAAGTAGCTGACTGCATTTATCTTTTCTGCACCCCAGTGACATGTTTTAGTACCAACCCAAGCTCGGTTCTCATCTGAGCCATTTCTTCACGAATCTCATATGTGGCTGGGTTGAGAGTGGACTGCACTGCGAAGGTGTTTCTCCCTATATCAGACTTCCTAGTACTCCAAGCTTTGTTATTCCGGGAGATTTTCTCTAATTTTTTAGCAATCTCAGCATAAGGACACTCCCCATAAGATCCACCTGCTATAGTGTCCAACACCGCTTTATTGTTATCATCCTGTCTCCGATAGAAGTATTCCTTCAGTGACTAATCATCTATATGGTGATTTTGAACACTTCTCAAGAATGAGGTGAATCTATCCTAAGAACTACTAACTTACTCTCCTGGTAGTGCCACAAAGTTGTTCACTCTATCTTTGTGGTTTAGTTTCTTGGAGATCGGATAGTAGCGTGCTAAGAAAACATCCCTTAATTGGTTCCAAGTGAAGATTGAGTTGTATGGGAGCTCAGTGAACCATATAGCAGCCTCTCCCGTCAGTGAGAGAGGAAACACTCTGAGCCCTATTACATCTAGATCCAGATCAGGCCTCCCTACACAGCTTTTACCCACTGCCCTTACCTTAGCTATATGGGCATGTGGATCCTCAGAAGGTAGCCCTGAAAACAAACCTCTGGCAGTGAGCATTTTCATCAGGCTACTAGTTACCACAAAGGTGTGGCCTCTGGGTAGAGGAGGCAAGACAAGTGGCCCATCCGAGTCTGCTATGTTATCATAACCTCTGTAGTATGCTTGGGGCCGTGGAACGGGATTTTGTCCCCTCTCTTGGTGTTCACCCGGAGCATCGGGTAACATCTGACCATGAACATCAACCGGAGCTGGGATGTTCTGGTTCGGATCATCATCATTTATTCCCAAGTTTCGATTCATAATGTGCAGTGTACGCTCTAACTCGTGATGGTAGGGAAACAAGGGTTCTCTTCCTCTTCGTGTATTTGGCATACAAGGAGGATAGTTCTAAAAAAATCAAAAACAATAAAAGCAAAATCAAGAAAATATCAACTAAACTATAGTAATAAGTTCAAGTTAATCTAAAAGCTATAATCCCCGGCAGTGGCGCCAAAATTTGATACGCTCAAACTTACTTCTTAAATAAGAAATAAAGTGGTCGTGTCAAGTAAATAACCCAACTACTGAGGTTGGGATCGTTCCCACGAGGAAAATAGTGTAGACTTAACTTCAACCTGTTATTACTATTGTTTGGTCAATGACTTCCTTGGAAAGTAAAAACATTAAAAGGGGGGTTTCTATTTCTAAATGAGTGAAAATAACTAACGAACTTGAAAGAGACACTAAACAACTTTGAATGTTGGATTTTAATTAATTAATCAAAGTAACTAGGGTTTACGTGTTCCCCACAGGTTCATAACTTGATAATTCTAAGTATAACAATTCTTTCCTAGTATCTTGCATGCAAAGTGATAAGTTATGTATTTCTAAATCCTTAGTCCGGCATCTAGAAAATCTCACTCGCACCTTGATCCGGCTACGTGTGTTGCTATCCTAACCCTTATCTTTACCTCATATTAATCATCGTATTCGATATTTGACTAATTTATTACCTCGTACCAATCAATACCAGCCTATTAGATAGTATACACTAAATCTATGTTAATAATTCTTTTCCTATCATCTACCTCCTTGGTCTGGCAAGTAGCATTAAGGCGAGTTCTAATGTTGGCCATCCGTTAAAAAGACTTCTAAGTGAAAGAATTATTAATACATGCAAGACACTACTCTAGAATTGTTATTTTCGTTACGTTTTATCTCATTATTTGCCTATGGTTCCCACAACCCTAGTTATGGAGTTTAGTTACTCATAGTCATAATCACAATATTCAAATATATTAAATAAGAATTCATGTACTTACTTCAATGAGAAAGAGTAAAATCCGAAAGTTTGCTTGATTAATCACCAATAATCACTTGCATGAATCTCAAAGTAATCAATAATCTCACAAAAAGTCTAATGATTATCAAAAGTCTAACACTAATACACAGAGTCTAATAATATGATGTCTAACAAACTAGAGTCTAACCTCAAAAACGAGGTTTTTCGAACTATTTATAAAAAATAAAAACCTAATTAAACAAGGACTCTATTTGTTGGAAATCTACAAAAATGCGGCTGGGTCGACGGACCACGCGACGGATCGTCGTGGTCACGACGGACCGTTATGGACTCCGTCGTCCCATACTTATGCAATTTCTTCTGTTGCTCTATTCATTACCCTCAACGGCAAGTATGACGGACCATCATAGGCACAACGGTCCGTCGAGGGTCTTCATTCCAAAACACTTCAACTCTTGGAATATGGGTACTGGATTACTTCTCTGAACTTCATGACGAACCTGCAGGATGGACCGTCATAGACACGACGGACCGTCACAAGCTTCGTAACCCCACACTTGGTCAGACTTCCCTATCTTCCTTCAGCAGCCGCACTACGCTGCCACCTACGGACCATCACAAGCACGATGGACCGTCATAAGCTCCGTAGGTGGTCTATTCTAAATTTCTTCGCTCAAAATCTCCGTATTCATCTTTGGACAGATTTCCTACAAAACAAAGAGAAACTTATATAAAAATTAGAACAAAAAGGCTTTTGGACACACTAAACTTAAGGAAAAAGTATTAATAATACCGTGAAACCACGGTATATCGGTGTCTTAAGTTGGCTTTTGACGATGAGATTCTCTAAATATTTATGAAAGACTTCCCTTCTATCAAATGTCGTGAAAAGTTTTAAATTCAGCACTATTTTTCATGTCTTATGTAATGAACGATAGTTAATGGCTTGTACAAGACCTCAAAGGCTCAAGTATGCTAGATCATGACCCAAGGGTTCTCCCTAACTTCTGGGGGGTACTTTCGGGATGTGAAATCAGGGTTTACCACTTAGACATAACCGGCGTCGTCGTCCTTTTAAAGCACTAAGACTAGCCTCTTAGTTTTAAGTCATCACATTCATAGGTTGAAATGCGGAAAAATTTAAAACTTTCATTATAACTACTTGGAGGTTTACATAGACCCTTCGTATAGGAAGATTACATAGCCTTCTTCTTTTAATTGCACATACATGTATATAAGATACAAAAATAGTCTCAACGATTTTCTCATACTATCTAAACGATTATCACAATATGGGCATAGCCCTTACATCAATCCAACAAGACCATATATAGGTAATACAGAAATAAAGTACTCAATAGAAAATGAAAAAAAAATGAAAGTGTCTTCAATCTCATAACAAGTTCGTAAGCTAGATGGTGGTATTGCCCTCAAAAGTTTAGGACCTACCCCACTTGGATGAAAGGAAGAATCCAAGACTTCAACAATGTCGTCTTCCAAACTCTTCAACGGTCGTAACCTAAAATGTTTGGGAAAAGATAAAAAAATGGGGTTAGTACTCCACATGTACTATGTACGAGACCTTATGCACATATACGAGCAAAACATGCTAAAAGGGGAATTTTAGTTAAAACATTTCATTTTACCCCTTTAGGAAACTAATTCAAAGCCAAGCAAGTCATATCAATCAACCAAACATGCTTACTAACTCAACAAGTAATATGTATTCCAACATGCTTGAAAACCATGATTTACTACAACCCTATCATCAAGGAATAACATCACAAGAATGAATAAAAGTCAATCATATCATTATAAGCAAGACAACTACTCATGAACCCTTATCAAGTCAACAAGTGCAATAACCAAGCAAAGCCCCATAACCTTACTCAATCAAGTATCCTCAACAAGAAACAATAACCAACGTCCAACTTTACATAACATAACATTTCGGTTTACATTTCATCATATATTAACATTATAACCCAAGGAATACTCATAAAAGAACTAATCAAAATATAGTATCAACAATGTGCCAAAGTCATCATATACATATCATATATCATCATAACATAAACGTATGTAAGAACCTCCTCCTAAGACTCCCTCAAGGCTAACTGGTGCATTATTTAGGTGGATTCTCATACCCCTACAAAGACTAATATAAACCTCTTAGGTTATCCAAGTTAGAGTTCAAGTCCATTAATTCATTTTACCTTTTGGTAACATCTTTCCCTAACCGATATAGACCACATGAGCTAGTGTGGAATCGGTGTCATAAAACCCTACACCGAAAGAAGGTGGACTACTTGTCAAGGTAGTACCAAAACATGAAACATAGCAACTATGTGGATCCACTAGCTAGTATTCCTAATTGCGACCCTCTTTTTGCGCCATGCATTCTCCAATCTCATAAGTAATGTAGTATTCCCACCTTTCCTATGAGGGAAGGGACACTCCTCAATCTAGTTCACTCAGTGCTAAGCTAGAGTCACTTTTTGAAATATCTTTAAGCCTTTAATTACCAATCATAGCTTAGTTTAGGTCATAGGGTCCACCCTTGTATAATCATCATAATCAATAGCTCAATAATAATTGTAAGAGTATAAGTCATTTCATCACAATTCATATAAGTGAGGTTAACACATTAGCATTTCATAGCATATCAAGGCACATTGATAGTATTCACCATCCTTATATCACATATACCTTAATAAACCTGACAACATAGTCAAGACATTTCAATTCAACATCATACCACTCTATCTTCTTAGTATAAGGTATACTCTAATGTAACATCATGACTTAACCACAATTGATCACAATTGGAAGTAAAGATAGAGATTCTAAGACTTACCAAGCCTTCCTCATAGTTCATCATCAAGGTCTTACCATCAACCCATAACTCAACCCAATTTGGGAGTAATATCACCACATAATAATAAATAATAATATAACAAGGCCAATTGCATCTCTATAACACAATTCAACACTAGATCATAGCATAAGACAAGATATATAGGCTAATTTCACAATATACTTCATAACCTAAATCACATCTCAAGAACTAAAATGAAAGGAATATAATTAATCTTAATTTAATCATAATAACACAATAGGATATCAATCTAATCAATAACCAAATCAATTGAGTGATCATAATACAATATACGTCAAGATCACAATCTAGGGTTAGGGATTGAGGATCATGTTCTTCAATTTAGACCAATCTCTGAACAATTACCATAATCAAGTTAAAATTCATGTTAATATATTCAATATAACCTAAAGAAATCAACAAAAACTAAATCCATAACTTCAATTTCGTAATTGGATGAAATCCATTAGAAAACTGAACTTTTGAAATCCATTTTGGATGAACCCTTTGAGGAAAGAGTCTCAAAGGTGAATTAGATCCCATACCTTAATGTTTGATAACCATTTGGTGATGAATTAGCCCCTTTTCCAGCAAACAACCCTTTTCCTTGGTAGTCTTCAATGGTGAGTTCAAGTAGAGAGAGAAATAAGAGAGAAGGAGAAGAGTTTATATTTGAGAATTGTCTTAGATTAATGAGGGTTGAAAATATTTATATTGGGTCTTAAATAAACTTAATTAGACTCCCTTAACCCATAATTAAACCACCTAACCCCCTAACTAATTAAATGAGACCAACTTAAATTAAGCAGGAAACTTGACCCTCACAAATGAGACCCCAAACGGCGGGCCGTCTGTGAGTCGTGGAACCTTCCACTCTCATCCAGCACTCTGTCGATGAGTTCAGAGACTGTACAGGCGAGGGGATTTCTCATCATGGCTAAGTATGGTATAACGGTTGCATCGATGCCTCGTTTGTCCATAAATGGCTCGTCTATTGCGTCGTTGAGACACACTGCTAGGCAGTGTTGCTTCAAACGCTAGGGTCCTCTTCAAGGGACCTTAGTTGGTCCTTGGGAGTTGTACCCGGATGTTTCAACAATGGAAGATCGCAAACACCTATTAACTACCCTTCCACCAGTTTCTATACATTTTTTACTCCTAAAAGTTAGTAAAATAGTCTAAGGCACGCTAACACCCCTTTGAACCAACTTCCCAGATGTCATGGACATTCTTGGACGTTTTAATTCTTAAACTTTCTAAGTGACCTATATTCGTTTATAATGGACTTAAAAACAGTACTTATGCCTTATGAAACCTATGTTAGGCTTTAGGACACGTCTTGGATTTTCAAGGTGTTACACAGGTCGTGACAATAGCAACCTCCAAGTCGGCTAGATCATCATACACAACCTTATCTCTCACCCAAGATACTATTCATCCATCTTCGCCTTTGACTCCGTATCAGCCACATCATCTGTAGGCTCACTATGGTGGTAGCTTAAGGCATGTCTGAACTACATGAAATACCAGAGCCACGGCTTCCTCAAACGGCTAAGTGAAGTCTGTAGACTCCAGATAGTCCACATCATTCCTCAAATCAGAAACCTTGGCTTTCAAAGTAGTAATCTCGAAAGTGAACCTCTATCCTCTCTCAAAGTATCTACTCTCGTTGTGAGAGCATCAATAGATGTCCAGAGGGGTGCTGAATCAAAAAAATATTCTACTCAATCATTCAGGCACTTTGGCCTTTAGCCGGTAAGTCTGCACATCGGCAAAATGGGTTAGGTGCCTTATCTTGTGGCTTGAGTGATCCTAGTAGGCAAGGAAGCAGCAGAAGAACCTGATTCCTTGGAAGGAGTAGTACTGGGTGTAACTGTAAGCCTGAAGGTTGGAGTAGGAAAAGATGTCTCTGTAGGTATAGACTTGACCTCAACCTCCGGGGATGTATCCATCAGAGTTGATCTCATCCTATCCACCTCATCCTGTGTGTACTCAACCTCTATGTGCCAAATATCATTGGAGGATGTGGTTTGACCTCAATGTCTCTCTTCTCAACGAGGAACTCCAGCTCACCAACATAGCTATGTAATAAGCACTGGAAATGGCAGGGACGTATGAATTTGTATGGACCTCATGGTGATTTCCTACTCAATAATCAGTCACAAGTTGAGCCTCTTCTTGGCGATGATGCATCTGAGACAGGCCGCCTTTGGGTGGCAGAGGATGGACTCATTCTGCAAAGTCATGACAGAGCTTCTAATGAAACCAAACCAATACCGAGTGACGATGTTTAACTCCTTCCTTTCAATGGGATCTCCCGCGTCAATGCACCTCGAGGAGGTATCAGAAATGAGCAGAGATTGAATCATCCAGGGTCTATGTTGTATTGATTCCCTCGTACTCATGCTTGAATCTTGTAGCTATGTCAAGTGCAACATTGATATGATCACTGATGCATCCAATTGCCTTCCCTCGAACCACTACATACTCTACCGATCTAAAGGCATTGGCCTTCTTCTTCACTTGGGTACTAGGTCACCGTATGCAATGTAGAACTCACAGACCCATGTAGGGATATATAGGCCAATGGGCCGGGTGAATAAGTCAAACATGTGGCACCAAAGTGTATCCCACATAAAAGGGTACCTGTCCACAACACCATCTTTGGAAAATCTAGTCTCTTTATGAATGTCCTCATTCCCTCAACTTTAGCTTATTGAGTAGCCGGGGAGGAGGAGTCTGAATGGGTGGTTCTAGAACAATTGTCAGTGTTGGAACCACCATTTGTGGTGGAGTTAGCACTGTATCAGCAGCATAAGAGGTTTACTCCGCGATACTAGACAGATCTTGGCGAACTCTAGCATTAATCTTAGCTCATCGGGTCTAAAGTGGTTGGTCATCCTCAAGATCAGAGAATGGGGCCTGAGTATAGAACGAATCTCCATCACTGTCAGAGTATTACTCTGGTCTATCGGCTACGGCCGCTTGGCCTTGCCCTTGCCCTTGGCTCCCTTCGGAGTTTCTTTCTCTTCAAGAAGGAGTAATTGCTTCTTCATTAATAACAATGCCCCATGCTCATTTGTAGGGCAGCACTTCACTCTCATCCCACTTGTTCCTATCCATATCTGAAAAACAAATCACAAAGAGTTAGAAATAATTCAAGAAAATTGCAGAAATCATATTGCAGAAAGATTCACCTAACCAATCAGTGAGTTGCCAAGTCACTTTGGCAAGCCAGATCAGAATCGCCGAAAAGACTGGCTAAAAACACTTTAGAAAAATGAAAGGTCGACAATTTACAAGGACCTTCGGCGAATCGCCGAAAGCACTTGGCGAGCTCAGATTAGCCCGCCAAATTTTATAGTGTGTTTTAAGGGTTAAGGGCGCATACAGGGTGATCAAAGGACCTTTTGGCGAGTCTCTAAGTGAACCCAGCAAGCATAGGCTTCCCGCCAAAAGCTACTGACTCTAACTTGTGTAAATCATAAAATTAAAGGCGATAAAAAGGTACATTACCGAACCGTCAACGGTTCAACGAGCTCTACTCAACTCTCCAAACTATCCAATGTGCAAATTTTAACACTGTTTCCCTAATTCAATCCCGTATCGCCGAAATGAAAATTATACACACATATTCAATTCGTTCTCGACCTAATCAACCCATACCTCAAGGGTACTCAGATTTCACCTGATTTAGCCAAAATTTGCTATTTAACGCCTATTGTCTTTAAAAATGATGTCAAATGCTCCAGCATTGGGAAAAGTTAGACATTTAGCTCCATTGGGGGCTATTCAGAATTCACCTAACTACACCCAAAATATATTTGTAGCAACCCAAAAATTTATGATTTATTTTAATGCAAAAAAATCAGGAAATTAATATTTTAAGAATTTAGGCACAATTACAAAACTAAAACAGGGAAACTAATACCAACTATGATTTCTACAAGGCCCAGCACACAAAAACAAAATTTTACACAATGCATTTGACTTAAACTACTACTCGAGAGTTTAGGTTCGAAAACCAACCTTTTAGACGAATGAAGAATTTTAAATGCTAAGCGGCAATGTAATCCAAATTTGATCACTAGAAAAAGAGAAAAAAGAAACAAAAATGGAAGAATATGCAAAATATAGAGTGTGGGTGAAAGTGTACGAGGTTAAAATGAGGGAATATGAAATATTTTGAAAGTTTAATCCATTTTGTGTCCCTTTAGGCAGTATTATTCGATCACGTTGAACCACTCGGCGATGCACTAAGTGGTGACTTACCTCGTAGAGTTTTACAAGACCTCCAAATAATTTAGGGGTCACATTGATAGGGAAAATGAGGCTCGCCGACTTGTTTGGTAAGTCGTCCATTAATTCATTGGCTCGACGAGTTTTACAGACCCTCACCTGCTATTTTTTTTAGTCCAATGGTGGTTCATGTTGGTTTCGCCAATCTCTTTGGCGAGTCGTTGACTGTACTCTTGGCTCGCCAACTTGCACCTCTTCAAACACATTCCACTTTTCAACCTGCACCATCAAAACCTGTCATTCAAAAACAAACACAAAGCATTAAAAACTTAGGTTGCCTCCCAAGGAGCGTCTTGGTTAACCTCGTGGCACAACGCAAGTACCCATTCAAGCTTCACTTTTGGGGTTTGCCATAGTATCGTTAGGTTACTACCCTTTGTGTCTTGGGTAAGGACGGGGGAAAATCTGACCCATTTGGGTCTCCAATTTCTTAATTGAGATGGAATGATAGGTCAACATCTGATTTAGAATTAACGCATTCCCTTTTATGTCTTTCAACACATTATCATATCATTCGACTTTGTTGAGAATATGTAAGAGTATATCTTCTATTTGATCACCTTCATATACCTTCCGCTTTTGGCGCTCATTGGAAGGAACGTACCTATCCTCCTTTTCCCCCTATATTCAATCCTTGATTACCACCTAGCCTTGAGTAATTTGCACATTGACCTCCTCTTTGATTTTCTAGGATATTTACTTCGTTTTTGTACAACACTTCAAATTCCTCAATATTTTATGCCAAGATATCCATCTAGGTCATCAAAGTGGCTAAGTTATGTCTCCCTATCTTGATCCTTGTTGATCTTGGTGATGCGATTGAGAAGTTTGAATGCTATTGCATAGGGTTTTCGCTTAATACCACCTAGAGAAAGTTGGTCAACCACTCCTGAATCAAGACCTCTGTAGAAATATTGTAGAAGCACCTTATCTGGGATTCCATGAGTCAGTCACTTCATTAATAGATTCTCAAACCTCATACACTTCTCATATATTGGTTCACCTTCTAAGTGCTTGAAATTGTTGATGTTATCTTGAAGAGTCATCATCTTCGAATGAGGGAAAATTTCACTTAAAATGTAGTAATAAGCTCTTCCCACGAAGTGATGGAATCTCTTGGGAATTCCATCAATTATTTACTTGTTTCCCATCAGAGAGAATGAGAACAACCTCAACCGGATCGATTCTTGCGATATATTCTTAAATGAGAATGTACATATACATCAACAAAATTCCACATATTCTCATCGACCTCAAAATAAGCCCTTTAGTTGAAGAAACTAAGCATGGTGCTGGTAATGTGGAATACCGTGTTTCCTTCTGCTAGAGGCAAACGAATGTCTCGAACACCATCCATTTGAACTAGGTCATTGACATTCGGGTCATTGACATTGTTGAGGTTTCCAAAATCATCTTGGTGTCCACTTGGATACTATTGCTACCATTTATGCTCATATTTTATGTTTTAACAAGCAACACAAAAATCAAAAACAAAAATAAGTAGATTCAACTGTAGCTAAAAAAAACATAATTCAAGTTCACTAAAAGAATTTCAAAGAACATCCCTCCCCGGCAGCGGTAACATTTGATTTAAGTTTTAAGCACACCTCATCCAATTCTAGGTGTCAACGATCATAAATTAGTATAAAACCAACTAAATGATTTGGGGTTGAATCCCACAGGGAGCAATACGTGTTTAAAATTAAATTAAGAAATATAAATGTGGTCTAATCATCCATAGGAATAAACATTATCAGAAACAACATTACAAAAATTAAGGGGATGACTTGAATGTCATATGGGATTTTTGGTTATGGTAATCAACTACAAACAGTCACAAAAACTTATGATAAATAGCTAAATATTAGCGAGTAGTCTAGACTATAAAAGAGATAATTTTCTCTCGAACAACTACCCTGAATCAGATGATTTCTTTCGAACATCAACAAGCATGACAATGAAGAGCAACCCACACCTTAATCTATTCACTCTCTCGAGCTTAATGTATGGGATTAGGTTTAGGATTAACTATCTCAATCTAAATTCAAGTAAACCCAATAACCACAAAACATTAATCAATAATACTAATCCTAAATATCTCTCTCTCGAGCAAGCCAAGAACACAAATATAGAAATTCATTTGCAACTACATTCCTTAAATTAAACCATAATTAATTATTAAACTGACTATAGATAGAATATTAACTAGCAATTAGCAATACCTATAAACTAATTCACTCCATAATCACATGTCACACCTTTAGAATTGGGGTTTTAGCTAACATTATAAAAAGGTGAAAACAATTACCGAATTTATTATCCATCAAATGGGTAAGAGTTATTTTGTATTTACAAAGCTCCAGTTTGATAAATTTTAAAGACCACTTCCAAATTCTCAAAAGTAAATTTCTTAAATCCTTCTAAGGTAAACTATAGAAAAAACTCCTCTAAACCACCAAAAATTCTTCCAAGATGTAAAATGATGATAAAAAGATTCAAAAGATGATAAAAGATATAAATAAATGTTCATAATCCAATTTATAGTGGCCAAAATTAAGCTACGAAAGCCATTTGGTGAAGTAAGTCAAGCTCGTCGAACCACTCAGTGAGCCAGCCTTTGATCTCGTCCATCACCAATTTTGCCTTGTCATTCAGCATCCTCAAGGACTGTAATTTTGGACCATCTACCTTGGTTTTTCGGAACTTCTTGAAGATCCGCTGAGTGCTCTTTTTCTTCAGTCATGGTACTTTCCTTCGGGGCTTATCACACTAGAAATTAAGAGGGTCAGATAGCCACTCGACGATTTGCCAAATGCTTTTGGCGATCACTAGGGTTGCTTTTCTTCATTTCTTCAATTTCTTTTGTTTCTTTTTTCATGTTAGTATCCTTGATTCGTTCCTGAATCCATGTAACTAAAAATCAAGGATTTTGCATCAGTTTATGGCAAAAATAAAGAATTTGAGGCAATAGTTCTATATTAATAAAGCCCTAAATGAGCCCACATCTCTGACTCATCAGGGAGCGATATGTGTCTAATTCAGTTATGAAGTTATAAAATGGTCTATTAGGTTATAGGAGTAGAATTTATCAAAAACGTGTAAACCAATCTAAGGGGATGACAATGAGTGTCAGATTGCAGGTTGGATTGTCAATTATCAGCTACAACACAATCAAACGCGAAGGCAATAACAATATAGAGAGAAATTCTTGGGATATGATTCATTGTAGAAAAATTTCATTATAGGGTAATTGAGACTACTAATAAATAGCTAAATATCAGTGGGAAGTCTAGACTATAAGTGAAATAGTTTTCTCTCAAACAACTATCACGATACAAGTGATTTCTTTCTAACACCAACAAGCTTAGTTTTCTCTCGAACAACTATCACGATACAAGTGATTTCTTTTGAACACCAACAAGCTTAGAAAATAAGAACAACCCACACCTTAATTCATCTACTCTCTTGAGCTAGATAGGTGTAATTGAGATTAGTATTTACTCTTTCGAGCTAAACCCATATCAACCCAATAACTACAATCATTAATAAAAAGCTTTGACTCTAAAACCTCTTTTTCTAGCAATCCCACAATACTAAGTTTGAATTGCATTTACAACTACAATTCTTAGTTTAATACAGATATATCAATTAAACCATCTCAACGAAGCATTTAAATCTGTAATTACCAATAACCATAAGTTAATTTAGTCCATAATCACATGAGCACACCCCAAGAATTGGGATTTAAGCTGCACATCATAAAAATAGAGAAACAATCAACAAATACATTAGCCATGATTTGGGTAAAGGTTCCCAAGTATTTACAATGGTCCAAATTGAAGAAACTTACAAACCCACTTGCAAGTCCTTAAAGTTAAGCTTAGAAATCCTCAAAATCTACAATAACAACTCAAAACTAAGAGAAAACTCTAACTCTAAAATGTGGGTAACAAAAATTTCTAGCAGCTAACTATTCGAAATTTCTTATAAATTCGAATTTATAGTTTCCTGCTATTTGGCCTAAAAGTCCATTTGGTGGAGTAAGTGAGGCATCAACAGGTGACTCGAAAATCCGCCCTTTGATCCATTCCATTGCCATTCTGAATTGGTTATTAGCCTCCCGGGTTCTATAACTTTAGGTGATCAAAGTTGCCGTCACCAAGTCGTGCGCCGATCCGCGGAATAGCCATTCATGTCGCCAACTGGTTTATCCAAGGCTAGCATGCTGGAATTTTGGGCGAGTAAAAGAGACACTTGGCACTGCGTTGAGTGGTCTTGGAAATCACCAAAATCGCTTTTCTTTACTTTTTCAGTTTTTGGTTTGCTTTTGTTCGGTCATGTCCTTGCCTTGCTCCGTAACCTTCATAGTTGCAAATCAACACTTTAACATCAGTTTAGAGCATAATTTAGGCATTTGAGGACACTTATACTATCAAAACAAAGCGCTAAATGAGTCAAAATCTCGTACTCATCAAGAACCACTTCGATGATGCTATCATCCGAATGCTCTACCTTCTCGTCTTTCAACACCACTTTTAGGCTTCAAGTGTTAAACACCTTTGGCGAGCCCAATGGAGTCAAATAATCAAGATAAGTGAGTCGGTGTTTATACTTTCACTCATCATGTTGACTTTCATTTTAAGTAGAATTCTCCGGTAATTTTGGTGATAGATCTAAAGCTCGCCGACAAGATTGGGGAGTCACCATGCACTTCTTTTCCTCACCGATCTGCTTTGAAGAATTTATCATATTTTTCAGATTTATTTGGCAATTTGTTACTCATTCGGTTAGTCACAAAATGAACTTAACGAGGCTTAGCTTCAATCTTTTCTTTACTTTTTCCAAGTTGTTGACTTCTATTCACTCTCATTTTTCATTGCCTTGTCTTTAAGACTTCATAGTAGCAAATAACAATGTCCTATCAGAAATGGATATAAAAAGGCATCGAGGACACTTTATGTTGAAATTTAAGCCTCAAAGGAGTTCAAATTCTTTGAATCATCAACACAACCAACTTAAACTTTGGTTTGTCCTCAAGTAATTTTAAAGATCAATTAGTTCAAAAAAAAATTTGCAAGAGAGCTAACATGCAACTTTCAATTAAGTATCAAAAGCTTTAACGATCACTAGCTATCAGGGGTGTATAAAATTCACGTGAGTACAATATTTTTTTGACATATCAATGTTCATTATGTTAAACTAACAAGATTAAATGTTAGAGGCAAACAGAAAACAAAAAATATTTACAAAGTAAATAATCGTAATACAAAATAAAATATTTACAATTTTTACAAGTCCAAATTTGAAATAAAATGTATAAACATTGAAAACTATAAACTAACTAAAAATATACTAACAAAGTGTATATATATATATGTGTGTGTGTGTGTGTGTGTGTGTCAGTTTAGTTTGGGTTCGGTTTGATTTTTTTTCTTCTAATACAAAACCAAATCAAGAGTGGTTGATTGTTTTTCAACCGCCAAACCAATCAAACCAAAACACAAGTCGAGCTTTTTGTGTTTGATGTTTTTTCTTCTAATGCCAAACCAAACCAAGAGTGGTCAATTTTTTTTCAACCGCCAAACCAATCAAACCAAAACACAAGTCGGGTTTTTTCGATTTGATCTGGTTCATCGGTTCGGTTTGACTTTATGATTTCACTTGTATACCCCTACTAGCTATTATCAATCAACGCACATGCTCAAAAATGCTCCAGTACGACACAATTATGCTCAACAAGAGTATTGAAGTGCCCTCACACCAAGAACGATTCCATGCACTCATAAAACTAATCAAGGAATGAAATTTTGGAATCAACAAAATTAAGATAGATTGATTATTCTTTTCAGTCAAAAACTTTATAAAATAATGATAGTTAAGTTTTTATTTTCCAAATATAATTAATAAATCAATTTGATTAGTCTTGTAAAAATTAATACTATAATCCTTCTGTTGATAGAATAAAGTAAAATCCATTGGGGAAAAAAATCATTTGTAACAAATTTTAGTAAAATAATTTGTATCGAGTGTTATTGCATTAAAAGAAGAATTGTATAAGTTAAAAGTAGTTTTGGCAATGTATTGTGGTTTGTCAAGGGATAGTAGGGTTGTGATTAGGGTGATGGTACATAGCAAAGGATCTTCTACTTTCATTTCTTTTTTTCTAGCTATGAAAAGAGTTGTATTACCATTTACCAACAATTTATAACATTAATGATTGAAATTCCAATTCCTTAGCGGGCACAACTCTTTGTAGATATGTGATAACTAGTAAAATCTATGTGAAGGAAAATCCCTTTACTTGAACAAATTTTTAGTCAAAGGACATTAGGACATCACTCAAGTCAAACATACGAAGTCACAAAAGACAAGAAATCCAGAAATTTACTAAAGCATGAAACACATACCGAAAGGTACATGAGGAAATTACTCCTGATCTTCTCTAGATTGGAGAGCATAAAACCTATTCTTCTATTAAGCACATTCATCTGTACCACTAGAGGTAAATTTCTTATCCTCCCTTCCCTTAGCCTTAAGATCCGGAAGATCTCTCATTTTGTGCCCATCCTTACCACACCCATAGCAACCATCCATACCGTCTAGACACTTATCATAATGACACGTCCCACACTTGGAGCAAGTCGACTTGGGCGATAGATACCCACTACCCTTATTTTGGTCAAACCTAGGGGTGTTGGAAGAATATTGATCGGAATACCTTTTCTTAGACCTAGGCCTACCTTGTCCATCACACTTAGCATTTCAAAAGTTTTGATCCTTTGTTCTGGCTCTCTTCACCTCCCTATTAATTTTCTTAAGTTTTTGTTCCTCAAATTGTTGAGCATGCACCATGAGATGAGAAATATTCATACTAGGGATAAGCATTGCCGAACGACATCCGTTAACTACTAAGTCGGACACTCCCATCACAAACTTATTCATCTTGGCCCTTGAGTTCCACACTATGGTTGGAGCATATTTGGATAGTTGGGTGAACTTAAGAGAATAATTTTTCACACTCAAACCCCCTTGTTTAAGATTTACGAACTCTTGCATATTTAGTTCCCTCAACTCTAAGGGAAAGAACCTATCAAGGAATGCGTCTTTGAACCCTTCCCACTCTATTGGGCCCCCTTCTACCGGCATACTATCTTTCCATTGTTCATACCAAATTTTTGCTACATCCCTCAATTGATAAGTGACTAACTCCGCTTTCTCTACCAAAGTTAATCCCGTGATAGAAAGCACCTTATACACCTAATCTATGAAATTTTGAGGATCTTCCTCCACCTTGGAGCCATAGTTTTCCGGAGGATTCATCCTCAAAAACTCCTTCACCCTAGAAGTAAAAATCCCCCTTACTGGGTTTTCCGGTGCCACAAAATCTTTATTAGCTTGTGTTGTCAAGGATTGAGCCATCAATTGCACTGAAGTCCTAAACTCTTCAAGAGTGACATTCTCAACTGGAGGGTCATTTGAGCTTGAGGAGGAGCTTGGGATGGGACTCGGAGAGGAACCTTTTTCTCACAATCGTCTCCTCATCCCTCCTAGCTTTAGCCTTTAGTATTTGCCATAACCTATAAAACCATATGGAACACATTAGAAGGAGGGCCTAGTAGAGATAAACTTCTATGCAAAAATAGCATCCCATAATACCACCCAAGACAAGAATTCCTTTTTTGTCATCTTAACCATAGTCTATATCCATGGTCTAAGACTTTAAGATTATCTACTATAAGGGTATCATATCTCTCACTTTTGGTCAACTATAGCAAGAAAGGCAACTATGGCACAATCATATCTCAACTCATTCTCTTTAGTAACCCTAAGTCATACTTGTGCAATGCAATCATAGCATCTCATAATACTAATCATGCTAATTGCCACTTTATGTCCTCTTACTAATACTTCTTGGGTTAAAACCTAGTTCCTCTTTTTAACTTTAGAACACTATGAGGTACTTTGTTCAGCACATCTTAGTTCATTAATAACTTAAAACCTATGAGATACTACTTCTAGTATGTCTAAGTTCATTAGTAGCATGGACCTATGAGATACTACCTTAAGCATGTCTAAGTCCACTTGAACTCTTGAAAACTATGAGGTACTTCATTAAGTAAGTCTTAATTCAATTATGTTTTAGAAAATTGTGAGATGCTTCTTTAAGGATGCCTTAGTTCATTGGATATGGAGATTGTTAGTAGGAACCTTAACTCAACTTACATGAAGGTTCCCATCTCATGAGACCGGACTTTGGGAAAACCCACACTCTACTATGTAAAGGTTCCCCTTTAACTTGGATAGTCCTCACATCAACTAGGTGTGGTTCTCCTTTCTACTTGGAGCCCAAACCCTTTCGTGTATGACACTCCATCTCATTGTCAATATCCAATTAATTCCATGCATACACCCCAATATTTACTTGTTAACACTCATGTCTCATGAAAGTATGTCCTTGACAATCAATCCATATTCAAGTGACTCTTTCACCTTCAACTTTCAAGCATTCATAAGGTAGGTTAGGTGAGTATAGGTCTTTCACCACAATTTTACCTATTAGACCTCTATTGTCTTTTAGACTTTAATCTGAAAGCCTTAACACCTCTACTTCATCACATTGTCTTTACTCTTAAAACTCTAGTGATCAACATTCATGACTACAAGCACTTTTCTAGAAGCTTTATTCCACAATCATCTTACTTGACTAGATAACAAGACATATTCGTCACAAGCCTTTCATAGGCAAATTCTATGCATAATTCATCATAAAGTCCCAATTCAATCATTACAATTCATGGTCTATCATACATTCATAAGTCTAGTTCAATTCATGATTTCATAACCCTATACTTGAACATGTCTTATACATGATAACACTTCTAAAGGATCTATTCAGAAACATCAATTTTTTGTCACAAGGCATAAACCCACTTACTTTGATTTCTAGGGTTAGCAATGGAATTCACACAAATTCTTCATAATATCATTAATTAACACTAAATTAACCATAAATAAGTATTATCCAACCAATTGGAGCCATACCCAACTATACACACTCATTGGAAGAAACCCTATCTTAGATTGGGGTTCTTCTTCAAAAATTTGGGGAAATTCTAGGGGACTCTATGGGTGGAATAATCCATAGATGAAAAGCTAAACATAATTTAATTAATTCATTAGAAGAAGCCTTTATCAATGGAATATTTTTTCTTGACCTTAACTTCAAGTCCTAGCTTCTTCTTCTATTGAGGTTTTCTAGAGAGAGAAATATTTGAGAGGAGAAGAACTTTTAATTCTTAGAAGTGGGTGTTTGTGAAAGTCACTTATTATGGGTGTATTTCAATATAAATTACCTTTTATAGTCATTCAGAAAAATTGTAAACTATACCCACTTTTTAACTTAATTGTAAAATAATATTTATGAAAACACCCCACGTCCACATGGACTTGCCAAATACACTAAGTAAAAGTCCAAGGGAGGTTTTAAGGTCCTTGGAGTGGTCCACAAAGCATTGGACTTGTGCCTTTGGCCTTTTAAAGCTAAGATATGTCCATGGGAGTATTCAATGACCTAAAATACCTTATATAATATAATATACTCATTTAAATTGGACTAAAAATAAAAATTATGAAACTACCCTGTTTATGCCCCCACGTGGACTGCCTAAATAAAACAAAGGCAAAGTAAAAGGAGGGATTTAAGGGTCGTGGAGGGCTTCATGTTTAGTGAAGCCTCAGGTGGACTGCCTACTTGCCAACAAATTGGCTAAGGCAAAGTCCATGGAAGCCTTTGTGGGCCGTGAAGTGATTCACATTCCATGAAGCCTCACGTGGACTACCTACTTGCTAAGAAATTGTCTAAGGCAAAGTCAACGAGGCCTTGTATAGACAGTGAGGTCCTTCACGTTCAGGGACGCCTCAGATTCTAGCAAAAAAAGTTGGCTAAGTCATGGTCAAAGGACGTTTCTAAGGCTAGTGAAGGTTTTCGCCTTCCTTGAACCCTCTCTTAAACTTATACTTAGTCAAAATTTGGAATATTTTATAACTCCACATTTTTACATGGAATTTTTAAGACCCATATGTTAGGTCTATTTTCCCCTATTAATTTTTTGGGTGTTACAACTTTGGAGGCACTATCCATGTACATCGTTTCAGAACCTAATATGCATGGCATCCTTTTCCGCATCTCATAACATTCTCAAATTAAAGTTTGACTTAATGGCAGTTAGGAATACAATTGCTCATTAATGCTAGACAAACATGTATAAGCAAGTTAATCTTCAAATAACACAAATGTTGTTTCCATCTCAAACCATCATACCATACAATCTCCTTTTGGTCGCAACATCTATGTAAATCACAAATCAACCAATACCTTACTAAAATCTCTCTTTCTAGAAGATTTGGTAATAAGAATTGAACTACATTTTCCCTTTCAAGCAAACCATCTAAATAAAAACTAATGGCAAGCATTTAACTATTTACTCACTTCAATTAATCTTCGAGCATCAATCAAAGATTTAGGTTAGGATTAAGTTGACCACCTTAACCCATAAGTTGACCCAATGTTAAATAACTCAAATTCATAGATGAACAACACTAAAATAGATCAAGACACAAGACCCATTAAATTAAATTGACCCAACCTCAAAATCACAGCTCTAGATTTGGGGTTTTGGCCAAGCATCATAAAAGGGAAAGAAATTATACCAATGATATTTTTAGCCATTAACATGTTGATAATAAGCAATATCTTCAACATCTACTTCAAATTAAACCTTTAAATGTCAATTACAAGAGTGTTGCAACCTCAAAACTAAAAGAAAAATGGAAAAAAGTCTATTTATTAGTCTTCCAAGTTAGAATCAGTAAAAAGTGAAATATCAAGATTAGAATCGTCATCTATTTTCTCTCTCCTTTGGGATATTTATAATTTTCCCAAAGTTTTCTGAATTTCCTTCTGTGACCTATTCGGTGATATTAGTCGGGCTCGCCGAAAACGATCGGCAAATTGTCGTTCTATTCTTCAAATCGCCTTTTCTTGACTTCACGCTTCAGGTGTTTGAACTTTGTCGGCAAACTCAACTGAGTCAGCCTTTTGACATTGGGTGAATCATCGATTTCCACCTTCTTTAACTAGTTTAGCCCTTATTTTGGCTCAGCAGTCTGTCACTTCTAGCAATTAAATGTGTTCGTCTTTTCACATTTGGTGGATCACCAAGTTCTTATTACTTCGCCGACTCTGGTTGGTACTTTATCATCCAACACTTTCAATTTCGGTGGACATCAAGCTATTTTGTGATTTGCCCTTTGAGTTAGGCGATCCTCGATCGGTATTTTACACTATTTTCAATGTTTTTGACCTATTTTCATAGAATAATCCTTGTGATGTCATTTACCCTTCATGGCTACAAAACATCATAATATCATCAGATGAAGACACAATTCGCAACAAGCTTTCATAGGTGTTGAAAATCGACTGCAAGCAAATAAATAAAAGAAAATGTGTTTTTAATGATGAATCTTTGTGAGTACAATTCTGTTGTTCTCTTGATTTTTCTCTCCTAAGCTAATCTGTTGTTCGAGAGCCTTCAACAGCATATTTCTCTAATGTAGGATGATGTAGACCTCTTGAGATGTATTTGATCTCCGGAAACGTCAGAAGCACTTTGTCTTTGCAAGTTGATATTCAAGAAGAACTTAGTTGATAACTACTTTGAAGAGTTATGTTGATGTTGTAGCTTATGTAGACTTCCTTGAAATGTATTTGATCTCCGGGAACATCGAGAAGAACTTCGCGTTGCAAGTCAATCTCCGAGAAGAACCCCGTTGATCACTCCTTCGAAGACCTATGTAGTTGATGTTGTAGCTTTCTCCAATTGCAGAATGCTTGTTGAAGAGAATGTCATGACTATCCTCTATTTATAGTTGTACGGGGTGGACAAGGTTGCTTGTGATTGGCCAAAGGATATCATTTTGACACTTGGTGCATTGTGATCCGTTCTTGTATTTGACTGGGACTACCACCTCATTTGGACACGTGGTGTCACCTTGTTGGTCTTCAATATCTAGTCATTCTGACACATGACATGAGTTTGGACTTCAAGGTGAAATGGACCTTGGACTTGAATTTAATAAAAATGGACTTATTTATTTGTAAAGCCCAAATTAATAATTCAACCCAAATAAACATGGATTTAATCAAAATTTTGTATCAATTAAATCCAATAAAATATGTGTCTAAAGATGACCCCTACATCAAGCCTTATTGAAGTGTAGGTTTGCTGTCATTTGGTGACAAGACCTGAAGTATTCATAAATGTGTTTTCATTTTTAAAAACTTGTCAACGTGTAGGCTTGCTGAATTTGACGACGAGTGTTGAAGTCTTTATGAATGCATTGTTCAGACTTCGAGGGTATTTTTTTCTTGTCGTCGCATTCTGACTAGATCAATACAAATGATTTGTTTGTAGTGATCTCAAACTTTTTGCTTAAACATTCTTGCTTGAAACCACGTGGACCCTCTATATTGATTTCAAATAGATGGGTATAGTGAGTAGTAACATTGTGTGATCTTCGTTGCAAGGTCTGAGAAAAGAACAAAAAGATTGATTGGATTTTGAATCAAATTAAAGGAATATCAACTTTCCTTTTGATGATTTGTAAGAATCATTCTTGACATCTCAAGACTTATTGATTTCCTTTTGAGTGCTAGCAACTTCCATTAGATGGTAGGAATTGATATGATTTGTTTCTTTCAATTTTACCAAAGTTTTCATTGTACAAGAAATAAAAATTGTTCAAATGAACTTATATATAAGAATATCTCATAAGAATATCTCATGTACAAAGAATTGATGAAAGAATCATTGAAAAATAATTCTTCCAACCAAATATATGTGGAACTCTAAATTTGGTGTGTTCGTTTCTCGATTTCATGCAGGCCTGCCAAAATACAATTTTCTTGGTGTAAAATAATTCAACTGACGAACAACTTGATTCTTGAAAAATTAGACCTATAGGACTACACCGTATAAAAAATCAACATCAAAAACCTTTCGTATTGACAGAATTTGATTTTTGAAATCGCTCATCAAATCCGGAAGTTTCCCTCACAGTTATGCGCAATCTAAACGTCCATTTCTCGATGAAGGAGCACTCAAACGACAAGACAATTGATTCTGGAGAAAATAGGCTTTTGGTTATACGATATATCCAAAAATCAACATTAAACTCCTTCTAGATTGAGGGGAATAAAATTTTGAAGTTCATCATAAAATCACCAAGTTCCCCTCACAGTTAAAACGTTCTTTTCTCGGTGTAGGAGAATCCAAACGACAAGCGGTTTCACTATAGAAAAAATAGACTTTTGGTAATACGACATACACAAAAATCAACATTAAAAACCTTTGTATTGACGGAAATCAAATTTTGAAGTTGGTCATCAAATCTGGAAATTCCCCTCACAGTTATGCGCATTCTCATCAAAACATTCTTTTCTCGGTATAGGAGAATTCAAACTACAAGTGGTTGATTATGAAGAAACGTGACCTATATTACTACGACATATCTGAAAATTAACATCAAAAACCTTTCGTATTGACGGGAATTGATTTTTGAAATTGGTCATCAAATCTAGAAGTTTCCCTCACAGTTATGCGCAATCTCGCCAAAACGTCATTTTCTCGATGAAGGAGCATTCAAAACACAAGACAATTGATTCTGGAGAAACAAGACTTTTAGTTATACGACATACCCAAAAGTACATGTTAAAATCCTTTCGGATCGACGGGAATCAATTTTTTAGTTGGTCATCATATCTGGAAGTTCCCCTCACAGTTATGCGCAATCTAGTCAAAACGTTCTTTTCTCGGTGTAGGAGCATTCAAACTACAAGAAGCTTGACTTTGGAGAAACTAGACTTTTGGTAATACAACATATCCAAAAATCGACGTTAAAAACCATCTGTGATGACGGGAATCATATTTTGAAGTTGGATACCAAATCTGGTAGTTCTTCTTACAGATTTGCGTCTTCTCGCTAAAAACGTCATTTTCTTGAAGTAGGAGCATTCAAATGATAAGCGTTTCATTCTAGAGAAACAAGACTTTTAGTACTGCAAGATATCCAAAAATCAACGTTAACAACCATTTATATTGATAGGGATTGATTTTTGAAGTTGGTCCCCAAATATGAAATTCTCCTCACTATTATGATCAATCTGAAGCAATATCAACAATGAAGCATTGTGTTGTCCGCCACTACGACATACTGTTGATTTGAACTTTCATGTTATTGAGGACAACCAAGCGGTCAATCATGTAGAATCGAAAAGCTTCTGTATTAACTACCATGTGCTTCATCACTTTTTTTTCTTTTTTTTCAGGTTCACAAAGGAGCATCACCAATCTCGATATCTTATCAAGAAGATGTAAATAACACCCATAATTGCAAATAAATATGTGATGAACATATACCTCTTATCATAGTTTTCGCATATTACAATTTAGTGCGACATCTACCTTTTAATACGAGGATTTGTCAAACAATCATTTAGTGCTTCAGCTTAAACCTTCATTGTAGAGTTGGTTGAAACAACCGACTTCTTTATCTTTCATTGGAGACTTGGAAACAAACTACTTGGAGAATTCACCTTTCTTGTGGCATTGGTGCAATCAACTTGTCAAATCGTAATCAGCTCACAATTTTATCTTGCTCGACTCTTCAGCTTCATGCGTCTATAGTTGAAAATTCATAACTCAAAGTAGGAGTATTGAATTCACAATTTTCTTTTTCTATGGAAAGACAACTCAAAGAAATTCATAATATATAAAAAATCACGGCAATGACTTTGTAAATTGGTACAAATATTGCTTCAAAATCAACTCACGATTCTGCCTCGTCACCTCTTCAGCTTTTAGTAACTTTGGGAGAAAATCAGTACTCGGCGTGGGAGCCTCAAAATGATGTGATTCTTGTTTAATTGGAAGCATAACTCATAGACGTACAACATAAAAAAACCACGGCCAAAACCTTTATAATTTTTCATAAATATGTCTTTGGAGTCTGCTAAGTTTAGTTTCAAAATCTGATGGTCTATTTAGCAGCTTTGAGCGGTCGTGGTAGAAACTTCATAACTTGGCGTAGAAATCTTTGAATCACGAGCTGATTTTTACATTGCAAAGTAGACTCCAAGAACTACAATATATGTGAAAATAATGGTCAAAATCTTTGAGGACTTTTACAAATATGCTTTTGAAGTCAGCTAAGTGTCATGCTTAACTCTTCTCCTTGTCTCACTTGTGACACATTTGAACTCATGTGCTAGATACGTAATTTTAAAGAGATAGTGTGATGATTAGACAATGCCACCAAACTCCCTTTTTTTTATTCATGTGACTGAGCTTAGAGTGATTACTCAAAGCATCTACGTACCTCGGTAAACAGGATCAAGTCATATTGTGGTTCAAGATAATAAGTTTTTTTCTTTTTTTTGGACCGTACACAATTTATATTGTTGCAAGCCAGGATTAACATGCAGTTTATGCTCATACCTTAAGGAGCGTTGTAAATTACAGTTTAGGCTCGTATGTTGAAAATTATTTCAGGGAAGAATTCCATCAATGTAATTGGCCTTCTAACCTTTTATGATGAAGCATTAATGTACTTCAGTTTGGTGTTGGATTTTCTTCTTTCGCATTGTCGAAGCTGATCCATACTTGATTTCATGTCGACTTCTGAAAGTCAGAGTTTAGAAGTCCCTTGATGTTGCTGCCTTTTAAGGGCGACCGAACTCCAAGTTTGACCACTCTCTTCATTGGAAAAGTCATCTATCTTCGATGTGTTTGTTGTTTTCTTAAAGGCAGAAACTCCAACTGGGTCACAGCTCCCAAACTGCATGTGATGACATCTTCTTCAATTTTTGGCGATGTCACAGGACGTAGAACTTCTGAAATTAAATCATTATCAAGTTTGACACTAGCATGGTTTGTTTCAGCTGTCTCACCATTGTCAATGATGATTTTTCCTACTCTCACTAATGTCATGATATTTTCCCTTAGAGTGAAGCATTTACAGTGAGATGATCGATGATGTGGTGAAATTGACCAATACATAGGATCATCGACTTTATTGAACTCTTAGAGTTTCTTTGACTCTAAGAGTGCAATGACTTTTTTGGTTAGCAACTCATCAAGAATCGCAGGAACGTCAGAGTCTGAAAAGGGATACTCTTTTTCTTGTAACTCCTTCAAGGTAGATTGATTTTTTACTTCTCGTGTTTGCTGATGTGCTACAATCTCTTTCAACTTTTGTCTCGCATCTCTTTCAACTTTTGTCTCGCGGAGGCCTTCGTAGAAGTTGTGGTTACCGTCATGGACGCATTAGTTGTGTAATCTAACGACTTCTTGAATTGTGTATCTTCTTTTCTTGGATCAAAGATACGCGATGTCTTTCCATGACTTGCAATGCTCAACTCCATGTCATGAGCATGTGTAGCTAATTCTTCAAAAGTTCGAGGCTTAATTCCTTGAAGTATATAGACAAGGCCCCAATGCATTCCTTGTATACAAATTTCGACTTTAGAGATTTCAGAAAAATTGATCCTTGAAATCTAAGCTCAACATTCGTCAATGATTGATGTAGTCCACAACGAGTCCATCCTTACCTTGTTTTTTGTTTGTCAATTCCATCATGCTCATTGTACGGCGAGTACTGTAGAAACTATTGCGAAATTGTTTTTTTAATTGTTCTTAACTATCAGTTTATTCAGGATCCAAGTTCATATACCAATCAAAGACGTTTCTTTTAAAGAACGGACAAACTGCTTGACAAGAAGATCATCATGTGTACCGGCACTGCTATTAGTTTCGACGAAATGGGCAATATGTTGCCTTGGATTCCCCCTTCCATCAAATTGTTGCAATTTTGGTGATTGATATACAATTGGCATCAGTGGACCCTCGATTCGCTTAGTATACGGCTTTGAATATCCTAACGAACTTTGAGACAGCCCACCATATTGAGCTTTAATTGTGTTTGTGATCATATCTTGTAGTTGTTAAATTGTTACAGTGGCAACTGAAGCAGACTATTTTGCGCTTTGAGAGTAACCTGACTTGGTGAGAGAATCAATCTCAAATTTTTCTTGAGTTGTTACATTATGATGTGACTCTCTAAAGTTGTAGAGATCTAGCTTGCTCATAAGTTGCGCGATTTAGAGATATTTGTCATCAATAGACTTCTTCAACGCTTCAATGGTTTGCTCCATCACTGCAAGCTTCTCATCCATGTCAGTTGTGTCAATCATAAATGAGTTAGCATTTGTTAAAATCGAAGAATCTGTTGATCTTTTAGATTCACCAAAGTTGAAGCCAGAGAAAGTTCATCAAACAACTTTGATGCAATGTTGCCCCCAGGGATTGCAGTTTTGAGTGTCATTCAATACTTGCTCTTTCTTGGCATCTCCAAGGAGGTGAAATACGCAGATCCATTCAAGACACTTGTCTTGAACTCGCATCGAGTTATTGGATCAACATCACTATTCATTGCAAAGTTGAACTTCTTGTTTTTTTTATTTGTAGGAGGAAGAGATGAAGAGCGGAATTGGTCCTAGTGGGCGTGCCAAATTTGTTTGCAACAAATTTTTGTAGGCATTGTAAATCGACTGCAAGAAAAATAATAAAAGAAAATGTGTTTTTATTGATGAATCTTTGTGAGTACAATTTTGTTGTTCTCTTGATTCTTCTCTTCTAAGTTTCTCCGTGATTCGAGGACCTTTAGTAGCGTAATTCTCGAATGTAATCTGATGTAGACCTCCTTGAGATATATTTAATCTCCGAAACGTAGAGAAGCACTTCGTGATTGCAAGTTGATTGTCAGGAAGAACTCTGTTGATCACTTCTTTGAAGAGCTATGCTGATGTTGTAGCTTATGTAGATCTCCTTCAGATGTATTTGAACTCTAGGAACGTCGGAAAGCCCTTCGTCATTGCAAGTTAATCTCTGAGAAAACTCTGTTAATCACTCATTCGAAGAGCTATGTAGTTGATGTTGTAGTTTTCTCCAATTGCAGAATGCTTGTTGAAGAGTCTTCTTCCCCTCTTTGAATGTCATGTCTATCCTTTATTTATAGTTGTAGTGGTGGACAAGGTTGCTTGTGATTGGCCAAAGGATGTCATTTTGACACTTGGTGCATTGTTATTCGTTCTTGTAATTGACTGAGACTACCACCTCATTTGGACACGTGGCGTCACTCTGTTGGTCTTCGATGTCTAGTCACTGTGACACGTGATATGAGTTTGGGCTTCAAGATGAAATGGACCTTGGACTTGAATTTAATAAAATGAAATTTTTTATATTTGTAAAGCCCAAATTAATCATTCAACCCAAATCGATAGGCTGGTATATTTGTAAAGCACAAATCGTACCATCTTGTAAGTTTGAGAAACGTCTAGTCTAGAGAGAAATGGCAAATCCAAAGGTTTTCTTTGACCTTACCATCGGTGGTGCACCAGCAGGCCGTGTGGTGATGGAGCTCTTCGCCGATACCACTCCCAAAACCGCTGAGAACTTCCGAGCTCGTTGTACCGGTGAGAAAGGTGTTGGAAGGATGGGGAAGCCTTTGCACTACAAGGGCTCAACCTTCCACCGTGTGATCCCAGGGTTCATGTGTCAAGGAGGTGATTTCACCGCCGAAAACGGAACCGGAGGAGAGTCGATCTATGGAGCCAAATTCTACGATGAGAACTTCGTTAAGAAGCACACCGGCCCTGGAATCCTCTCCATGGCTAATGCTGGACCTGGAACCAAAGGTTCTCAGTTTTTCATCTGTACCACTAAGACTGAGTGGCTCAACGGAAAGCACGTCGTGTTTGGTCAAGTTGTTGAAGGCATGGATGTGATTAAGAAGGCAGAGGCTGTTGGATCTAGCTCTGGAAGGTGCTCCAAGCCTGTGGTTATTGCTGACTGCGGTCAACTCTAGATCTGATGATGATGATGATCTAGTTTTATCAGTCTTTTTATGTATTTGAGTCGCCGTTTTAGGCTTTGTTTTTAATTTCAAACTATTTTTACTGGAAAAAAAAATAACCAAGTAAACATGGATCTAATTGAAATTTTGTATCAATTAAATCCAATAAAATCTGTGTCTACAGACATAAATAGGCATTGAGGATACTAACTGTGAAACTAAAGGGAGTTTGAAAGAGTGAAAATCTACTACTCATCAAATATCGAATTTCAATATCTGAGAAAATTCTACTTACATAATATACCAGCCTATCGATTCAAGCAAGTCCGACTAGTTTGGGCGCCACCTTCCAGACTTCTAAAAGCGGGTGGTTTTAAGTCTAGAACCCTATTCTGGTTACAGAGAAGGCCAATTGCCAATTTGATGTCCATTCAAAGTTATTCTTCTTTTTTAAAAGAAAAAAACTGGGACTTGGGGTACTATTCCAAGAACCTTGATATGAACCTACTCGGAGCTGCCAGCCCACCAATCAGTCTTTGCATCGCCTTCTTATCTGTGAGAACATTTGGTATCTCCTCAATGGCTTTGATCTTATCCGATTTCACCTCGATTCCCTTGTTCAAAAACTTTAAAAGCGCTCATATTGTACTTCCTTAATATGCCAAAGGCCTAAGATATGGTTCTTCCTCCATGTGTTTGTCCACTATTAGCAAATTTTAGAGTAAGGGAATGAAAAAAATAATTAAAGCAAGAGATAAAATGAGCAATGTAAATCACGGACAATGGACAATGTAATTAAAGCAAGAGATCAAAGCATAAAAAGTCGGATCTCTTACTCTAAAATGAGCATAAGCGGGCCGAAGGGGGATGGAGTGGGTTCACTTCTACAGTTCTATATGGATTTACCATGTACAATACAATGAACCAGTTTTGTCTCAACTGCTGATACAAAAACTTACAAAAATGAACAGGAACTCGGATCACCATGAAAAGTAAAACACATTCTGGAGAGGAAATCAAGCTGCCAACACACAATGTAAATCAGCATACAATACCAGACCTAAATGAGAATTATGCTACATTTAAGGGTAAATATTCCAGCCATTTGGGCACTCTACTATCCAAGGCAGCCAATTTAGGATGGTAACACATCACCTGCATTGGAGATCCATGCATGGAGTTGCCAAGTCTGCTCAACGAGGTCATCTAGTGAAATATAATGATCTATCAATTAACAAGAAAGCCAACATAGAAATAAGAAACGTTATGAATAATTGGATCAGTTATTGAACTGAACCTGGTATTCTTCCAAGTGTAACATCACTTAAATTTGTCTTTCAAGCAAAAGTCTAAAACAAAAAAAAAAAAAAGCAATTTTGTATATTCATAAAGGACCAAAAATTAAGAACTTGTGTCGAGGCTATAATGAGCCACCAAAAGAATATTTCCAGTGGATTAGGAAACAAACACATTCCCAAGAAAGGGAAGACAATTATTACCAGAAGGTTTAGCAGGTAGGTCAGCATAAAGTTGAAGTCAACACACTAGCTCAGGAAACCCTCTTTTATGCAATTCAGCTGCCAGAGGTAAAGATAGACTACATTAAATATGCATAAACAACACATCCAAGATAAATATTCAGTTCTAGATTGATAAAGCTAACTGAAAGAGAAGGACTACTAGGACAAGAATAACAGCTTAATAATGTCCAAAGGAAGCAACAATCTTAATGACTGACACCCTTTTTTGCTCTAAGAGACTCGAGAGCCTTCTCCCGCAGCTCAATTTCAAGTCTTTTCTGCAAGGACTCTGACTCCTCAATCTTACGTCCATGTTGATACTCTTCTCTCAGATGTTCATCATCTGAAGCACGATTATTAGGATTCCTCTCTGTATCTGAAGGCGAGGATATGGCATTAACTGACTTCGATTTTCGTTTCTGAGAACGTCTTTCTTCCTTTCTGCGCCGCCTCTCTTCCCGCCGACGACGCTTCTCCTCTTTCTTCAATCTTCTCTCCTCTTTCCTTCTCTTTTTAGCCTCCTTCCTATCCTCAACATCAGAATCAAAACTATCATCTGACGTTGACTCATATCTGTCAGACCTCTTATGCTTTCTTTTATCCTTAATTTTAGCTCTACGCTTTTCACTTGCCTCGAAACCAGAACCCTCTTTACAACTTAAATCATTCTGCTCAACTTTCTTTGATGAAGTGAGGGGAGCTTCGGACTCAACGTATAGCTCTTTGCCCTTGGTATCGTTTGTGTGAGATAGGTTTTCCTTATCTGCTTTGACACTCTCCCCATCATATGATTCCTTTAACCTTTTAACAGAATGAGTGTGTCTATGAGTTGATGGTGACTTTTGTTTATCCAGTTCCTTTGTATGCTGCATAGTTCCTGAAAATTTTTCACTGCAAATTACACAAGCATTATGTCAGAATATAGGCTGAGCCTTTTTTACTAGCTCAACATAAAAACATGCAGGAATATTAATTTAAAGCTGCCAAAATGCAGAAAAGCAATTGTAAAGAAACCTCTTAATCGCTTCATTTCGCTTTCTCGACTCCAATAGATCTGAATGGCTATGAATGTCAGAAAATTCTTTCTGGACAAACCTCTTCCCAAGATCTTTATATGGATCAGGTGTTGTGGGAATTTTTCTTGAAGACCTAGGTTTATGCTCAAAAGCCTCCCTGAACCACAGCAATCCAGCACAAAAAAAAAGGAAAAAAAATAAATCTTGCTCGAACATATCCATGGATGAGATAACTTCTTAGATTCTCAATGATGCCTTTTTCATTACTAACCTTGAAGGATTCATTTCTTTCTGATCTGCAATTTTCTCAGAAATGTCAGAACTAACTTTCTGCTCTCTCAATTTACTTGGACTAAGGCTGTCGAAGTCAATTGTCTTCATCTCCCTCGGGTTCGAAGTACTCCTTGGTCTATAGTAATTACATAAAACATTAAGATCGAAAAAACAAATTCATGAAGCACTAGCAAAACTACAGTATTATTAAGGAAATCATATACCCTCTATCTTCACTAGGACTCCTTCCCCTTTTGGTTGGTGGAGATTCTGAGTCAGATCTAGAGCGAAGTGGAGATTCTGGAACAGATGGTGACTGGCTTAGTTGAGGCGGCAAAGGCAGATCTTTTTCTCGTGAATCCTTACGACCGTATATCCTTTTCTGCGGTGACCCAGAAGAAGAACGTCTACGTTCCAAGGATCTGGATCCTTTATGGGCCTCAGTTTTTACTGGCGAAGCATATCGAATAGAGGAGTATTTCTCACGGCTCCTATATAATGGCGTATTAGTATCAAATCAAGCATAGCAAGCTATAGAAAGTCCAGGCATCAAAAAATTGTGCACTCTATCTATAAGGCAAAGAAATCCAGAATTTTCAACGATCAGTGACAACACAAGACAAGCTTGAGCATACAAGGCAGATAACAACACTGGGCAAGCTAGCGCAACAAGAAGCATCAATAACAAATCTCTAAGAAAGATGACAGTTGATATGTGTCACTACCTTATCCTTCCTCGAGGAGATTGAACTGGTGACCTTTCATTCTTCGATATTCTCTTTCTGATTGGTGAAGGAGACCTGCGGTAAATGGGTGATGGGGAAAGTGATTCTTGAGATGAAAGAGACCTTCTGGCAGGAGTTAAGGATCTCTTCCTACCAGAAATGGAGGTTTTTCGTTGAGCTAGAAATGGAGAACTTTGCCGAGGACTCAATGGAGATCGGTGGTACCCCCGACTCACTGGAGAAGGGGACCTACATTGCGTTGGAGATGGCGTTCTGCGTCGAAGTGGTGATTGACATTTAATAGGTGACCTTGATCTGTATCGTACTGGTGAGCGTCTACTTGGAGACCTTGACCTACACCATATAGGGGATCGTGATCTACGCCAAATGGGAGACCTCGACCTATGTCGATGTGAAGACCTTGATCTACGTCGAATCGGGGACCTTGATCTGCGGCGAAGCGGAGACCTTGATCTGCGTCGAAGCGGAGACCTTGATCTGCGTTGAAGCGGGGACCTTGATCTGCGTCGAAGCGGAGACCTTGATCTGCGTCGAAGCGGAGACCTTGATCTACGTTGGAATGGAGAATGTCTTCGGTATCTTGCAGGAGAAGGTGACCTTCGACGTACTCGAGAGGTTGATCTTCGCCTATGCCTTGGTGGAGAATGGGATTGTCGAGGTGAATGTTTCCTACGAGGTGAAACAGAACACTTTGGTGCAGAGCGATATGCCCTTTCAGATGAAAGGGAGCGACGTCTCCTTTCTTCTGGAGATCCGGATGTACTTCGTGACCTGTGCCTTTCACTTTAAAAAATATGATTTAACAAACAATCATCAAGTAAGTGAAAGCAAAGTAAAAGAAGAAAGCACATACAATCGATTACGAACAAAAGAAAGAAATTCAAAAAAATAAAGGAGCTTAATGGAGAAGATACCCAGAGTAACTCCTCGAATTGGAGAATGACTTGCTGATTGGCCTTGATTTCCTGCACAATACCCAAGGAGTTCAACTAATGCTATTCTATGGGTAGGAAGCCACAAGTACAAAAATTTCTACCTGGGGGAGAGTGAATGATCTGCTGACCGTGGGGATTTAGAGACCCTGCACGACACAAAGGATGTTGAGGATGAAATGAACCACAGAGCAGGGAAGTGAGCAGATAAACTTTGAAGATAACAAGAGCATAAAAGAGGAATTAGCCCCTCCCTTGGGGATTCTACATAAGAAAGACTGCATCCATCCCTCAACTGCTTCTAACTTTGCTCCATCCAAAACAATGCCTTTACCCATACCTCAAAAACCTCCCCCAGGACCAGTTTAAAATATTTTTTGCTTCTTTGCATTTACCAGCATTAACTTTTATACGCATATAAACTTCATTACTACTCTCCATCTTCCTATTTATATGCCCTTTCCTTTTCATATAATTCGAACACTTCTGTCCATTGTATAGATAGGTAAAACGCACCCTGACTGACATAGAGTGTTCATTCCACAAGAAAGTAGGGTCACTGATCCATGCAGATCAAAGGGTAAAAACTTACCATTATTGGTGTGAACGACAATTACCCGCATGTCTTTGCACCTCAGCATTTGTAAAGGATGTGCATTTAGAATTACCCCGTGGATCTCAGGACTCACCCCCTATACAGAATTGAACTCTACTTTCTTTTCTTTTTTTGATGAAACAATTGCATCTACGAGATGCATGAAAGATAACAAATCAAATGGTTAACTCCAAACAGTGCAAAAAAAACAAGAGCAAGCTGGGAGTTAACAACCGAAAGCTAAAAGCTGAGGCTGCTAAGACACCGAGAGGGTACTGATAAAATCTAGAAGGGGGAACAAACACTTAGATCTAAAAGACCAATTGGGAGTTGAACATCATGACATCTGCTGTTTCTTTCTGCACATAAACACCAAAAAATACAAGCTGGGATCATCTGCCAGATCTTCTTGATGGTCTTCTTCACTTCACATGAACTCCGACTTTCAACTGCTTGTTTTAGGTTGAGAGAGGTTGTCCGCTAATTCCAAAAATTACCAAAAATATAGTCCAAAGGTCAGCTGCCACAGGGCAATGCAATAGCAAGCGGTTTACAGTCTCTAAATTGCTTTGCCACATGTTCACCACTGGAATGCCTCTTTTTCTCAGGTTGTCCTGGGTTGAGATGGCATTATGAAGGGCTGTTCAAAAGAAACCCTTAACTTTTAGGGGGAATTTAGTATTCCAGACCAGCTTCCAGGGCCAAGGTGTCGTCATTCCATTTACTCTATCTCACTTAAGTAAAGAGGTTAGCACTCCACCCCCACCTTTTAGAGACTTCTTTTTCCAATATGAATGACCACTTGTGTGCCTTTACAATACTCATTCAGAAGTCCAACTTGACAGCTGAATTTTTGCAGCAAGGTAGTGTGCTACTTAATTCTATGGGACATAAATTTTATCTTTTATCTAATTAATAGGAAGTGCACAAGGTTATACTAAAGGACTTCAGGTAAATAAAATCTATAAATTACTCAGTGCATGGTGTAACTGCAGATTTATCATCACTATTTGAGTTAGTAAGAAATATTGTTTCATTCTTTGCCCACATTTTATTGGGTCTCCTAAAGGCCGGGAGTTGAGACTAACAGTGAACATCCAAATATGCAGCTGCGCCAGTAGATTTTGGCAATATGAGAGAGAAGTAAATTAGTAATGTGAAGGCCTAACTTGCCCTGTTTCATTTGGGTAGGGGAAGCTTACTTTTGGTCTTATTCAAGACCTGATCAAGGAATTTCCCTTCTTTAATTTTTGGCATCTCCGTTCTTGGTGTCCTCTTCTTTTTTTTCTCTTTGAACTATTTTATTATCACCTGGTTTGCTATCTAGTTCCTCACTGGTCTACAATGTCGCCTGTAATTAACTGTTGAAGAATTGAAGTTCATAAGCATTGACATTTAGCATATGCAATAAAATCTTTATCAACCTTGAACAATGGATTTTTGTGTTCACTTCTAATTCTAAAATGGAACTTAAGTGCTCTTTATTATTAGTAGCCCAACTGTAACCTATGTGACTGTACAAGATAACCTCTCAACTGCCGATTATGCGTCCAGGATCTGAGTGGCTAATTCCAAAGCTACACTTCAATAAATTATTGTTTCTTTAAAAATAGAACTAGTTGAATCCTGACCTGTTTCTTACTCTTGATCCGTTTCTCTCAACAGGATCTAAATTATCCATCAAGCGCACCTGAAGCTGTTGTTTTGGAGTTGGTTCCCGTGAAGTATTTTTCTGTCTCAAATCGCTGCCATAATCATCCTACAGTAGAGTGAGGAGAAGATATGAACCTAAATAATTGTGGAAGCAGGTTGATACCACAAAAAAACAAACAAAGGTTGACAAAGAAAACCCCAACTTTAGATTAAAAGAAAAAACTCTTTCACACAATCTCAGTTACCATCTTCATCCTTTTCTCTTGATCCAGCTCCCTGTTGTCTCTCTCCTTTTTCTTCTGAATCTCGTTTGCAATTCGATCCATCTCAGCCTATAACAAAAGAGGTTATATCAACAAGAAGTAGTGAAAGAGTAGAGTGAAAAAAAAAATACCTTATTGTTTCTCATTTCCTCTTCTTTGGCTTCTAGGAACTGTTGAGGAACACCACTGGCATTGTTCTGTGCACTAAGTAGTAATGCCCAAAGCTCTTTCATGAATTTTGCGGTGTTTCTTTCCATGAAACCAGTAAGTGAAATTTGAAGCTCCTTGCCATTAGCTACCTGGATTGTTTTTGTAAGGATAATGAAATGAAATGAAAGAACAGAAAAGTAGAGAGAATTACCTTTCGTTCAAGAAGGCTATAAATAAAATTGATAAGCACTTCATCTTCGAAACCAATAAACTCAGTAACTCGCTTAGCAATCCATGGTTTAATTACATCCATCTTGACCTTTGTCATATCGACCTATCAAATTCACATAATAATCAAATTGTATTGTAGGGTCCAGAAATCGAAACATTGGAGTGGACTAGCCAAAGGGAAAATGGACAAACCAGATGTTCCAATTCAGGAGCGAACTTCTGAGATTTTAACAACTTAGCTTGCTTATTAGAGAATCGAGTGTCCTGCTCAGCAGAAGTGCCCTAAACAAACAAACAAACAATTAGCGGAACACAGCTTCGATCTAAAACAAATTTCAGAATCAACAACAAAAATTACCCTAAAAAAACCCCCCGACATCTTTTAGGGTTTCCTCTGATTGCAAGTTACTGATTTCGCTTCAATCTTAAAGATGCATCAACCGCTCTACGGACCTGCGGCGTACCCTAACCTTCTAATAACATCAATCTTTTCTTGGGAAGAAAACATTAATGATATCTCACATTTATATCATTAAAAAAAAAATAAACATTCACTACATACTTTATAAGTAAGAATTTTGCCAAAAAGAATATCTAACTAATATATAACTTGTCCATATATTGATGTTACAATAAATGAGTTTATCACTTGAAAAATTGTATATTTATATTATTTCACTAATTTTATAAAATTATCAATGTTTTTATTTGTGTTCTATTTAAAATTTCTAAAATGAAAGGTATATGAGACTTTTCTTCGAATTTTTATTTAATGTCTTACTTAAAATGATTTTTATATATCAATATGATAAATTTCACAATACGGTAGTTATTCTAAATTTAAGAGAAAAATTCTCCAATATATCAACCAATTTTACTGAAATATTTTTGACTAATTAGTTTTCTGATTTTGATTAACATTTAGTTTGTGTATTACTTGAAATATAACTTTATATATTAAAATTACGTTTCTCTTATGTTTGCTGTGATTTCTTATCTTTCATATTATAATATAAGAAATAACATGAAAGTATGACTTCATGCTGTGATTTCTTATATTTTATATTATAATATAAGAAATAATATGAAAGTATGACTTCATGCTATACCTCACAAAATGGTGCAATAATGTGAATAATTACCTTTCGGTAAAGTAAGATCAAGTACCATCAGTTGTTAGAGATTGAACAACAGATAAGATATGACTTCTTGAATGGAATTGGTGCAACAACATTTACATATTAATGTTCATCTCTATTTACTGATTTTAAATTTTTAAATTCTCACATTAAGAAAGATATTTAAAAAAGTAATTAATTGATTCACATATATTTAAAGAAATTATTTAGTTAATCTATTATATATCTGATACAATTTCATGTAAATTTTATTGTGAATTCCCTCGATATTCATCGCAAATTATCCATTGTATATTTGGAGGTGTATTCACTTCATTAATGCGTTTGTTGTTTCATGTGACAGATCACTATGAAATGCATTTTCATTCCACTTGTTTTCAATTACTATGTCACCTACAAGTTATATTAGTTCATTGTTTCATTCCACTTGTTTTCAATTACTATGTCACTTACACTAAATATTAGTTCAATGCATATAAAAATTTGCAAACTTCCATATCATAGTTGATGTTTCTTAAACGCTTAAGTCATTTTTAGCTTCTTAAAGTTGTTTTCATAATTCATTTGGATATTTCAACTATGGCTAGTGCTTATTAAACATTTTAACCTTAAGAAACTTTCATCTACACAAAATATCAATCAGTTGAAAAACGGTATTGTGTGTGGCTCAAACACAAATATATAGCAGGTTTACCAATAAACAACGACATGTTCCGATCGAACTCAATTTTTTAAAATTTTTATTTAAATAATCCAAAAAGAATTTTAAGAATATAAATATAACTCTTTTAATTAAACACATGCCGAAACTATTTTCCATCCAAAAAGAATTTTAAGAATATAAAAATATCTCTTTTAATTAAACACATGCCAAAACTGTTTCCCCTTCCCGTAGGCGTCGACACACAAATAAATCATCGCCCACTCTTTCGTTCCATTTCATTGGTATCAAAAACACCTCTTACCCATTGTCTTCATCTTCTTTCGATTAATAAAAAGTTTATCATAGTAAAAAAAAAATACCAAACTTTTATCGAAAAAAACGATCTAATCTTATTTATAAAATAAATGGAGTTTCATCAAAATATTTGAAACCTGGAAAAAAAATAGTTGGAGAAGGTAAGATAAAGTTGGTGAGATGGGGTGGAAGAGGTAACCAATGAGTAGAGATGGTGGAATGATGTTGGATCAAAATTGTTGAAGCAACATCCTAGAAGAAGACATTTTTTTTTAAAATTTTATTGTTAGTTAAATTTTTTGATCTCTTTATTAATTAATGTCAAGGTCAATAACACAAGAAGATGTACTTTTTCAGGAAAAAATAAAAGAAAAATGTTATTTGGGCATCTTTAGGCATTCATGAAAAGTGAAGAACACATTTGTTGTTATATCAGTTTTTTTGTGCTTAATAGATACATTTTTTGAATATTTTAAGTGTTCAACGAATACTAGCTCTAGTTGAGGTGTCTAAATGAATTATATGAACAACTTTAAGGGATAGCAGCTAACTTAAGTCTATTCTTAAATGTCATTTATATCTGATATTCTATTAATTCATTATTTTTAATCACATGTTTTCTATTTATCAAAGTTGAATTTAATCTTTTTACAATATATAATGCTCATGAAAGCATTCCAAATTAAAGGTTTTGTCATGAAATTCCACCATTGTTTACTGAATAGTGTAATTGACACATTATACATTTTTCTATCTAAATTCAAGCAAGATCAACTTGTTTCGCAAGTTAATTTTCTCATATCATAAAGTTTAAACTTCTAATATTGCTATTTTCAGTGGTGTATTAAAAAAATTTGTAGCAGTATTACTTCTTAAAATGAGAAATAATAAATAAAATAATATAACATCCGATCAAAGAGAATACAAATAAAAAAAAATTATTACCACATATACTATTGTATCTTTTATCTCTCTATATATATTATTTTCTTTCGTGAATTTTCTTTTTTATAAAAATATACTTAAAATAACCTTATTGAAATAATAGTACTAAACAATTTCTCACATAGGACACCAAATAATCACTAAATAACTTATTATTAACTGAATTTAATAAATTACTCTTGATTAGTTTTATTGGTGAGAAAGAAGGTTAACAAAAAAAGACATAAAAAAGAACTATAACAAACACCCAACTTTTCTAGATGCAGATTTAAAGGGTTCAAGAAACCAAAATGTATTAAGATGGGTTCCTTGATCTCAATAACTAACACCCAAAATGAGCTCTTTTCAGTAACAAAATAAGTTCTTTTCAATTATGATTCAATTATTTATTTTGTCTTTTTATGCATGTTTTAAGTTAAGTTTACTTGAATTCATGCATGATCCATGATTTCTAGATTTTGATCATATAATGAAACTTTTCTATTATGAAAGATAATTTTAAGAAGATATGCATATTTCTTTATGAAATTGAGAAAAATGATTCAAGGTTGATTTTAGAGTAAACCATCGATGTTGTGAAAAGTATTTCTCACATACTAGTCAAAACTTGAACGTGAAAGGGTTTTCTCATATGAAAAATTTACAAGGCTGAAAGGATTTTTCATCTATGTTTAATCAAGATTAAAGAGTTATTCTAATGAACTCTAGCTTGGATTGACTACTTTGCTTGTCTTTCTATGAATAATATGACATGTTGAGATTTATGACAATTCTGTGGAATTTATACTTAGTATCGAGTGGAAAAGCGATGATTACCCATGTCCCATGACTATGTGCCACCATAGTTTGTCTTAGATAGACATTAGTTAGTGGATCCACCTAAGTTAGAAGTTTATGGTTCTTACCTTGACAAGTAAGGATATCTCTTTTCGAGTGGAATAGACACTAAATTTCATATTATAGCTCACATGGTCTATGCTGGTTAAAGGTCAATCCCCCACAATAATGAACTAAGGTTACTTTCTAAAAGTATCTCTAATGGGTTGTAAATATGTTTAGTTTGCATTCATTGTGATTATAACTTATGTTTTCTAACATGTTATTTTGTGATTTAGCTTGGTCATAGCATGTCAAATAAAGTCTTTAGCATGATTTCATTATTCTTATGCATTGCTATCACACTTGGTAAATTTCATGTACTAATGCATATTTGTGCCTACATTATTTCACTAATGCATAGTTTGATGCTCCTTCCGGTAGTGATCCGTTATTGACATTGAAGATTGATGAGTCCTCATGTTTTAATAATCTAGACTCTTTTATTTCTTCCATGTCTTTTCATTTTCGGATGTTGTATGTAATGTATGCGTTACGTGCTAATCACTAATAAATGGCTTTGAGACTTATGCTTAAACTTTCGCTACTCTTTGTCATACTCTTTTATATAAAATGCTACTTTTAAAACTCTTTGTTTTATTATCTTGTATGATGTATGCTAAGTGGCTTGTGTAGGATCTCTCAGGATATTATTGTTGACATCCAATTTTGGACCTCCACATTGTAGATTAATCATCGAGTTTCTTCAATTCCAAACGATTTAAAACAATTGGTTCCATGAATTTTTTTTTTTAAAAAAAAATTTTGCAAGTTTTTAAATAGTCTATTACTTTTATGATTTTTAATAATATATATGTTTTTATATAATTATGTAGGAAATAAGTATATCGAATAAATAATCAAAAATCATCTCAAAAGATTTTATACTTTTTAGTGTATTCTAAAGTGATGATATAATTTTAAATTAATTAGCTTTTATGAAATTTGAAATATTTTTGAGTTTTTTTTTTGTAAGTCTTGCCAATTTTATAATTTGTTAAAAATAATAAATATGTTTTTTAGTATATTTTTATTTGAAAATCGACTCAAAAAAAGTATTAGTTTTGCTTTAAAATTTGCCAATTAGTTTAATTAACTAATTAGTTAATATTTTAAAATTGATTATTTTATATGATTAAAATTAAGAAGCTCATTAATTAATTTATATTAATTCGTCTTGCTGGACCTTAGTCAAATTACTCAATTAATGCAAATTGACTATGTTTTAAACTTTTTTTAGCCGAATTTGTAATCTATATGGTTATTTTCCAAAATTGAGTTTTAACCAATAATTGCCCCAGTTATTGGATCAATTTAAGACCAAAGTTGGTCCAGTTTTCAGCCCATCTTCCATATAAACTAGCAACCCATTTCACAGCAAGAAAAAATGACACGGTATAATAACCTATAGAGTTTATTGGTAATAAATAGCCTATTTTAATAAAAAAAAGATTTTTTTATTATCTATTTGACATTAAATAGCCATATTTTTTTATTTGAAATTTTTTTTTTTCCTGATTTTCTCACTCTATTTCTTAATAGTTATCATGTCTATTTTTATTGTTCCTTTTTTTCTCTCTCCTTGTAATTTGTCAATAATTTTTTTTATGTTATAAGATGAAAGATAAGACTTTCTTCTTATTTAAGTGTGTACTTCAAGTGGTGAGTGATGTCTCTCTATTTTATAGTGTTGAGATATCACTCCCAAAGGTCACCAAATTAATAGATACATGTTTATCCATAGTGGATCATATCACCTTGGAAATATACATACATGAATACAAGTAATTCATGAATATCCAATGGACAATCCACTTAATTAGTTCAATGGATTTATAACACTCCCCCTTGGATGTCCATAGATAATGTACCTCGTTAAAACCTTACTAGGAAAAACCATGTGGGAAAAAATTCTAGTGAAGGAAAAAGAGTACACATATGATTTAATACGCACTATTTGTTGCCTCATTAAAAAACTTGCCAGGAAAATCCAGTGGGAAAAAACCTCGGTCAAGGGAAAAAGAGTGCAACGCGTATTATACTCCCCTGATTGAAACATCACTTAATTTCTTGTGATGATGTCTCCAATCTTCGTACATTGTGGTTGGTATATTCTTTTTCAAAGAAAAACCACACATTTCTTGAATATAGTGTGTCATTTATCTCAACCAGATGCACTTTCGACTTGCTTCATGGAGGAACTTTATTTCAGCATAGCAACATTTGCTTCATTGATCACCAGGATATTATTGTGCCTCCACATGCAAACACATAGCGTGCTTGAGATAGAACTTTATGCGGATTAGATAAATATTCTGTATCTGCGTAACCAAACAATTTTATCTTGGATTCCTCGGAATAGAATAAACCCATAAGTATGGTCCTTCGAGGATATTCAATCATGTGCTTAACACCATTTCAATGTTCTTTTATCGGGGAGAAACTGAATCTTGCCAGAAAATTTACTGCAAAATAAATATCTGGTCAAATATTGTTAGTAAGATGCACCAGTGCCCAAGATATGGAGTTTCATCACCGAGAAGTTCTTCATCCTTCTTTTGAGATCAAGCTAAATCATCATTTATGTCAAGTGCTATCATAATCATTTGGGGCACTCAATGAATGTGATTTATCCATATAACATTGCATCAAAACTATGTGCATTGTTAGACAAATATTTCATTTGTCAAATTATCAATCTGTAGGTCAAGAGAAAATTCTGTCTTACCAAGACATTTTCATAAAATACAAAGACAATTAGGGTCATTCTTTTGTACCCTTTTCTTCCTTTACTATTTCAATCCATATAAGGATTCTTGAGGCTTTATATATTGAAAAAGTTTTTTTCAAACTCTTATATGCTTCAGACACCTCGATTGTTTCAAAGATTTTCATATAACCTTCATTGTCTAGCTAGACATTACAATTATTAATTACATGCATTCAAGTTTTCATATGTTGCCAGATCAAAACAAACCTCATTGCATCCACCAAAGGAGAAAACATCTCCAATAATGTCGGGATTTTTGCGACAAACCTTTATACCCAAGGCACAAACCGTATTTGATATCTTACGGTTATACTATCGCATAATAATTTATTTGTACCCCACTGACATTATACCTTGATTTATGGACTACCAGTTCAAAATGTCACTAATCTAAGTGAAACAAAATATACTTGAATTGTGTATTTTACTTGGCCAACCATTTATTTGTCCACACTCACTATATGACAGATTTGAATTCAAGATCCTCATCACAATTTATATCATTGAGCACTACCTCATATCAAAGATACCGTCGACAGTTATTTGATATCGATTCCAACAAGACATAACTTATCGAGATCTCTTCATTTTTCATTATTTCAGGTACCAGAACCTTTTTCAAGATTTTATGAAGTGTTATGTCAATGTGCTCCTTTATAGCACTTGCCTCATTATCATGACCATATTGATTATTTGCTCCTTCCTTCTTCAAGGAATTTTATATTTGGAATCGATTGGTCTATTACGCTTCCAGCGTATCATAGACTCTGTCCTTCAAGGACTTCACATTGGAGCATTTGCAGCTGAATTATATCATAGGGTCAGTGCATTCATCTGACAATTGATTTGCAACATTATGCAACTCAATTATCCCTTGAACTTTAAGTTCACATATTTATTTAACGAGGATCTAGATAATTCATAATTAACCTCACACATCATTTTCAGCTATCAATCATCTCTCCCCCTAATGTTAGAAAATCTAACATTCATTCCAACCTTATTTGGAAGTTCATCTTTGTGCGTGGTGGAGCAACTAAAATCATAACCGCACATTCAATATTTTAGATAAAAATTATATGGTTCCTGACCCTGAACCAATTTTAATGGGGAAACCTTGTTGGTTTGATGCATACATGTGTTGCTACATGTTAAATAAAATTATCTCATACCAAATCTTATTTGGGAGTTTTGTTCTCATAACCATGATTTAGCTATAATTGGAGGCATACAATTTCTGCTAAATCAACCAGCATTATCAATATAATTTCATAGTTTGGAACTGTGCTCTTAATTCTAACAATTCGAGCAAACAACCTTACAAAAACCAATTTGTAAGTTGACAACAAAATACATGTGACCATCGCATAGATGCATCAATCATATAGTTGCAAATGATCCACATAACAGGTGAATGAGCCCATATTCACCCTTTTATATGTTTCAAAAAAATTTAGGGGATTACAATCTCAACCTTAGCTGGTACAATGATCATTTTATCAAGAGAACAAGCAACACAAGAGAATTCTTGAAGAATCTTTATTTCTTCATCATATAAATCACTTGAATCTCAATCACGTTTGCATCACATTTAATCGGAATGGTCAACCAATCATGCCAACTAATCTTTATTATAGTACACTTATAATTTACTTTTACATGTGATTTCATCTGCACGTACATGTTTGTATGGAACAAACAAGAGGAAAAGTGGGGTAATCTTTTACATAAACATTTATAACCCTCTTCGGTTGTAGTGATTTATAGTCTCAATATTTATTTTCAATTCATCCGAAACTTAAAAAGTTTCTTTTGAGACTTACTACAACCCCAATATTATTCCTCTGATAATAGCACAACTCGTTAGAGCTTGCAATTAATTTTGTGTACTATCACATATTGCATGACACCATCCCTATGGTGAGCATCTCCTTCAAGGAGGAAATTATATTATTATTGTCATGGTCAAAATAATTACGAGCAAGACGTCTTTCTTACTTTACTTTTGTTGTACCATAAGTACACAACCAATGACAAATTTGTATTGCCACACAATAATGACCACAATCCTTATAGGTAAGAACTATTTCTTTCCTTTGCCCTTTCGGTAGTTCATACCATAGTAACGTATAAAACGTACAATACAATTAGCCATTTCTGCCAAAATCTATTTCCTCTCAAATCTCCCGTAGAGATGAGAAGTGACATGTATCATTTTTTCTCAAACCTTCCATAGAGGTGAGTTGTGGCATATATCCAACCTATAATGATTTTATCACATCTGGACCCATTCTCTTATAGAATGATTGAGTATTCACGATACTCATCACAAGTCACATTCTCTTCAAGGAATGAACTAATTATTTATATGTGCTTCATAAATTTGCATTATAAGCACATATTCATGCCTTTAGAATCCATCATATTTCCATAACACACCTCAACATCACTTAGAAAAATCAAGTGTACCATCACTTTATCTTCTTGTATCATGATAGAGGATTTATAAACTTGTCAAATTATTGGGTTGACAACTTTCACAAGTCTAGTGACCTTTCATATCAGGGATAATAAAAATTGCCTTCACATTTTGAAGGACTATTTGAAGAACTCATAGTGTTCTTCCTTTTATCATTACCACAATGATGACTTTATAATTCTGTCCTTCCACGCCCTTATTCATATAATTAATTATTTGTCATCTTTCAGACTAATAATTCACTGCTACCACATTCATGTGATTGAATGGAGCAAGTCAACAGGCGGATTTCAGAATTATCACATGTTGCTACCACATTCTTTTAATGGAATGGAGAAAATTCAATATCATGAATTTCAAGATATTTCATAAAAAATATATTATTTTTCTTAGTCATCATTTTATCATCACTATGGTGCATTGGCTAGAACTCAATGTCTTACTCATATAAGGCGTGTTACGCGATAATTCTATGGGACTTGAACCTAATCACGGTGCATCAAAACTCTAATTGATGTCTTACCCTTTTGGTGCGATAGAACTTGAATCTATCGTCTTATCCTAAAATATTTTTCATTATGGTGCATCCGGACTTTAACCTGATGTCTTACCCTTTTGGTGCGATGAAACTTGAATCCATAGTCTTACCCTTAACCAACGGTATAATAAATCGAAGTACAACATGATTTATTCTTTGAGTCTTTCAAAACAATCAAAATAATATTCAAACTCATGCTATTAAAATGTTATACCTTTTAAGAAGTTTTGTATAGCATGTCATATTCAACCAATAGTGGTATAAGTCTTTGGTTCCTGATAATTGTTAGTGACTGAATACTATTTTATTCTAAATGATAAAATATTTTAGAAAATACATACCTGATTTTATGCATATAATACTTTGATCTTCATAACGAGATCAACCAAAATAAGAGCTAAAGAAAAACAAGAACTCACTCTCAATTAGATAGATACTCGTGCTGATAACGTGTTATAAAATCAAGCTCATAAGAGTATAATCATAAAGAGAAGAAGACAAGAGAAGTAGATAAAAGAAGGGAAATTTTCTTCTTATTCAAGTGTATGTAAGTCTCATTTGTATATCATACAATAGTGAATGAACAATTCTATTTATAGAGTGAGAAATCACTCCAAAAGTCATCATATTAAGTATCATAATAAATAGATACATTCTTATCCAAAACGGTTCATGAATCTAGTGAATATGGATGGTTGTTCAAGTACCAACCTTATGGACTCTCCACTCATTCAATGAATTTATATATATATATATATATATATATATATATATATATATATATATATATATATATATATATATATTCTTTAAAAAAAAAACAATTCAAATAAGTGTAATTAATGTAATTTTTTTAAAATTCTAATAACTTATATTTAATTAAATATTTCAATTAAGGTCTTGTTTTTTTAAAAAATAAAAAATTGTTCTTTGTTTAACTATTGTTTCAAAATTTAATATTACAAACTAATCTTTTCCAGAAAAATAGTAAAAATATTATTAACTTAAGTCATAGGATAACCATGTATTAGCAAACACTTCAAATGCCTCAAAAACCTTTTCGAAGTGTAAATGAGAACCTCTTACCCATTTACTTTAAATTTATTAAGATTTAATTTGTTAAGAATCTTTTTAAATAAAGTTCTCTTATTTTCTTTAAAAAATTAAGTGACGAATCTTTTCTAAGCATTTTTTCGAATTATTTGTACTTAGAACGTTTCAAAAAAGTGATTTTTATAAAGATAGTAAATTTACGACATAACATAAATGACAACTCCGTTTGGGACTTAATAGGTTCTAACCATAACAGACTTAGGTTAATTATTAATGTTTTTAGTATATGTTACTTGCATGCTTTATTTTACATGCCTAATGCTTTATTTTCATGCTCATGTGATATAAATTGCTTATTTTGTTTATCCAAACATTTTATTTTTTATCGCTTTATATAAGTTGTTTATTTGATTATTGCTTTATAAACTATCATTCCGTCATATTTCTCCACTTCTTGGAAATTTACACAATCACACGTACATGCGAGGTGTGCTTTGCGCACCCGCAAACTTCTTTCAGAATTTCCAAAGTTAGGAGAGTTGACATTTGTGCGGGATGTCCAAATCTTTTTCCGTGTGACCGCGTAGCCTCCTCGCTCGAGTTGTCCACTCGGGAACCTTATGTCTAGAAAGCCAAATCTTAGAAAATATAAGATACAACTAAACCACCCCTCAATTTAAGTGATGCATGCATATACCTTAGGTGGATCGATGGGTATCGATTCGACATTTAAAAAGTCCACCCTTATGTCAACGGGTTTTAAGACCCAACGACCAACGAGCATGTTTTGTGCAACATGATAATGATAGACGGATCCAAGCCTAAATTTGACATAGTGAGTTTGGAAATTATATGTTCATTTTATTTTTTATTTGTAGGATGTGTTCAGTCCCCCAAGTGCCCAAAATTAGGATGGTCGAGTGCTTTCCGTATAAATTGAAGGCTTAGTGGGAAAATGTACTCCAAGTGAAAAGCTAGCAATTGCAAGAAGGTCGGGGTGCCTCCTTATGCTATTCAAGGTTATCCCAGATAAACATGTGATTAGAGCGTTGATTCAGTTTTGGGATCCAGATCGTGTTATGTTCACGTTCAAAGACATTGAACTAACACATACATTGGAGTAAATCTACAATTTCACCTGTTTGAGATATCGAGGAAAAGGTCAAATTATTCCTCACAGTCTATCTGGGAAGAAATTTCTTCGCTACTTAATACTGAAAAATGAAAAAGAAACTTCGATGCTTCAAGTATAATTGGATTTCTCTGGATTAGTTATATGAAAGATACTCTGATAGTTACAAAGTGTTCAGGAAGGAATTCTTTTACACTCTTGTTCATTGGCAAGCTAGACATCCTATCGCATTTGTTGTGGCTTTACTAGGGACTTTAGTGTTTCCATGAGAACATGGTCATATTAGCACCTGCATATGTTCTGTGGCTAGTGTATTCTTTGAAGGTATTAATGGCGATGAGCTCACTCTAGTTCCCATGATTTTAACAGAAATATTTCTAGCTCTTGGAAAATGTAAAAGAAGGGAAACAAAGTTCTTTGAAGGTTGCAATCTTTTTTACAAATGTGGGCAATGGAAAATTTTTGCCAGTGTAAAAATATGGATGAAATATGCTTTAGTAACGTAAATCATATTGAGAGTTTTTACAACATGACAAAAAGGTTTGTATATTCAGTTGATACTAATGACTGGTATGGATATCTGACCTCCACACTAGTAATCAAATTCAGTAGATATATCCATTACTCTCACATTCCTCGGCCTATATCCGATGCCAGAGGTTCTACTATGAGCCTGTTTGGCTCAGCTTAAAAGCTGGTCAAACTGACTTAAAAGCTGGTTTTTGACTTATTTAGCTGTTTGGCAATACTCAAAATAGCTTATTTTAAGTTAAAAAAAACTTATTTTAAGCCAAAAGTTAAAAGCTGGGGTAGGGGTGCCTTTTTTTTTTTAGCTTATAAGCTGTTTTAAGTTGACCACATTTTTATCTTTTTGTGCTTAATATTTTTATACAATCTCCAAATTACCCATATAACCCTAACATTTCTTTCTTCCATTTTTCCCTTTTCGCGTTTGACATAACAACTTCAGCACTTTTATCCAAACGCATAACTGCTTATTTTAAAAATAAGTTTCAGCACTTTTAAAAGTACTTTTTTAAAGCTGCTTTTATTAAGCCCATCCAAATGGGCCCTATATCAAGCTTATTAGGTTGAAAGGTCTCCAACCATATGCTCAGGTGTGCGTGCTTCAACAGTTTGGTCAAGCACAAGTAATCCATCTTCGAGCAAACATGAAGGTTTCTGAAATTTCCTTTGGACCAAAATTCGAAGTCCCTAAATCTGGAAAGATACTTCATGAATTGAACAATATTCTCAGGATGGATATGGGAAATGGTACCGAAAGAGAAATTCGAAAATATTAAGTGTGGCTTCGAGAAGATTGCAATAACATGAGTCCAGAAGGCGAACAAGATTTTGAAGATATTTGGACGACGATCTGGATAAGATATTCTCATCTCGGAACCAAAGAGGCCACTCCTTAAATGTGGGCTCAAGTGGATAGTATAATGCAATATTTGAATAATGATGGAGCACTGCCAAGCAATGTAGGAGCGTCATCGTCACTTTCTCCGCAACGTGATTGATAACAAAATTTAGGCTGAGTCTTAGATATGTCTCTATTTATGTCATTTGTATATATTTTTAGTTTATCCTCTCTTTGTTTTACCATTTTATTGGTATTTAATGGATGTTTGGTCTTTGTTTTCAAAATTCGGGTTGTCACAAATTAATGACTTGAATCAATCTATCATAATGACATTATGTTTGACGTTTAGGCCTACCTTTGGCATAAAAGGGTCACAAATCTAGGATGCGATATAAATTGTTTGTGTGCTGCTTGATATAATTGCTATGTGTTGTGATGTGTCATTTTGTCTAAAGCATAATTAATCCATTATCGTTTTTAGAGCACTCTAAGCATATATTAAAATCCACAACAACAAAGTCCGTCCAAATTATTCTTGAAGTGTCATTCAAGTTTATTAGAAATATATTAATTCTTTACTCCAAAAATCTCCTACTTTTTTATTCATCCGTCATATGAAGGTCGATTTGCTAGAATATATTGAAAAAACGTCAACACACCAATCCTACCTATTACTTTGGTTAGTGATGGAGAAACTAAAGAGTCAATGTTTCAAAAAATTTATCGAGACTAAAGAGAAGATACTCACAACCAAAAGGAGACTTGCGATAGTGGACCAAATTGAATGGACGCTACGAGAGAGAATTATTGAGGTTGACATGGAAATATCCTTAGTGAAAAGAAAGATTGCAAATCGATCAAGAGATGATAATATTAGTAAAGCGACTGCAAGGATCCCTAAAATGAACGAGACATTAAGCGGATAAATTTTGGGAATGCTTCTTCCATGAGGGAAAAGGGAAAACAAAAGAAGGTTCAGATGACGAGAGCACCGAATCGTCACCCTACGATTGGAAAGGAAAGCCAGGAGTTTGGGTAGATTTAGGTTCATGTAGCCCATCTCTCATGTTCGTTATTTTGTTTTTTAAGTGTATTTTTAATCAAGAACTACGCGATACTTGAGCCCATAGAGGGTACTAGGAAGCTCTTTTCGATCCCAGTCTTTCTATCAATTTCGGGCAGGATATGTTTAAGTTATCTTATATAATTTTAACTACGTTGAAACTGATTTCCTTGGTGATACGTAGGCAGCCTACATAAGGCTCGGTCCATGTATTTTCGATTTTTATTATCCCTTATTAGTGTAAGATTCAGAAAAGTTTCACCTACAAAGCATTTGAGTGGAAGAAATTACAGTGTTCTATGCAAGTTGACCTTCCCAATACAATCACAAAAAAAATTCTTTCCATTCGAGTCCTCCCGTTTACCAAAATAATTCCATGGACTAATCTGCTTGAAGCAAAGTGACACTTGCATGTTTAACTTAATGTCAACTTATTTTCATATGTCGTTAAAAACAAAAACTAACATATATATCTTTTGAGTTATTCTTATCTATAGGTAAAGACTGATCTGTGTTGAAATCAAACTGGTCGACCATCCCTACTTTATAAGACCTAAAACAATCATACCATCCTTCCCTGATCATTCTTTGGATAAAGATAAAAGCAAAATGACTGGTACTTCTGTGGAAACGGGAATAGTGGATGTGATTGTCAGAAATGCTGAACTCACTGATCAGACTGAGTTGATCTCTCAATTAATGCAACGAATTGCAGATATTCATGAAGAGCTGCAACAAACCAAAGATCTAGAAAAATTAGCTATTGCATTGAATGAACCCCCCTCGAAACTAGAAGACCTCCTCCTCCTTTTCCATCATTAAGTACTCAGTTACCCAACTATTTCCCTACTTCCACTCCTAATCCTCATACCATTGACTTAACTGTATCCAACGCTCTCATGCAAGCACTTCCTACCAAACACCACCACCACTACCAAATCAGAACCAAGCACCTAACACTAATCACTCCCAAAACTTCACTCCAACCTACCAAATCCCATATCCAGTCTCTAATAATCCACTTGTTTTGCCTAGCCAACCTGTATACCCTTCTGTAACGTTCCAAACTCCACCAGCCTATACAATCCCTGAACAATGTTCTAGTCTTCCCGCCTAACTGGAGATGGACCACTATGAAGAAATGGAGAAAGAGTGGAGGTTGAGAGAAGACAAACATGAACAAAAAATGAATGTCATGAAGGAGGGCATGTCTGAACCAGTTACATGTGTTCAATCTTCAAGGAAAATCACAGGACTTAAGTATGAAGACTTTGCATACACCCTGACTTGGAAATACCCAAAGTTTACAAAATTCCAAAATTTGAAAACTTCATTGATATTGGCAATCCCACGTCTCACCTAAGAGCTTATTGTAACAAACTCGTGGGTATTGGGAAAAATGATGCATTAATTATGAGGTTGTTTAGTCGAAGTCTCAGTGTGGAGGTGTTAGAATGATTCACATCTCAAGAACTCCGTTAGTGGTCTACATGGGGGGGTCTTGCCAAAGATTTTTTGGAAATATTCCAATTTAATGTTGAAGATGTACCTGACCGATATTATCTGGAAAAAATCAAGCAAAAGATCACAGAGGACTATTGTGGACTATTGTGAATATGCGTGCCACTAGAGGAAATAAGCTGCAAAGGTACAACCTGTGATGATTGAAAGCGAAATAACCTCGGCTTTCATTTGAGCTCAAGATCCCGAGTATTATGAAAGGATGTTGCCATGATGGAACAAAAGTTTTCAGAGATGATCAAAATGGGAGAAGCCATAGAGGATGGTCTCAAATCTGGAAAGGTACAAGTCTCATTACTTTGGAGGCCGCCAACAAATCCTCACCATCCATGGCCACATGATTCGCTAGGAAAAATAAAGTGGATGTATCTACTGTATCTTTCAGCCCTAGGCCAAGGTCGCAAAGGTATATTGGGTTTGGTTCTGCCATTGGAAACTCCAATCGATTTCCTATCTCAAATATTTGCCCACCATCTCCGTAAGCTCTAATCCCTATCTACTATGCACAATAAAACTACCAAGCACCATCGCCATCTACCAAAATCAACCACCAACCTACAAAAATACACTACTGAATCACCAAGCCAATGTACTTGTCACGATCCGAAAGTACCCCCTAGAAGTTAGGGAGAACCCTTGGGTCATGACCCAATGTACTTGATCCTTTGAGTCCTGTACAAGCCCTTTAACTATGGTTCGTTACATACGACATGAAAAGTAGTGCGGAATATAAAAAATTTCATGACAATTAATATAAAAAGGAATTCATTGATGAATACTTAGAAAATCTTATGTCACAAGCCAACTTTAAGACAGGACATAAATAACTTAGAGACATGACCCATTTAGATTTAAAGAAATACATAATAAGTCTTAACATAAATAAACTTCGAAGATAGGAATTATACCCTCGGATATATGAGGACACACTATGTATTGAGAGGAACTTTCCCAAACTTTGCCTTCTAGACTTCAACCTTGCTTCCAAAACCTATACTTATTGAGTATAGAAAAATATGGGTTAGTACAAATAATGTACTAAGTATGCCATATGCAAAAACATGCAAAAAGGGATATTTTAGTAAAACACATTTTCATGCCAATTAAGTAAAACATTCGTGAAACAAAAGTAGAACATCATAAGAATCATCATTTAACACTTAGAGAAGAATTTCCATAATTTTAGCAAAAGAAAGCATTTTACAGTAACTTTCCAATTTTTACAGTGAACTACTATAATCTTACAGTGAACTATTCTATTCTAAAGGAGTGAACTTCCAAGGCCAAGCAAAGAGGAAGTGAACTCATTTTTGTTGGAGTTTCCCTAACAAAGGATTATCCTAAGACTCTCCAAGGTAAGACATAAAGAAAGTACGCATATGCCTCCTTCAATATACACCAAAGGGATCCTCAAGACTACCCCTTTTCGGCTTACTCACCTCAGGAGAACAAGCCCCCACTCAATGACAACACATTAGAAGAACACCCAAACAACCCACCAAGACTTCCCTTTCGGAATGCCTACTTAGTGCAATGAGTAGATGGCGTCCCATACCACCACCTACCCTAAGTAGTACACTCTTTTAGAAGGCTTGGCACGGAGACTCCCCTTTCAGAAGGTCCTACCTAGTGTAATGGATAGAAAGTCAATTCATTATATGGTTGGAAGGATCTTTCCAATGGCGCTGAGTTTGGTCAATTTTGATATCTTATGAGGGAGATGTTTCAGAAGTTGGATTGTTGAGGTAAGGAAAGTCCAATCCAAATTTAAATAAGTAAAAACTATTCTTTTCACCCAATTATTTTCTAATACATTTTTAGGGTTATATTGGGGTGGAATAAGCCTTAAGTCAATTTTGGAAAATCAATTCACGCTTAGGGCTTAGGATAAAAGAGAAGAGAAGAAGGCGAAGCCAAAAAGATCAAGGTTCGTCAAGAACACCAATGATTTGTGAGTAGAATTTGTTGGAGGTAATCTCTATTAAGGTATATGAGTTATTTCGTGTTGGATTAATTCATCCGCATGCCAATCTTTTTCAGTTCAGAAGTTATAGAATTGATTACATGATTAGAAGTCAATTCTTAATAATGTCGTCGAATCCTTTTTGGTTAAGTTGATTGTATGCCCATTGATGTTGGTTAGTAGTTTTCGATATCAGCTTTTAGTTAGATCTGATGGGTATTAGATATTGATGATCCTAGGGGTTTGGGGATGAAACCATGGAGGTTTAGGTGATTTAGGGCCAGAGAATGAACTAAAAAATTTGTCAGACGCACCTGGGCTGGGCTAGGCGCATCACGTTGCGCCACTAGAGCGCCAAAACCAAGGCTCAGTCAACTGAGGCTGGAGCGACGCACCACTAGTACGCCTCGATTGACATTTTTCACCCAATTTTCGTAGTTTAGCCCTTTTAATTCATTGTAAGGTATATTAACACTTCCCAATGATTCTAATTACTTCAAATTATTTCTAAACACCTATAAATCATTAAAGAACACAAATCATAACCTTTAATCCAAAATCCAATTCAGGGACGGTTAAGATGAAAGTCTAAGAAGTAAAGAGTCAAGTCTAAAGTCAAGTAGTAAGTCAAAGCAAAATTCTTAAGGGTTTTCAAGAGTCTTTATTAAACGTTTTAACTTCTTTTTAAGGCTTTAGTTTCAAATTAAAGTGAATAGTAAAAGTTGATTTCTTTTCTTCAAATAAATATAAGGGAACTAAGTATTCCTTAAGAGTTGATTAAGACTCAAGTTTTTAAGTTAAGAAAATAGTAGAGAGTTGATTCATTTTCTCAAAAGATATAAGGGGACTAAGTACTGTCACATCCAGGAGCACCCCCTAGAAGTAACCAGTGTCGTCGTCCTCGAAGAGGACTAAGACTAACCTCTTAGCATTCGTCATTATATTTCATATGTTAATTGCGGAAATTTAAAACTTTTCATCACTTCTGCATTGAGGTTTATATGTATGTATATATTATGTGTAAGTGAGTTTACATAGACTCCTTGCAAACGAAGCACTACATAGGCTTCTACTTTTATTTCACATACATAGCATATAAAGATATTCTAATAGGAAATATCTCACACTTAAACCATATAAATCGAATACAACATTCAGGCATGCATACAACAATCATCTTCAAATAAAAGGAAAGAACTAAATGACTTTAGACTAGAACAACATGAATAACTAGATAGTGGCATCGTACTCGGAAGGTGAGGACCTACCAAACTTGGAGAATAAGAATCCAAATTATGTTCAAATGACCCTTCTAGAATCTCAATAGTGGGAACCTACATAATTGTAAAAACCTAGAAAATATGGGTTAATACACACTTGTACTATGTATGAGAAGATGCACATAAAACATTTGAAATCATGCTCAAGGGGACATTTATTCAAAACAATGCTAAGTTACATTGAAAAGCCTTATGCACATTAAAGAACACTTATGAGCTCATAATCACATATCCCTTAAGACAAAACTATACACAACACAAGACCAACATCATGAAGTACAACCAAGTCAACATGTATCATAGAATATTTGGGTACATAACCAAACCAACTTCAAAATCATAGTATAATAACAAAGCATATATAAGATGTTCACAACATTGCAACATATACAAGACCCTTACTCATAACCCAACATCAAGTCCAGAAGTGTAATGACCAAGTAAATACCCATAACCTTACACAATCAAGTAAATCCAACAAAGGACCATAACCAATGCCTAACTTCACATAACATAGCATTAAGAGAATTCATCATCATATTTAGCAATATAGACCAATAGCATGTTCATACATGAAACTAACATCATATAGGATCATCAACATGTAAAGTCAACATATGCATAGAATTTACTTTATAAAACATAATAACAACCTTTGAAGACTTCCCTCAAGTCCAACTAGTGCAATGTATAGGTAGAGTTCCATACCCCTACCAAGACTAAGTCAAACCCCTTAGTTAACCCTAGTTAGTGTTCACTTTATTACTTTATTTTATTTTTTGGAACACTTGCCTTAACTAACATAGACCACATGAGCTAAATGTATAATTCGGTGTCTTGAAACCCTACACCGAAAAAAGGTGGACTACTTGCCAAGGTAGTACCAAAGCATGAACATAGAATTTTAGGTAGATCCACTGGCTAGTATTCCAATAGGGGAAACATAGTTCAAGAACTAGGAGTAATAGTTGGGACCCTCTTTATGCACATTAAATTATAGTCTCCAATCTCATGAGTACGATAGTGAACCTACCTTCCCACATTGGGAAGAGACACATCTCACATTTTAGTTCACTCGGTGCTAAGCTAATGTCCATTTTTGAAATGGTTTTAGTCTATATTAATCATCATAACTTATAATAGGTCATAGGAGAATAACCCCTTGTATATTCATAATCATTATATCATTAGGAATTTCATGAGAATGTCTTTTCAATACAATCCTCATATGTGAGATCAACACATTATCATCATCATGTCATAACAAGGCACATAGGCAATTCATAACCAACCTTGTATCATTTCATCTTAAACATAATCTTACATCTTCACATAATCAAGACATTTCAATTACATCATCATACCAACAACTACTTAATATAATCATAAGACATGCTTCAATTGAACTTCATCACTAAATACAAGCTATCACGATTGAAGTAAAGGTTCAAGATTACAAAGTCTTACGAATTCTCCTTCAACAAGCCATCATCATTAGTATTACCCTCAACCAATCCAATTTCATCCATAAATTTGTGTAATAACATCATTCAACAATAACTACTATACGAACTAAGTCAATTGCATGAATACTTTCAACATGAGTTCATAACCTAGGGTTAGGGAATTTGAGTCAATTCATGATCTATTCCACAAACTAGGTTAAATCATAATAAACCATCATAATTAAACAATAATACATCATAATATTATCATAACTATTTAAAAAAACCATAAAAAATACAATTTAGAAGATCAATTTCGGATTAGGAAGAAATTCATATAGAATTCATCCTTTCGAAATCAATTTTGAAAGAACCCTTTGGGGAAAGGAATCTCAAAGGTGAAAGGTTCCATACCTTGTTAATCCTTGAATAATGATGGAGAAAAGTGACCTTCTTTATTCCCTAGAACCTTAGACCTTGGTATTCTATGGAGTTTTCTTTGAGAGAGAAAGTAGAGAGAAAGAAGAACAATTTGGATTTGGAAATTTATAAAGTGTTAAAGTTGAGTTTAGTCTTAGGGTAGTTTATATAGTCATTTAACTAACTTAATTAACCACCTCTTAACCCCTAATTAGACCCCTAACTAATTAACTAATTTAATAAAGTCACTTAAACATAATAGTGAAACTGAGACAGGACCTACGAGACCACGATCAAGGATCCGTAGGCTAACCTACGCCCCTTTCCCCCGACCGTCTTGCACATCTGTATTTTAGTTCAGAGAGTTTTCCATTTGGAAATTTCGGAAAAAAATCTACGTTTTGGTAGATCGAGGCATCGACGCCCCGTCGATTGGCTTACGCCTCGTTGCCTCCAACAGTTGATGGACACTATCCTGTGAAAACTCTTTGGACAAAATGTAAGCGTCCTCCTCAAGGACCCCTAGGGTGGTCCTTGGGGAGTCATACCCAGACGTTTTAACCCTAAACGTACTCTAATATATGTTTGACACCTTTCCACCAATATTCATCAAATTTTGGTTCTTCAAACTTTGTGAAATAGGCTTAGGCACACTAGCACCTCTTTCACTAGTTTCAGACGTATATATTACGTTTCTTGACGTCTTGACTAAAACTTCCTAAATGACTTATAAATATTATTTTTTACCGTAAAACAGTGTTACAAACCTTAGACACTCATTTAAGGCTCTAGACTAGGTCTTGGACTTTCGGAGTGTTATAAGTATTCCCTAAAAGTCTACAGATATTTTCACAGTTAAGTTAAAAGAGGAAACCAAGATTTCCAAATGAGTTTTGAAAAAAATAAAGGGGAAATTGATCCCAAGAGAGATTTTAAAGATAAGGTGTTTAGAAAATTATCTCAACCCAAAGAAAGGAAGTTATTTTAAAGGCATGAAATAAAGTATACTTCGGGAGTAATATTTAGCACCGATATGGGGATAAGAGATCATATTAACGGTTCATACCTTTTGAATGATCATGTAAGTTATGATAGTGGATTCGCTAAGTTAAGGAGTTCTATGCGAGGGCAAAGTATAGGAAAGTTCTGGCAGAGTGGGCAAGATGTTGTATCACAACTTAGGCTCATAGTGGTGGTTGTTGGTACCACATAAACTATATTACTTTTATATATAAGTAAAGTTGAGTATGCTATTACATTTTCTTTAACGAACTGAGCTGTTTGCACTGTTTTACAAGCCTTATATATAATGCATGTGTCCTTATTGCTTTATATTAAGTTCAGTGTTTCATGAGTTGAGCAGCCAATATAAGTGTTTCTTTTTACTCTTTTCGAGCTTAAGTTATTTTTTAGTATTCCAACTCGCATACTCGTACATTCAATGTTCTGATGTCAGTTGGTCTATATCATCTTATTATGTAGATGCAGGTACCAAGATCAACATCCAACACCTCGTTAATCCAGTTTGAGCACTTAGAGTTAGTGGTGAAGCTCCTTACATTCTGGATGATCGTTTTATTGCTTTCCAATCTTTTTTTTATAGATGTTGTGGGGTTTGTCCCAACATTCATTTTAATATTATAGAAGCTTCATAGAAATATAGTCAGTCAGCTATGTCAGTTAAGTCTCTTTTATTAAAGATACTTTATCACGAGACTTAAGTGTCATTTTGGCCAAACTATTTTATTTAATTAATTTTTTTGAGAATGTTTTCTTGCTTTATGGTTAAGTCTTCCGATGAGTTAAGTAAGCCAGACCAAGGGTTCGCTCAAGGCCAGCAATGGTCATTGGGTGTTGGCCAGATCCAGGGTATAGGCTCAGGTGTGACCATATGTTAATATATTTAGATGAGAAGGAGAAATAATATCCTCATATAATTAATAGATTTGTAGAAAAAAATTCAGCCATTTCCAATTAGCTCTGACAGGTACATCATACTAGGCAATTAGACAAACTAATAATTTCAACGGACCACAAAAATTAATATCTAACTAGACAAAAGATTAACAATAGCATTAAAACTTGTATGCCACAAGAAAATTTATACTTTCTCCACCCGGCACGTCAATTGCTTACTGCCAGGTAAGAATTAACTTTTTCCACTGTTTTATTAATTTTTATTTTATAATAGTGAAATTTAGACATGATTCCAAGAATCAAGCAGTACTTTTGCTAATAACAAGATTTCAATCAAGAGTTTGAAATTTTTTCTTTTTCTCTCAGCCACATCTTACATGAATAAGAGTTTGGATACTTGATTATCTTTTACAGAAAACAAATTAAGAAAACACGTGAATTTTATGAATTTTCAAAAGAAATTTAGAAACTAAAATTACCACTAATACTCCATAATCTTTTCACATTACTTGCAAAAAAAATCTCTATCATATATACTTTAGTTATCTATAAAGATGTAAGTATGACTCTTAGTGTCAATCGTTGGAAACTATAAGCACATCAGAAGGATACATGAATCATACTTCTTTCATGAATATTAGACAACATATAATTTATGTTAAAACCCATAAAGTTTATAAATTTTAATTCAAGATTTATCTCTTTGAGTGTGATCAGATTCCTTTAATCAAATCCACATGTTAGTCCACAATCTGGAAGAAAGTTCTGCAGTCTTCAAAAGTGAATCCAAGTTCACCTTTAAACTCTCTCAATACTTGAATAGAAAAGTATTTTATATAAATATTATATCTCTTCCAAGGATTTGAAGAATCCTAATTTATAGAGATTTCTCCCTAGTACAAAGGGAAAGAATATCATGTCTTCCCTATTTACATCTCTCTTTCCTTATAATAGAGAAAGACACATACTTCTCCCTTTCCTTAGAATATATTATGAGTTCTAATTTAATATGTGCATGGTAGGGACCATAATATTAATTACCAAGGCTTTCTATTATAGAAATAATTTCAAATAATTAATTTGAATTATTCTTACTATGATAAATTACAAATCATTCTACTAAAAATTTATAATTGCACTTCTTTATTTATATTTTGAAATTCCCCATTTTACACATATTTAGTGTTTATCAATTATATATAGGCCAAATCAATAGACAAACCATCTAACATGCCTCCAAGTTTTAGTTGCAGACTCCATCTGATCCATTTTAACCTTCAATCCATATGCTAATATGTCATTTAAACAAATAATCCCAATTTTATGATTTCTTTATGCTCTTCATCAGACATTTTACACTCCAAAAATCAATAGACATCTGTTAGTTTTGTTGAGAAAATGCGGACAAGTACAAAAATATATATGGTTAAAGTAATGGAAATAAAATGGAAAAAATAATGACACCAAGAATTTTACGTGGAAATTCTTCTAAATAAGATAATAACCACGGCCAAGAGGAGCAACTGATATCACTATATTAAGGAATTTTATACTGTGTAGTCACGAATACAATACTCAAAGTAACTACTACACACTCAAAAGGAATAAAACTCTTTTGGTTTTCACCTTACTAAAATATCGCTAACACTCTATTTTTCCTCGCATACTATTTTTTTTTTGTATAGTCTATGGAGGAATACCTCACTTTGCTCTCAAAATGGGTTTTTCTCTCTCTAACTTGGTGTGTCTACAAATGAGCAAGAACGCTCTATTTATAGAAGGATAAAATCATGCCTATGTCACTAATGACATATGTAAATATAGCAAAGTCAAAAAAGGGTTGCAAATCTTATCAATTTTCCAACCACCAAATCATTTATTTTCAACTCTAATTACTATTCCTTTTTAACAATTACTTGTAGCAATTGAATAGAAAAAATTTGACCAAAAATATGAGATGGACTCCACAAATCTCCCCCTCAAGTCCCATTCATTGAAAGAGGTATCCTCATCTTCTTTAGAGAGATCTCATACCAACAAGTTCTTTGCATAACTCGAACTTGTCTTTCAGTATCGTCTTGGTTAGCATATCTGCAGGATTTTTACTTGTGTGAATCTTTTTGACGTTAAATGATTCACTCTCCACTTCCTCACGAATCCAATGATATCTAACATCAATTTATTTTGTTCTTGCATGGTACATGAAGTTCTTACTCAAGTCTATTGCACTCTAGCTGTCACAATAGACAATATACTCCATCTAATTCAAACCAAGCTCTTGAAGAAATCACTTTAGCTATATATCTCTTTGCCGGCTTCAGTAGCCGCAATATACTTAGCTTCAGTTGTAGATAGTGCAACAAACTTCTGAAACTTTGACTGCCATGATATAGCTCCCCCTAAAAAGTAAACATCCAGTAGTGAATTTTTTGTTATCAAGGTCACCTACCAAATCAGAATCTGTATAACTTTTCAAGATTAGATTTTATGTTCCAAAACACAAACATTCATTTGAGCTTCCTCTAAGATGCTACTTCACAACTTACCAATGCTCTTTTTCTGGATTGTCGAGAAATCTGCTGACAACGCCTGCATGAGCAATATCAGGTCTAGTGCATACCATTTCATATATTAGACTTTCGATGACGAAGGAATATGGAACTTTGACCATGCTCTCTTTTTTCTCCCTAGTTGTAGGAAAAACCTTCTTGCTCAACTTCATATGATCAGTAAGAGGTGTACTGACATGCTTAGCATTTTTCATATTGAAGCGCTCCAGTACACGTTTAATATAGACGAGTAATTCTCATGCCAAAAATTCTTTTTGCATTACCCAAGTCTTTCATAGAAAAAAACTTACACAACTGTTTCTTCAGCTCGTCAATCTTTGAAGTATTCTTGCCCACAATCAACATATCATCCACATACAACAAAAGGATGATAAAATCGTTGTCAAATTTTTTTTTGTACAAATACACAATGATATGAAGTCTTATTATAATCTTGCTCCCCCATAACAGATTCAATCTTCTTGTACCACTGTCTCAGAGCTTGTTTTAGGCCATAAAGACTCTTTTTGAGTTTTCACACAAATTTTCTTTACCTTCTACTTTGAAGCCCTCATGTTGTTCTATATAAATCTCTTCTTCTAAGTCATCGTGAAGAAAAACCGTCCTTACATTCATCGACTCAATCTCTAAATTAAGACTAACAACCAAACTTAGAACTGTGCGAATCAAGGACATTTTTACAAAAGGAGAAAATATTTTGTCAAAGTCAATACTCTTTCTTTGACCAAATCCCTTAACAACCAATCTAGCTTTGTACCTGGGTTTCAAGTTGTGTTCTTAAACATTAACTTTGATCACCCACTTTTGTTTCAAAGTTGTGATGTCCTTGGGCAATTTACCAATTCATAAGTGTGGTTCTGATGCAGAGACTCCATCTCATCTTGCATGGCTTCAATTCATTGATTTTTGTGCTCATTTTCCATGGCCTCCTCATAACATTCAGGTTCCCTCGTCAGTGAGTAACACATACTCATTGGGTGAATAACATGAGGAAGGAAACCGTTGTTTTGTGGACCTTCAAAGAAGAATATTTGATTCGTTCACAACTTCATGAGCAGGAGGATCATCAATAACAATATAATTGTTATTATCAACATCAACATGTTGATTTCATACATGATTTTGGGCGTCACCATGATTATCATACCCAACAACATCATGCACACTTGTGTGAGAAACTTTATTATGATGAACTATACCATCAAAATTTGAAGATTCTAGCTTCTCCGCTTTGTCAATATTTTCAATTCTTTGTTTCTACATGAAAATAATATCACGGCTTCTCACAAGTTTCTTTCAATTAAATCATATAGCCTGTAACCAAATTCATCAAGGTCATATCCAATGAAGATGCACTGCCTTGTCTTGGTATCTAACTTTGATCTCTCATCTTTTGGCACATGTACAAAAGCTTTGCAACTAAATACTCTCAAATGGTCATAGGAAACATCCTTTCCATACCAAACACTATTAGGTACATCACTTTGCAAAGCAACAATAGAAAATAGATTAATAACATGTGCAATGATCAATAAAGCCTCACTCCAAAGTGAGTTTGGCTACTTTGCTTCAGAAAGCAAATATCTAACTCTTTCCATCAAGGCCCTGTTCATTCTCTCAGCCAAACCATTAAGTTGAGGAGTCTTGGGAGGAGTCTTCTGGTGTCTAAAACCTTGATTCTTGCAGTATTCGTCAAATGGTCCACAATATTCACCACCATTATCAGTACGAATACATTTACATTTCTTTCCAGTTTCTCTTTCAATTGAAGCCTGAAACTTCTTGAAGACTACACTTGATCTTTAGTCTTCAAGACATAAACCCAAAGTTTTCTTGAGCAATCATCAATAAAAGTGACAAAGTAGAGTGCACCACCCAATGTCTTTGTCTTCATTGGATCACATAAATTAAAGTGCACCAACTCAAGCAACTCTGTCTTTCTCGAAGGAGGGTAGGACTTAAAGGAAACTCTATTTTGTTTACCAGCCAAGAGTGCTCAAGCTTTTCTAATTTTGCACTTTTGCAATTTGACAAAAAATTCTTCTTGGCTAGAACATTAAGTCCTTTCTCGCTTATGTGACAAAGTCTCTTGTGTCATAACGTTCAAGAGTTACTGCTCTCAACCGAATTAACCATATAAACACAAGTAGAGGTCGTAATCCAGTATAAACCACAATGTGTATTACCACGAGCCACAACCAAGGAACCCTTAATGAGATTCCATTTTCCATCACCATTAGTACTAACATATCATTCATAATCTAAATCATCAACAAAAATTAGGTGCAGATGAAATCTGAAGCATGTTTCACATTGTTCAAAACTATTTTAGTTCCAACACTATTTTCCAAATAAATTGTACCAATACCAGCCACCCTAGACACAGTCTCATTACCATAGTCAAGGTTCCAAAATCACTAGGAGTATAGGAAGAGAAATAATTCTTCCTTAATTGTCACATGAGTACGGCACTAGTGTCCACAACCTAGCTTGAGTCGTCACAAGTAATATTTATCTTGTCTGCATCAAAGACGGTAATAAGATCTTCGGTGGTGACGGTGGATAGACAATTTTCATTGCCATCTTCTTTAGTTTTCTCTTTGTTTTTGTTCTCCCTATTCAACATCATGCAGAACTTCTTTGTGTGCCCTTTCATGTCGTAATGATAGCACTCAATATCCTTAAGTCTACCTCTAGATTTGTTCCTATTTGGTTCTCTATACTGTGAACTACAAGTTTTATTTCTTCCCCTGGGGCTAGTTATCAGGACATCTGACGAAGAAGAACATTGATTTTTTCTTCACATCTCTTCGTTCAAGACATTACTCTTAGCGGAATCCATAGAGATAACACCATCCAAAGCAGAATTTGACAATGAAGTTCTAAATGTTTTCCAAGAGTCTGGTAGGGAACCAAGTAGAAGTAAGCCTTGAATTTCTTCATCAAATTTGATGCCCATAGCAGATAATTGATTCATGATCCCCTGAAAAATATTTAGATGGCCTGTCATCGGAGAACCATCATGATAATTTAAACTCAACATCTGTTTTATTAAGAACATTTTGTTGTTGCGAGTCTTCCGAGCATATAAACTTTCAATATACTCCCATAGGGTTTGAGCATGTGTCTCCCCAGAAATATGTTCAACACATTATTGTCGACCCATTGCCTGAATAATCTACAAACCTGTCTGTGCAAAAGATTTCACTCCTCATCTATTTTATTATAAGGCTTTACAGTGGTAAATACTGGTTTGTAAAAATTCTTAACATAAAGTAAATCTTCCATTTCCCCCTTCCAAATGACACAATTAACACCATTCGAAGTAACCATTCTACTTATATTGACTTTCATCGTTTCCCCCTCCCCAAAAATAAATAGTTATCACAAATCAAAGTAAATCTTTTCTGATGTGGAAGTTCAGACTGTGCTGCAACCACAAAACATACTCAGATAAAATCTTGGCTCTGATACCAGTTTGTTGAGAAAACTCGGACAAGCATAAAAATATATATGGTAAAAGTAATAGAGTGTAAAATTGAAAAATAATGACGCCAAGAATTTTATGTGAAAACCCTTCTAAATAAGGGAATAACCACGGGCCAAGACGAGCAACTGAGATCACTGTAGTAAGGAATTTTACACTATGTAGTCACGAATACAATACTCAAAGTGACTAATACACACTCAAAAGGAATAACACTCTTTTGATTTTCACCTTACTAAAATATCGCTCACACTCTATTTTTCCTCACATACTATTTTTCCTGTATAGTCTATGTAATACCTCACTTTTCTCTCAAAATATTTTTTTTATCTCTAACTTGGTGTGTTCTACAAATGAGCAAAAATTCTCTATTTATAGAAGGATAAACCATGACTATGTCACTAATGACATAGGTAGATATAACTGTAACGACCTGTTTAGTCGTTTTGAGCAGTAAATTTTATTTCTGGAAAATTGGCTGAGACGACGGACCCTACGACGGACCGTCATGGGCACGACGGACCGTCGCAGGGTCTCGTTTCAAAACACTTGGAAATTCTAAAATTGGGTACTGAAAAAATCGACTCTCTGAACTTCGTGACGGACTTGCAGGACGGACCGTCACAGACCCTTGGTGGAAATTGGGTCTCTGAACTTTGCGACGACCTGCAGGACGGACCGTCGCAGGCACGATGGGCCGTCACAGGTTGCGTAATCCCGGTCTGGGTCGGATTTCTTTACACGTTTTGAGGGACATTTTGGACTATTCCTGCTTTAATAATAAAGTTAGAGGGTTAATATTAATAAGTCTAATTACTTGGGGGATAAAAGAGGTAACTTTGAGTTAATTAGTGGGGTATTATTGCCATCTTTTACACTTAATTATATGTTAATTAGGGTAAAAGAAAGAGGGTTTGAATAAGAATAAGAGAAAGAACAAAGATAGAGAGAGAGGATTCGATCGAAGAGGAAAAACACAAAGCTTGGGAAATTGCTTGTTTGAATTCAATTCTTCGGTGGAGGTAGGTTATGGTTATTTTACGATATTCGTAGTGAACTCTTAATAGCGAATGATATGTATTGATAGTATTGTAAACCCTGGTATGTGCTTAATTGTATGCTTGTATGAATGTGATTATATAATTGTGATTATATGAGCATGATGAAGTTATTGAATCCCAAATCTTGAAAAACCCTAATCTCTTTGTTAATGATGATGCCTTGGTAATAAAGAAGGCTTGATAAACTAAAGTAATTTGAGGATAGATGTTCTTGTGATGATGACTTCCAGATTTTGGGGATAATAATAGTTATGGAATTGTTTTTCATTAATGAGTTTAAGTCTTCCGCATTGTATTTTGTTAATTACGTTTGAAATATTGGGGTTAGATTGGTTGGTTCTCTCACATAGTAGGTTAAGTGTGGGTGCCAATCGCGGCTCGGTTTTGGGTCGTGACAAACTTGGTATCAGAGCCTTAGGTTCGTTGGTCTCATCACATAAGAACAGGTCTATAAGACTTTAGGAAAATTCCACTCTTTCTTTCTTTCTTTCGTGCTATTACTTGAATCCAATTGGTATCTAGGTGATACAAATTGGTATCTGACCATCTTCACTCTATTTCGCAGATGGTTAGAACTAGAGCAACGACTGTGCCAACACCAACACCAACACCGGCAAGACAAGAAACGTCTGAGCCAGCCACTGGGGCTGTGGCTCGCGGAAGAGCAGTGGCAAGAGGCCGTGGAAGAGGTCGTGGGAGGACGTCCTCTAGAGGAAGAGGACAAGCACCTAGCCCATCTGATACTAGGGAGGTGACTCCTCCACCGACTGAGGAGGTGATAAGAGAGGGTGAGGAAGGGGAGAATGAACAAGTGCAAAATGAGGAATTGCCACCCCAACCTACCCCAGAGATGATCAATCAGGTTCTTGCTTATCTTAGCGGTTTATCTGATCACGGTCAGGCACCTCCAGTGGTTTCTGGACCAACACTTCCGGTTTCAGAGATACGACATACGGCTACTATGGCTCCTCGTATGGATGCCTCATTGGAAATAGGCACGTTTCCACGTCTGACTACTGGGCCTATAATGACAAATGATCAGCATGAACTTTTCAGTGAGTTCTTGAAATTGAAACCTCCAGTCTTCAAGGGTGCTGAATCTGAGGATGCTTACGATTTTTTGGTTGACTGTCATGAGCTACTACACAAGATGGGTATAGTAGAACGGTTTGGTGTTGAGTTCGTGAGTTATCAGTTTCAAGGGAACGCCAAAATGTGGTGGCGGTCACATGTTGAGTGTCAACCAACAGAGGCACCACCTATGACTTGGGCCTCATTCTCTAGCTTGTTTATGGAGAAGTATATCCCCTGGACTTTGAGGGATAGGAAGAGAGATGAGTTCTTGAGCCTAGAACAAGGTAGGATGTCGGCTAATGCATACGAGGCTAAGTTTCGGGCATTATCCAGGTATGCCACCCAACTTTGTTTCAGTCCACAAGAGCGGATTCGCCGGTTTGTGAAGGGGTTGAGGTCAGAATTACGGATTTCGGCCTTACAGGTAGCGCTACGGCAAAATCCTTCCAAGAAGTGGTAGACTTCGTGATAGAGGTGGAAGGAGTGAAGCCCGATGACTTCACCACGACATCGACATCAAAAAGGTTTCGAAAGGGAGGTGAGTTTAATGGTTCTTACTCTAGAGGACAGAGTTCCGGAGGTTACTCGGCCCGACCAATTCAGTCTTCACTAGAGACTGTAGTTGGGGGTCCACCTCAGGCCGGTCAGCACTTCTCTGAGAGACCTATGCTTGACTCTAGAGAGTGATATGGATGTGGAGAGACTGGACATATTAGGAGGAATTGTCCAAAACAGAGTTATAGACCCCCCATAGCTAGAGGTAGAGGTGGTCATGGTAGAGGCCGTTATTCTGGAGGACGTGGCGGTCGAGGTAATGGTGGTCACCAAAACGGCAGAGGTGATGGGCAAAACGGAGCCACTACAACTCAACATGGTAGGGGCAACGGACAGACAAGTACTGGGGCCCATTGTTACGCTTTCCCTGGGAGGTCTGAAGCGGAGACATCTGATGCTGTTATCACAGGTAATCTTTTGGTTTGTGATTGCATGGCTTACGTATTGTTTGATCCCGGATCCACATTTTCTTATGTATCTTCTTTATTTGCTAATGGTCTAAATTTACATTGTGAATTACTTGACATGCCCGTGTTTCTACTCCAGTGGGTGAGTCTGTGATAGTTGAAAAGGTATATAGGTCTTGTTTGGTGAATTTTGTGCGGAGCAACACTTATGTAGATTTGGTTATCTTAGAAATGGTTGACTTTGATGTAATTCTGGGTATGACTTGGCTTTCTCCGAATTTTGCGATCTTGGATTGTAATGCTAAAACTGTGACGTTAGCCAAGCCTGGGACAGATCCGTTAGTGTGCGAGGGCGACTACACTTCCAATCCGGTTCGTATCGTGTCCTTTCTTCGTGCTAAGAGAATGGTTAGTAAGGGTTGTTTAGCCTTCTTAGCACACCTCAAGGATGACACTACCCAAGTACCTTCGATCGAGTCGGTTTTGGTAGTCCGTGAGTTTTTGGATGTGTTCCCTGCAGATCTTCCTGGTATGCCACCAGATAGGGATATAGACTTCTGTATTGATCTTGAACCGGGTACTCGCCCCATTTCTATACCCCCTTATAGAATGGCTCCCGCGGAGTTAAGAGAGTTAAAGGCACAACTTCAAGAGTTGTTGAGCAAAGGCTTCATTAGACCAAGTGCATCTCCTTGGGGTGCTCCGGTATTATTTGTGAAGAAGAAGGATGGGAGCTTTCGGATGTGTATAGACTACCGACAGTTGAACAAGGTAACTATCAAGAACAAGTATCCCATTCCTCGCATTGATGACTTGTTCGATCAGTTACAAGGTGCTTGTGTCTTCTCTAAGATTGACTTGAGATCCGGTTATCATTAATTGAAAATACGGGCAACGGATGTGCCAAAGACTGCTTTTCGAACTAGGTATGGGCACTACGAATTTGTGGTAATGTCGTTTGGTCTTACTAATGCCCCTGCTGCTTTCATGAGCTTGATGAATGGGATTTTTAAGCCATATCTGGATCTCTTTGTGATCGTATTTATTGATGATATACTGATATACTCGAAGAGTAAGAAGGAACATGAGGAGCATTTGAGAATGGTGTTAGAGTTATTGAGGAAGAATAAGCTTTATGCCAAATTTTCCAAGTGTGAGTTTTGGCTAGATTCAGTGTCCTTCTTGGGACACGTGGTTTCTAAGGATGGAGTGATGGTGGATCCATCTATGATTGACACAGTGAAGAATTGGGTGAGACCTACAAACGTGTCAGAAATAAGGAGTTTTGTTGGTTTAGCTAGCTACTACCGCCGATTTGTCAAGGGATTCTCTTCTATTGCTTCCCAATTAACGAACTTGACTAAGCAGAATGTTCCATTTGTATGGTCGGATGAGTGTGAGGAAAGCTTTCAGAAACTCAAGACCTTGTTGACTACTGCACCAATTCTTACCTTGCCAGTAGAGGGTAAGAACTTCATTGTTTATTGTGATGCATCCTATTCTGGGTTGGGTGCAGTGCTAATGCAAGAGAAGAATGTGATTGCTTATGCTTCGAGGCAATTAAAGGTGCATGAACGTAACTATCCGACCCATGATTTGGAGTTGGCCGCGGTAGTATTTGCACTAAAGCAATGGAGACACTATTTGTATGGGGTTAAATGTGAAGTCTATACGGACCATCGTAGCCTAAGTACGTCTTTACTCAAAAAGATTTGAACTTGAGACAGAGGAGATGGATGGAACTACTGAAGGACTACGACATCACTATCTTGTATCATCCGGGAAAAGCGAATGTTGTGGCGGATGCTTTAAGTAGAAAGGCCGGAAGCATGGGAAGTCTAGCTCATTTGCAAGTTTCTAGACGCCCATTGGCTAGAGAGGTTCAGATTCTGGCTAATGACCTTATGAGGTTAGAAATAAATGAGAAGGGAGGATTGTTAGCTTGTGTAGAGGCAAGATCTTCTTTCCTTGACAAGATCAAGGGAAAACAGTTTGATGATGAGAAACTAGGTCGAATTCGAGATAAAGTGTTGCAAGGAGAGGCTAAAGAAGCAACAATCGATGAGGAAGGTGTTTTGAGGATTAAGGGAAGGGTATGTGTACCCCGCATCGATGATTTGATCACCACTATTCTGACAGAGGCTCATAGTTCCGGATATTCTATACATCCTAGTGCAACCAAGATGTACCGTGACCTAAAGCAACACTTTTGGTGGAGTAGAATGAAGCGTGACATTGTGGATTTTGTTGCCAAATGCCCAAATTGTCAACAAGTAAAGTATGAACACCAGAGGCCCGGAGGAACACTTCACAGAATGCCCATTTTTGAATGGAAGTGGGAGAGAATTGCAATGGACTTCGTGGTTGGTCTTCCAAAGACATTGGGTAAGTTTGATTCCATTTGGGTGATTGTTGATAGGTTAACTAAGTCTGCTCACTTCATTCCTGTCAAGGTGACCTACAACGCAGAGAAGTTAGCCAAAATCTACATCTCAGAAATTGTTCGACTGCATGGAGTTCCACTCTCCATTATATCAGATAGAGGTACGCAGTTTACTTCTAAGTTTTGGAGAACATTGCATGCGGAATTAGGTACTAGGTTGGACCTTAGTACTGCGTTTCACCCTCTGACTGATGGTCAGTCTGAGCGAACGATTCAAGTGTTGGAGGATATGCTTCGTGCATGTGTGATAGAATTCGGGGGCCATTGGGATAGCTTCTTACCTTTGGCAGAGTTTTCATACAATAATAGCTATCACTCCAGTATTGACATGGCTCCATTTGAAGCATTGTATGGGAGGAGGTGTAGATCTCCCATTGGTTGGTTTGATGCACTTGAGGTTAGACCTTGGGGTACTGACCTCTTGAGGGATTCGTTAGATAAGGTGAAGTGCATTCAAGGAAAGCTTCTAGCGGCTCAAAGTAGGCAAAAAGAATATGCAGATCGAAAGGTTAGAGATTTGGAGTTTATGGAGGGTGAACAAGTCTTGTTGAAGGTTTCGCCCATGAAAGGGGTGATGCAGTTTGGAAAAAGAGGTAAGCTAAGCCCAAGGTATATTGGTCCATTTGAAGTACTTAAGCGAGTAGGGGAGGTGACTTATGAATTAGCCTTGCCTCCAGGGCTGTCCGGAGTGCATCCGGTATTTCATGTGTCCATGTTGAAAAGATACCTTGGGGATGGAAACTACATCATCCGTTGGGATTCAGTTTTGCTTGATGAGAATTTGACTTATGAGGAGGAACCGGTTGCTATTTTAGATAGAGAGGTTCGCAAGCTGAGGTCGAGAGAGATTGCATCCATCAAAGTTCAATGGAAGAATCGACCGGTTGAAGAGGCCACTTGGGAGAAGGAGACTGATATGCAAGAAAAATACCCACATCTGTTTACGGATTCAGGTACTCTTTTCCGCCCTTGTTTTTCTTCTTGTGATCGTTCGAGGACGAACGATGGGTAAATTGGTATCTATTGTAACGACCTGTTTAGTCATTTTGAGCAGCATATTTTATTTCTGGAAAATTGGCTGAGACGACGGACCCCACGACGGACCGTCATGGGCACGACGGACCGTCGCAGGGTCTCATTTCAAAACACTTGGAAATTCTAAAATTGGGTACTGAAAATCGACTCTCTGAACTTCGTGACGGACTTGCAGGACGGACCGTCACAGACCCTTGGTGGAAATTGGGTCTCTGAACTTTGCGACGACCTGCAGGACGGACCGTCGCAGGCACGACGGGCCGTCACAGGTTGCGTAATCCCGGTCTGGGCGGATTTCTTTACACGTTTTAAGGGACGTTTTGGACTATTCCTACTTTAATAATAAAGTTAGAGGGTTAATATTAATAAGTCTAATTACTTGGGGGATAAAAGAGGTAACTTTGAGTTAATTAGTGGGGTATTATTGCCATCTTTTACACTTAATTATATGTTAATTAGGGTAAAAGAAAGAGGTTTTGAATAAGAAAAAGAGAAAGAACAAAGATAGAGAGAGAGGATTCGATCGAAGAGGAAAAACACAAAGCTTGGGAAATTGCTTGTTTGAATTCAATTCTTCGGTGGAGGTAGGTTATGGTTATTTTACGATATTCGTAGTGAACTCTTAATAGCGAATGATATGTATTGATAGTATTGTAAACCCTGGTATGTGCTTAATTGTATGCTTGTATGAATGTGATTATATAATTGTGATTATATGAGCATGATGAAGTTATTGAATCCCAAATCTTGAAAAACCCTAATCTCTTTGTTAATGATGATGCCTTGGTAATAAAGAAGGCTTGATAAATTAAAGTAATTTGAGGATAGATGTTCTTGTGATGATGACTTCCAGATTTTGGGGATAATAATAGTTATGGAATTGTTTTTCAATAATGAGTTTAAGTCTTCCGCATTGTATTTTGTTAATTACGTTTGAAATATTGGGGTTAGATTGGTTGGTTCGCTCACATAGTAGGTTAAGTGTGGGTGCCAGTCGCGGCTCGGTTTTGGGTCGTGACAATAACAAAGTAAAAAAAGGGTTGCAAATCTTTCCAATTTGCTAACCACCAAATTATTTATTTTCAACTCTATTTTTTTTTAATAATTACTTGTAGCAATTTAATAGAAAAAAGTTGACCAAAAATATGGGATGGACTCCACAAGTTTTTGTATAATAAATTGACGAAGGAATGTAGATTTATTTGTTTAAAAGATTACCTATCTTTTTAAAAAAAATAATTTTACACCTTTATCATGAAAAAGAAATACTCAATTCAAATATAGACATGGACTTTCCTAACGAAAATTAAGTTCTCGAATAGATGACCAATGCCGATCTAAATAATTCGATGAGGAAAATTGGTACTCTAATGAAAATGTTCAAGTAATGGATTCACCGATAAGATTCCTGAACTAGAGGTTGCTCATGCAGCTTATGAGAAAAAATGTAATTCAGACTAGAATTTAAGCTCTAACCGATATTGATAGATTAAGGGATTAAAATGCTGAAATTATTCGTTAGTTGAAAAATTATTGCCGCTTGTTGCATCTTTTTGTTCACTTTTCGATCTTGGCATCTCAGAATTTATTCTACTTTTGTCCAATATTTTTACCAGGGCTCAATTATTTTTGTTTCATTAAGTATGACTTCAAACTTATGTAGAACATTATATGGAAGTTTATAATGGAATGGGTTATCTATTCCTAAAATGACTAGTGTTCTTTTGCTATACAATAGATTATTATGTTGCATGAATTCCTTCTCTGATTGTATTGGTGATAACATTAATGTTCATGAATAGTTTAACTAATCACTCTTGAAATTATGTTACTGGATTTACATGACTTTTCAATGATGCCAAATGGGAAAATAAAAGTGGTGTAGTGTTTATAACCCATTGACTAACCTATTTTATGTTGGATTTTAAAAAGGTGTGAGTGGAAAATGAAGAGTTGCGACTTTTATGATGAATTGTGATTTTTATGAAATGTTACGACTTTTATGAATAGTTGTGACTTTTATAGAAAGTTGTGACTTTTATGAAAGGTGACGACCTTTCTGAAAAATTGTGACTTTTCCAAAGGTTTGTGACCTTTCCGGTAAGGCACAATAAGAACCTTTTCGCACTACCCTTTGTTTTATGAAAAGTTGTGACTTTTATAGAAAGTTGTGACTTTTATGAAAGATGACGACCTTTCTGAAAAATTGTGACTTTTCCAAAGGTTTGTGACATTTCCGGTAAGGCACAATAAGAACCTTTTCGCACTACCCTTTGTTTTCTATAAATTGAGGGATTTCCTCTCATTTAAATATAGAATTCATGGACTTCTTCTTCAACTACTAAATCTAGTATTCTAAGCGTAATTTACTGCCGTTGAGTGGTTCGCTGACACTGGAGTTTTTGGTATCTATACTCTGGTGATTGAGATCATTTTACCCTGGGAGGTCATATTTCAAATCAAACATCGGATACTAGAGGGGAATAATTTTCTTAAGAGGACACTGTGAGTTCAGTGAACTTAATCTTTTTCCCATTAAAATTTTTCCAGATTCTGGTACGTGTTTTATAAATTTTAGATTTGTGAATTAATTTCAGTTCTTCTATTCTTTTGTTCTTCACTAGTTCATTAAACTTGGTAACTTCGTGTTTCTGCAAAGTTTGTTGGAATCAGTAAGATTCTTTAGACACATATTAACAACAATTCTTCTTTAAGAAAAATATTTCGTATTTTTTTTAAAAATCTGTTTCTGATTCTAGTTTCGCTACTAGTTTTTATTTTCTAGTTGTGAAAATATTCTTAAACTTTGTTGTCTAACAAAAATGTTCAAAGTTTTGTTCTAAGTATGTTTGAAATACAAGATGAACAACATTTTATTTATAGTATTTCATGCTTTAGTGTCTAATTGTAAAGTTGTTTGAATGCACAAAAACAAGAGGTTTTTCATCATCAAAAAGGGGGATTACATTGGAATTTATGTAGTTTGGATGATTGAAAAAGAAAGATGAAACACATCAGTCGATATGGTCCAAAGGTACGCTTTCACGAACTGTGGAATTCGAAAATGCTTTCAAAATGAAAAAAGACAAAAGGGAAGAAATCATGAAATTGGTAATGCTAATTCAGTGAAAAAACTAAAGGAAACAAACGAGTGAGGAATTGAAGAGAAAGAATCAATGAGGTTGATTTGAAGAAGAAGTCTAAAGAGGCAAGAAATTTGAATTGAAGGAGTCTCACTTGAAGTAGAAATATTCAAGTGAGTGATAAATTGAAGAGTTTGAGTTCAACAATAACATAAAATAATCAATGAATTTGATTAGAAGGAGTCTAACGAAGCGAAAAGTTTGAATTGAAGAAGGATTTTCACTTGACATAGAATTCTAAGTCAAGAGAGTTCAAGTCAGTGAGGAGTTTCAAATGAACAATAACTCTATGAAAAATTGTGCCTAAATATATGTGAAGTCGTCCAAAATGCTCGTGCACTTTCAAAGAAAAAGAGTAATTGAAAAATTGACTTCACAAGTGCTACTAGCGAATTGAAGGAGGACATTGAAGAACCTGATCCTATGACAAAGTTTATGCATGAGTTCTTTTTTTTTGTGATTGAGTCTTGATATTATCTTAGTTCAGTGACTTATAAACTAAATAGAGTATTGCCTTCAAGTTGGGATAACCCGAAGTGCTGGGAACACATACCTTGGGAGGTTTAAATTGAAGTTTACTAATTAGAGTGAGTTCCTAGAATTGAAAGAATTGTAATTTGAATGCATAGCTTGAAGTTGAGGATCAAAGTTAGTTCCTAGGATTGCAAGAGTTGTAATCTGCATCCATAACTTCAAGTTTAGGAATTTGAGTAAGTTCCTTAGGTTACATAGTTTGAAATCTTAAACTGGTGAGGATCATTGATTTAGTGAAGTTGGAGTTAAATCTTGTATGGAATTGCTCTCAGGTTGTGATTACTCGGTATGTTATGAATTATACCCGTGCAGCTTGCCCATCCTGGATTAATCTTGAACAGTTTTTCCAGGAAATTGTTGTGCCATCTGCTTGCACAGTCGATTAGAGAGAAGGGGATGATAGAGCAGTTTCATCTTCTTCATTTATTCAAATGTCATAGATTATGGAGTAACTTGAGAATAATCTTGAAGCAAAATCAAAGATTTACAAAGGCTCTTCTTTGTTAGCTGTTTTTTGATGAATTATAAAAGATACATTGATTAGAAAGTTCAAGATAGTGAGTTGAGATTGCTCTAAGGTAATGATTGGATATGAAAACCAGCAGCCAAAGTTAAGCAATATCATGTAAATTATCAACAAAGTTGAAGGTGTTAGGTTTTAGGATCTTTGAAGATTGATAATAGTTCTATGTCACCTACTGGAGCATCAAGATCTAAAGAAAAGTTTAGGTTATTAGATTCTTACTTTTAAGAGATATGTAAAACTCAATCCACTTCGATACTCTCTGATGAACAACAAAAGGAGGATTTAAGGATTTCCTTTGCAAGGACTTTGTTTCCAGCATATCACAACTTTATCAGGAGGTACCTGAATAATATCAATTTTTGAAGGCACACAGAGAGGCATATTGAGTTTAGTGTTGACGATCTTGAAGCTCAAATCACTAAGGGAACAATTGATTGGGTTTTCCGGAGAAGTGAGAGTAAAGTCTGTAAGCAAGTGATTGAATCTCTTGTACCATATATGCATTTAGCTGTTAGAAATTTTCTTGGAACTTCATGTAATGCTGGTCCTTTTCATCCTTCTGATTTTTCGCCTCTAATACTTTTTGTACTCACTAGTGTAAACCATAAAAAACTGCAGGAATGTAGTGCAGTTATCTTAGGTGTGAGTAGTTTTTGTTTTCTTTTTAGATTGGTAGGTGTGATTAGTTTTTATTAACGTCTTTGCTTGAATTGGAAGAACATGGTGATTGGTATTAGTACTTCAAATGAACATAACTTTGGGTTTCCATCTCTATTGCAATAAATCGAAACAAAACTTTCTTTTGATGAGAAGTGAATATCATATCATAGGAGAGACAAGCTATTATTTTTGTTACTTAAACATTCACTTTAAGTTATTTCATTCATATGGATATTAGTAATAATAATATCCTAGTAGCAGATCTCAGCACCAGGTCATGCTAAAATTTTAAGTTTGTATATGTCTATTAATGCGATAATTTGTGATGCCGAAGTTTCTTCATTGCTATATGGGAAAGATGTTGGTAGGCCGATTGACCAGGATGTATACTGTCCCAAAACAAGTATTGAGAAGCATTTTTGCAGACAGGATGATGTTTGTTACAGAATGGACCTGCTTCATATGTGCCAGTGCCACAACAACCACGTCTAGTTTTCAGAAATCCTGTCAAATTGAGCATTTTACATCAGAAAATTTAAGGTGTGGATAAAATAAGTAGGAGAAGGGATGTGTACCGTATTTTTTTGGATGGTTGATCATATGCATAAAGGGATGATATGAATCTGAATACACGATGTTGCTTCCTAAAAGGGCGTCTTGTATTTGTTTTAGCAATGTTGCAAGTTTGACATTATAGGATTGGGCATCAAAATTCTCCTCTTTAATGCACTTTCTTAGAAATGGGGACTTTGCAGTTATTTGTATTGGAAGACAACCAACAGGAGGAAGCCCAGCAACAAGCATGTTCCGACAACCAAGATTATATAGATCCTGAAAAGGTAATGGAACAATGAGACTCATGACTTGACTTGTAGAGTTATAATTACGTGTTAGAATTATAATTACATACCTCAACAAAGTTTTGGAGTAGACTCTGCAAAAAATCTTGATATCCTGTTATATTATATTGATGTCTTCTTGTTGGGATATCATAGAAATTGAATATGAAGTCGTTAGTCCCTGCACTTATAACAATCAATGCACGACTAACGAGTTCCTGAGCTTTCTCTTCTCCAATAATAAGTTGGAGATTCTGTATGTATTGCTCAAAATATTTTATTTGATCAGACATAGGGATTACTTTAGATGCTGTTGTTGTTAGGTCATCATATCCGGAGCCAGCAGATGCAAAGCTGACACCAGTTAGAAGATCATTGTTTGATAGATCTGGTTGTAGGAAAGGAGGAATGTATTCTTTGATCCCTAACATAGATGCCAAAAAGTCCGGTACCAGTTTCCCATCCGAAAATCTTCCTGTGGGAATCCGCCCAGGAAAGTTTTCCCCATACGGACGATGATTACCTTGAAATATTGTAGATATGTAATTGTTATTTCCAGTATCAACTGTTGAATCTCCAAAGATGAGAATGGCAGGGAACTTGGGCACCGATTTCGCATTGATGATGATGCAATGTTGGACCAAAAGAATGAAAGCAAAACAGGTAATAGCAATACCCATGGACGCTAGTTCTTCTTGGCTGTGGAGACAACCCCCTATTATTGTTATTATTATTATTTGTAAAACCTTAATTGGGAAGTAACGGAAAAATTTAGTTGAGCAAATGGCATAAGAAAATACAGATTTTAAAGTAAAAGTAGTACTACTAGTGGATAAGACTTCATTAATAGCTTATTATAGCATGAGTATTAGTAAAAGCAATATGGTCTCTTCTTTCATCTAGTCAACTTATTCATTATTCAATGAGGGCAACCACTAATTACTCCCCAATTCAATTATAGGATTATATTTTATTCATATCTTTACGCAATTTTATTATTTGCTTGTCATTAAGTTAAAAGAATAATATATTTCTAAAAACATATTGTTTATCTAATAAAACATACCAATTTAAATATATTTACTGCTTTATTAATTATTGCATCATATTCAAATCTTTCCCTCGGATTAGATAAAGGAAAAATGGTCTCATATCCTATTCAACTTTATGATTTAAAATTTATATATCTCTCGTTATAAAAGTGGTACATATATCTTTATTATTACAAAAGTGGTTCATATATATACCTATCATTACTAAAGGACCTCACATATATCATTTTCATCTAATGGTAGTAAAATAATTCATTTTAAATTAGTATATTCTTAAGAAATTCATATATGGGAATATATGACCCATCTAGCAAAGTTCAAGGTATATTTGATTTTTCTAAGGAGTCAAGGATTTCAGAAAGATAGGCTTCAAGTTCACCAAAAGTAATATCCTCAATGCTTATTCATATCCTTTTCTAATTAAAATTTGTTTGTATTTCAGTTATGAGAGCAGAAAGATGATATGGAGATGAAAGATATGAAAAGGAGCCAAAAAAATTGGAAATGTAGGAAAAAAGTGGCACCTCTAAAACGATTTATGTGAAACTAGAGCCTAACACGTGTGTCATAAGGTTCTAAGTTCCTTAAATGGTTATTTATGTTTTTAATAGGAAGTGTGTTAAATCTGGTTGAGTTTTGAAGCCTAACGTCAAGGGACGTCGAAGAGGTTCGACGACTAGACCTCTATGTGCTTATGTGAGTTCTTGTGTGCCTTTGCATGTTTGGTGAGCTGTTTGGAGCCCAAATTGATGGTGGAGGTTCCTAAGAGTTAGATGACCATGTAAAGGGGTTTAGCGTCTGGGTATGACTCAACCTAGGACCCACGAGGGACCCTAGACGAGGACCCTAACAATTAGGCAGAATCTGCGAAAAACTAGGCAGTCTACCACCCCTCATCAACAACCGTAGTCCTGTTGACACCCCGTCGTTTGGGGGGTGTAGTTCCACACTTTTTGAGAGATTAGCCCCCATGAAGGGAGTCTCTGATGCAATCGACACCCTAGCAGGAGGGGCCATTTGATCAAACGACGCCCAATATCTAGGGGTCGTCAATTGGCACCTGTGAAAAACTGTCACAAATCCGCCAAGACTTGGGGTGTTTTAGTAAATTCACCAAAGTATTTTATGAACCCAGGACGATTATTTTAGGGTATTTAGGGTATCTTAAAAGGTTTTATACTCCTAAACTTAGGTTAGACTTCATTTTCAAATATTTAAAACCTTCTCTCAAGAAAGAACTCTCTCAAACTCACATAGGAGCTAGAACTCAAGAAAGGGCTAGTGGAGAAGGCGGTGGACGTTTTATTCATCAAAATTTTGTGGGTTTCTTCTTATTGAGGTAAGGTAGTTCATCCTTGAACTTTGTTTCATTCAAAGAGTCATTCAAAAGAGATTTCAAAAAGGGGGTTTAAACCCCAACTTCTTCTATCTTTGACTCTAAGCATGAGTCTTTGCATGAAAATGTTTTAAGGATTCAAATATGTTGTTTTTAGTGTTAGTTGGTGATTTAATGTTAAAACTTCAATGCGGCCATGTCTATGCTTATTATCACTTTTATCTTATGAAATGGGTTTAATGAACATGAGTAGATAATGTTAGAACTATGGTTTCTTTATAATTATATTGTGATTAGATACTGCCTTAAGGGATATTTTATGATGAATTATTGGAGACATTAAGAATAGGTGGTCAAAGCTTGGATGGATGATAAGTTGGTTATATTGTTTAGTTCGTATTATGATATGCTCTTGAGTGCTATGGTCAACCTTTGGTGGCGGTGTTTAATTGAAGAATATGGATATATATTTGAATATATGTATTGTGAGTATGGTCTTGAAGGCTTAATATGTGAAGTTAAGTGATAATGATGATGTTCATCTTGATATGCTTTATGAAGCTTGAATTGTATATTTTTGTAGAGATTATGTCTAAGTTAAGTATATGCATACGTAAAGCATGTAAGTGAAGTATATGCATATGTAAAGCATGCTAGTGTGTGATATATGATGAATGAAGGTATGCGCCTGTTTAGGCGTCAATGATATGAAAATGGTGATTATGTGAAAGATGTGCTCACATGTACTCACACACACACTTCGAATGAATGAATGAAGTAATGCATGTGAATGGGGGATTTTAGAGAACTCTTCGTAAGTAGAGATTAAGTGTCTAGACCATCCCTACTATCCATATAGTATGAAAATTAAGGGGAGTTTTTTGGTGAACACTCTTCGTGAGTTGAGATGAAGTGTTTAGTAGCAACCTCACTATTCCCACCTCACTATTCCCAATAGATTTCTAAGTTAGGTTAGAGGATGGATACCCATGGTGAGTTGAGATGTGGTGCCCAATAGTTACCCTTAACCTTTAGTAATGAATGTTTAAGATCGAGAGGATTTGAAGAAGGGGTGGATACACTTCATGAGTAGAGATGATGTATCCAATGTACCTCTTGTGATGAGTTCTCCTCGTTAGAAGATGAATGTGTCACTTAGAAGTAATCTGCTTATCACTTAACTATGCGCCCGCATATGAGTAACTATTGTAAACCCCATGTAAAGTCTCCAAAATGACTCTACCTTAGGCAAGTGGGGATCGCTCATCCACTAGAGGTTAATATCGGGATTTCATGTCTATCTCTCATGGTCTATGTCGGTTAAAGCTAGACTCCACAAAAGTAAGTAATGAACTAGGTATTCTAAAGGGTGTAATACATAGGGTAGGTCGTGGTGGTGAACACTCTTCGTGAGTTGAGATGAAGTGTTTAGTAGCAACCTCACTATTCCCAAGAGCTTTCTAAGTTAGGTTGGAGGATAGATACACATGGTGAGTTGAGATGTGGTGCCCAATAGTAACCCTTAACCTTAAGTAATGAATGTTTAAGACTAAGTGGGGGATTTATTCTTAGCACCAAGAGGATTTGAAGAAGGGGTGGGTACATTTCGTGAGTAGAGATGATGTATCCAATGTACCTCTTGAGATAAGTGGTCCTCGCTAGAAGATGAATGAGTCACTTAGAAGCAATCTCCTTATCCCTTAGCTATGCGCTTGCATATGAGTAGCTATTGGACACCCCATGTAAAGGCTCAAGAATGACCCTACCTTAGACAAGTGGGGATCCCTCATCCTTTAAGGGTTAATACCGGGATTCCATGTCTAGATCTGATCGTCTATGTTGGCTAAAGCTATCCCCACAAAAATAAGTAATGAACTAGGTCTTCTAAAGGGTGTACTACTTAGGGTAGGTGGTGAAATGGGATGCTATCTACTCATAGCACAAGTAGACATTTTGAGGGAGTCTTGGTGAGTCTTTGTATGAATATATGAATGGGTCTTTATGCAATGTAAATGAAGTTATGTGATTTAGTATCTTTGATGTTGAGAGTGGGCTTGTTACCCGTGTAAAGTATGCCTATGGTTGGTAATCTTGAGGATCACTTAGGTGTGAATTGAAGGAATTGTATGGGCAGTTTCTTCATGTCTTACCTTAGTGAGTCTTATGATAACTTTGTATAGGGAAACTTCAAGGGAAATAATCTCACTGTGTAAGTGGTAATGGAAATGAGTTCATTGTGAGATAAAAAGAAGTAGGTTCATTGTAAGGTGTAGTTTGGTGCTAAAATTATGGAAGTTTCATCTTATGTGCTAAATGATGATTTATATGTTGTTTTACTTCTATAATCATGAAGTTTTTACTTATATATCATGAAATCTTTATTTCAACTTAAATGTCCCTTTTCATGTGTTTTTTCATATGCCATACTTTAGTACAATGTTTGTACTAACCTCATACTTTTGTATATTCTGTAAGTATAGGTTGGAAGCAAGTTAAAGTCTAGAAGGCAAGGTTGGGAAGTTGACTTTCTCAAGACTCGGTATGTCCTCATATATTCGAGGACATTGTCTATGTGTCTTTAGTTCTCTTTTAAGACTTGTATAAGACCTATTATGTATTTTCTTTCAATGTAAAGGGCCGTGTACCTAATATATTTAAGTTGTATCTTTAAGCTGACTTGTGACGAAGAGATATATCCTTAATATTTATAAAAGATATTTCCGTATTATTATTAATGTCATTAAATTTTTTAATTCCACACTAGTTTTATTATCATATGTAAAGAACGATAGTTAAGAGGTTTTTACAAGACCCTAGAAGGTCAAGTACGCCTTGTGACGACTCAAGAGTGCTCCCTTCTTCTAGGGTGTACTAGCTGGTCATGAAACTATCACTCTAGGTGACTAAGCATATCGCCAAGTGGAAAACCATCATTGAAAGTCACCTTTAATAACCCTTGAGTCTATATCAATTTTTCAAAATAAGGTATGTCGGTGCATCACTAGAGGTCATTTGTGACGCCGAACGTAGCAGACACCTGAAGAAAAATTTTAGTGCATGGAGAAACTCTTCGGTGAATCTATGAACCCTTTGGATAGCCTAATTGAATTCTCTAAGATGACTTGAATGTAAATTTTGTGATGAATTTTGTTAATGTACAAATCGCTTTTTTGAAGTGAGAGACATCTAATACAATTTTGTATTTTCTAGTAGTTTTCTACAAAACCCTCTACTATTGGGAAATAAAATTGTATTATGAAATTGGGTAGAATCATCTTTTGATTGAAGGTTTTGAAGATTTAAATCATAGGATTCCAATTAGAGTTGGTATTATGGATGAGAACATTGGTATTTATTTTTCTGTTAGCTTTTACTATGAGTAGCTAAACCCCCTCGATTCTTAATGTATCGATGACTCATATGTGATTGAGTGTTGTTTAATTGTGTATATCATATTGAAGTTACTTTTGTTAATGTATCGATATTGACCCTCCTGGTCATTTATGTATTTTAGAGTATTTTTACTACTTTGCCCTCTCCGTAGCTACCTTGTTCTATTTGTGTGGTGCTGGGATTTATGGCATGCTTCTCGAGGTGGTCGGGAGGTATGTGCGAGTTTCCTCTTTATTGAAGTTTTAGTAGACTTTGCCATTATCTTGAGAATCTGATGTAGTATGAGATTTTTGTCATTTTCAATAATCTCTTAAGGGTCCATATTGGTCTAGTGGGATGGTTAGTTTGGGTACTGATAACACTCAAACTACTCAAACCAATGAAATGAGTAGGCGGTCGTTGTCAATAAAATTACCCAATTAAGATTCAGGGTCGAATCCCACAAGGAACAACGTAATGTCAAGGATCCAGTAAATGAATTAAAATGCATCTCGATATAAATATTTTAATTTTTGTGAAGGGAAACTTGGGCTGGTCATTCCACCAAAATGTAATTAGTAGTTTCGACATTAAGTAGGAAACACAAACTTAATAAAACAAGGATTAAACCAAATTAAGTATATATAGGGGTCTAAGGGAGTGCATTAATATACATTAGGGTTAAAATTACATTGCTCATTGACGACTAATAAATACAAATAAGTTGGGTCATTTTCATGACACTTATCTTATTCCGGTCTGATAACATGAGTTCATATAATCTCCTTTCGGTATCATCTATGTGTAAAACAAAGCAACCCAACACCTTGCTTCAATTACGTAGATTTAGATAGGCTGCAAACATTAAGTTAATAACCTATTCTTGTTGGTGTTTTTCAAGAACCAATTAAAGATAAAATAAAGAATTAAGTAGGCCACCTTGTTCCTGAATACTCACATGCTAAATAACTCAATTCATAAAAATCAACCAGAAAAACTAGAGCAACACAACATACCTACTAATTCACTTCAAAACCCAACTACATAATTACACCCCTAGATATTGTGGTTTTAGCCAACCATTACTAGAAGTGCAGAAATTATACCTTTCATTATATTAGCCACGGGTAACATGAAATTAATCAATTGTAATCAATACTCATTTCGATTTCTCCCTCAAATTGTTAATTACAAATATGAAATTATAACCCCCCACATTGGAAATTTATCTTGTCCCTTTTGAATGTAACACTTGGGCCTTACATCTGTCCATTTTGTTGAGTCACCCATTTTTTTTGGTGATCATGCTTTTTTCACTCTCAATCATTCATTTTCTACTCTTTTAAATTTTCTTGTCCTTTCTTTCAATCCTTCATCCTTGCCTTGTTCCTTAGCTTTCATGGTTACAAACCATAAAGATATTATTAAAATAGGACAACAATAGACATTGAAGACGTGAATTGTTGGGTCCTAAGGCTTTCAACACGATTTTAAGCGGTTAGATGAGATATCTTTGGAAGTTTGGCGAAAATCGACTTTGGTCTGTATTTATGGTAAACATGCTTGGATAGAAATTCTATCAATATGCTTTGCTCTACAATTACAAGTTTGGTACTGGTATGACCTTTTGTTGCGATCTCAAGGTGATCGAGATAATTTTTTGGGATTTTTCATTTTTTTGACTTTGGTCAACTTTCTAATAAGACAACCTCTATTGGTGGATTCATTGATTTCATTAAGTGAAAAATATCAATTTTGGTGGGGTAGCATAATTATTTTGTATTCAAGGGTTTTTTGAACAAATCCCAAGCCCCTATTGGGGGTACTTTCTTAACATTGAACTATATTAATTCAGTAGATACTGGTGCACCACAAAGTTTTTCTTCTTGTCCGTGGGTTACCACGATCACAGAGGGGTTGTCGTTTGTTCTCTACATTTGTAATCTCCCAAACGTGTTCACAAAGGTGTTGGTTCTTGAACTTCACATTCATGGAAGAAGTTCCACTCGCTAATCTCCACTTGTATTCCCTCAATGTTCATGAGCATGATGTTAGGTTCATGGATAGGCATATGAATTTTCCTCTACTTCTGTGGATTTAAGCGACTGGTTGTTATAACACCCCGTTTAACCTTCAACATGCATTTTTAGAAATAATAAAGGTCCTAAGGCAATTTGAAGTGAATCCTCAAGGTGATTTCATTTGGGTTTGTTTATAAATTATCGTTGGAGTGAGTGGGAATGTTGCGGGGTAATTAATTCATACGATAATATTGTAAGTTTGTGTATGAATTCCCCTATTTATTCCCTCTTTTGAATTCTTAAAGCTTGAAATTGGTGGGTTTTTTAGGTTTAATCACTACTTGGATTATGCCTATATTTGGGGCACAAATTCCTTGAGCTTGTTGACACATTATGACTTAGTTGAATATGTGATTTTGTATACAGGTCTCACAATTGTATTTTGACACAATTTCCATGACTAAATTCTTTTATAGATATGAGTGTTGTTTGTTTGTTTGACTTGCTTGATACGCTCAAATATACTTCTTGAAAAGACGTAAAAGCGGTCGCATCAAGTAAAGAACCCAACTAGTGAGGTTGGGATCGTTTCCACGAGGAAAATGGTTCAGACTTAACTTTATTCTATTATTACTTCTATTTAGTCAATTATTTTCAAAAAAAAAAAAAAAAACTAAAGGGGAGTTTTGATTAATAAAAGCAATTGGATAAATTAAAGTAAATTAGTGATAGGTTCAAGTATTGGAGTTTAATCAACTAATGAGTGTAACTAGGCGTAAGTGTTCCCCAAAGGATCCTAACTCGGTAATTCTAGCTATAACAATCCTTTCCTAGTATCTTGCATGCAAAGTGATAAGTAAGATATCTCTAAATCCTTGGTTCGACATCTAGAGAATTTCACTCCGTACCTTGGTCCGTCTAGGTAAGTTGCTTTACAAAACCTTATCTTTACCTCATATTAAGCATCATAGTCGATATTTGACTAAGTTGTTACTTCGTACCAACCGACACTATCCTTTTAGATAGTATACACAAAATCTATGTTGATAATTCTTTTCCTATTATCTACCTCCTTTGTCCGGCAAGTAGCAATAAGACGAGTTATAACGTTGGCCATCCGTTAAAAAGACTTCTAAGCAAAAGAATTAGCAATACATGCAAGACACTATTCTAGAATTGTTATTTTAGCTAGATTTTACCTTATTATTTACCCGTGGTTCCCACAACCCTAGTTATGGATTTTAGTTACCCATGCTAATAATCACACAATTCATATTGATAATATAAGAATTCATGCACTTACTTTTATGAGAATGAAGAAAATCCAGAAATTCACTTGAATAATTCACAAAAACACCAACAATTGATTCCGGAAAAGTATGATCAAATACAAAAATTAAGAGTTCAATACTTAAACAAAAGAACTAAAAAATATCCGAAAGTCTAACCCCAAAAATGAGGTTTTTTGAACTATTTATAATAAAATAAAACCTAATAAAAGAAGGACTTTATTTAAGGAAAATCTATCCAAGACGCGTTTGAATCGACGATCCCTACGAAGGACCGTCATGGTCTCCATCGTTCCATACTTGGCATATTTTTTTTGCTACTTTCTTCATCAAATCTCTGTTACCCTCGACGGAAAGATATGACGGATCGTTGCAAGCACGACGGTTCGTCGAGGGGTTTCGTTCCACAAAACTTAGAAATTTCTCTCGAAATCGAGTACTGGAACTACTCTCTGATAACCACGAAGAATATGCAGGACGGACCGTCGTGTCTATGATTGTTCGTCATGAGCTTCTGTAGTCCCACACTTGGTCAGAATTCCCCAACTTCTTTCATTAGCCGTTTTCATCTCACTACAGGGCCACCTACGGACTATCACAGTAACGACGGACTGTTGTGGGCTCCGTAGGTGGTCACTTCTACAATTTCTGCTCAAACCCTATGCGTTCTCCTTTGGATAGATTTCCTACAAATAAAGAGAAACCTACATAAAAAATCAATACATAAAGGCTTTAGACACACACTAAACTTAAGGAAAATACATTGAGAGTACCGTGAAACCACAGTACATCAACACCCTCAACTTAAATTCGTTGTTTGTCCTCAAGCGACACACTATGACTCAGTACAAAATCTTTGTACAAGAGTATCCGTCTTTTAGATTTCACGATCATTTGGCTATCGATCCTGATTATTCTGATTATGTTCATACATGCTATCACTACTAGGCTTGAATTATGTGGATCAAACCATGACACAGACTCACCACAACCTGACACTTAACCTCTTCGATCTCTCACCTAGGTGCTAATTTTTTCGGTATTGCAATTAGTGTCCTCACTTCAAAATAATATCCTCATTTTTCACATAATGATTTCATTTTGATTATAAGGATTTCTTTTCAACACTCGCTCTCAGAACAACTTCACAACTCATTTATATATATTTCCATAGGCTTACCCTTATTTTCACTGCTTTAAGTTCGCCATAACAACTCTTAGGATCACGATAGGACTTTCTTAGCTTCTAACATAGGCTCAGGATCATGTATGGTATATTTACGTATATTTTAGTGACTTGTTTCCCTCCTTGACATATCGTTTAAGCGTCCTACTTCATACCGCTATTGCAAGTGACTCTTAGGAAAAAGTAGCATGGTACCTCCTTCATACCGCTGATGCCAATAGGAGTCACACTCGCATCTTCAACTTGAGATATCAGTTGCAAAAATTAAAAAAAGGCCTCCAAGAAAGTTCCTACGTGACTACATGAAATCAGACGAATTGTTGATGTTCTCAAAGTAGCAGTCTCTCCAGTGGGAGATGATGAACTAGTAGTCAAGATGTTGAGTGGCCTAGGTCATGATTACCATGAAACAAGTACATCTATACGAGCGCATGACACAACCGTAAGCTTTGAAGAGCTATTTAAGCAAATTCATGGAGTATGAACTCTTTCTCAAACATCAACATTTTGAGAAATCATCCTCCATTATCACGACAACAATTGCACAAACAACCAACTTCCAGCTCCAACATGAGAAGAATAATCTCCGCCTCCCCAATCAATCTTCTTGCAACACCTGTATCGGAAGCAAACAAAAAATGCAGATTTTCAGAAGTTGACGGAAACCAACTACAAATTGTCAACTTATGCTCCATTAGTCGACTCCGTATATTGGCCAGCTGACTTCCACTTCTCACTTGCAAACGACGGTCGACCAATACAGGCTGTCAGTCGACTTACAGTCTGTCAGCTAACTTCGTCAATTCGCCAGCTAACTTTTAGTTCTAAGTCACAAACGACGGTTGACCAGTATAGACCATCAATTGACTTATGGTCCGTTAGTCGACTCTATCATTTATTAGACAACATTAAAATCAGGGGTCTTTTGGCCTTTTCCTTGTTCATTTTGCCCCTAAGCTACATCATTTAGATCCTAAATTATGAGGATTTTATAACACCTCTAAAATGACATAGGTGAAATAAGAGCCTAGCACATGTGTCATAAAGTTTTAAAGTCCTAAAATGGTTTATAATAATTTTTTGAGGCAGTGTTTAAAGTTTGTAAGTGTTTGGAGGTCAAATGTCGAAGAGCATCCAAGAGATTAGAAAGTTAGTGTTGAGACCTGCTTATGTGTTCTAGTGTGACTTGGCATGTTTTATGTGTTTCTTGGAGTATATATTGATAGGAGAGGTTCCTAAAATCTAGAAGAGCGTGTTTAGGGTTGAAAATTTTGGGCACGACTTCCTAAGGACCGCCATAGGGGTCCTTGAAGAGGACCCAACCTTGGGCTAACAAGTTTCCCAGGCAGAAGTAGATTTGTATTTAGTGGGAACCCGTACGCATCGCGGACTTCGTTCATGGAGGGAAAATTTTTTGTTCGCGTCACGGACACAAGGCAGACTCTACTCTTTCGAAGTTTATTTTCAAAAATCATACTGGAGCAGCTCCGCGTCGCGGACTTGTTTCTTGACGATAACTCCAAAAATTTAAGTTAAGTTTGAGTTGGTTAATAAGTCTTATAAGTGCAGGTTTTTTTTTTGGATATTTTGTGAACTAGTTATAGGCAGTTATTGAGCCATTTTAAACCCTATCTCACCATTAAAATCAAAAACCTCAAGTCCAAAACAAAACCTCTCCATTAATTCTCTCCAATAAAACCTCCATTTGATGAAGATTTGGAGCTTCAAGGAAGAAGACAATTTTTCCAAGTATTTCTCCATCAATTTAGTGGGATTTTGTTCACAATTAAGGTATAGTGTTTCATACTTTGATTCTCTTCCATTCAAAGAGTCAATTTCAATGATTTTAAAAGATGATCAAAACATGAATATTCCTATTTTGTTATCTAGCCATGGCTTCTTGCATAAAAGATTTTGTATCGATGAATTATGATTGAATTGATGTTAATTTGTTGAATTTAGAGCAAAACCTCTACGAACCCATGCAAATCATGATTTCCTTATTTTGACTATACTATGGGTGATTTGATTATGTCTCAATTGTACCGATTTATTATGTAGATTGTATTGGGCTATTGATATATGTATGAATTATGTTAGAATTGTATATTGGTTGTCTTAATTGAATGATTTTCATATTGGGTCTTGTTAGATCATTGTATATTATGATTATTGGGTTGAATTGGTGATAATGACTATTGGTAAGAGCCTTTGTGGATTGAATTGGTTGAATTGGCTATGGATTGGAGAGATGTTGTGGTTGGAATAGTAGTATGTTGACCTAACTTCTTCAATATTGTGTAGTATAGGTTTTTAATTGTATGGATTGGTATAGTCCCCTTATGATGACGATGCTTATGTGATATATGTATGACAATGTGGCCTTGTTGGCATTACTTTATGAATTATGATATTATCATGTAATAAGTTGTATATGTGATCATTCTGAGGGTCTATATGACTTACATGTATATATGAAGTCAAAGCACGTGCCTTCTAATTCAT